>CANTAL010000127.1:0-600000 GCA_947650365.1 Chamaelirium japonicum | reverse complement strand
AATGTATCCATTCTAATTCATTCGTACAATCCATTCTAATTCATTCGCACGATCAATTCTAATTCATTCGTATGATCCATTCTAATTCATTCCTACGATCTATTCTAATTTATTCGTTCGAATGTATCCATTCTAATTCATTCGTACGATTCATTCTAATTCATTCGTACGATCCATTCTAATTCATTCGTATGATCCATTCTACTTCATTCGCACGAATGTATCCATTCTAATTCATTCGTAATGGATCATACGAATGAAGTAGAATGGATCGTACGAATGAATTAGAATGAATCATACGAATGAATTAGAATGGATCGTACGATCCATTCTAATTCATTCGCACGATCCATTCTAATTCATTTATACGATCCATTCTAATTCATTCGTACGATCCAATCCATTCTAATTCATTCGCATGATCAATTCTAATTCATTCGAATGAATTAGAATGGATCGTCCAAATGAATTAGAATGGATTGCACGAATGAATTAGAATAGATACATTCGTGCGAATGAAGTAGAATGGATCATACGAATGAATTAGAATAGATCGTAGGAATGAATTAGAATGGATCATACGAATGAATTAGAATGGAAACATTCGAACGAATGAATCAGAATGGATCGTAGGAATGAATTAGAATGGATCATACGAATGAATTAGAATGGATCGTACGAATGAATTAGAATGGATCGAACGAATAAATTAGAATGGATCATACGAATGAATTCGAAATGATCGTGCGAATGAATTAGAATGGATTGTACGAATGAATTAGAATGGATACATTCGTGCGAATGAAGTAGAATGGATCGTACGAATGATTTAGAATGGATCGTGCGAATAAATTAGAATGGATACATTCGAACGAATGAATTAGAATAGATCGTAGGAATGAATTAGAATGGATCATACGAATGAATTAGAATTGATCGTGCGAATGAATTAGAATGGATTGTACGAATGAATTAGAATGGACACATTCGTGCGAATGGCGTAGAATGGATCGTACGAATGAATTAGAATGGATCGTACGAATGAATTAGAATGGATACATTCGAACGAATGAATTAGAATAGATCGTAGGAATGAATTAGAATGGATCATACGAATGAATTAGAATTGATCGTGCGAATGAATTAGAATGTATTGTACGAATGAATTAGAATGGATACATTCGTGCGGATTAAGTAGAATGGATCGTACGAATGAATTAGAATGGATCGTACGAATGAATAAGAATGGATCGTACGAATGAATTAGAATGAATCGTACGAATGAATTAGAATGGAAACATTCGAACGAATCAATTAGAATAGATCGTAGGAATAAATTAGAATGGATCATACGAATGAATTAGAATTGATCGTGCGAATGAATTAGAATGAATTGTACGAATGAATTAGAATGGATACATTCGTGCGAATGAAGTAGAATGAATCAGAATGGATCGTACGAATGAATTAGAATGAATTAGAATGGATACATTCGAACGAATGAATTAGAATAGATCGTAGGAATGAATTAGAATTGATCGTGCGAATGATTTAGAATGGATTGTACGAATGAATTAGAGTGGATTGTACGAATGAATTAGAATGGATACATTCGTGCGAATGAAGTAGAATGGATCGTACGAATGAATTAGAATGGATACATTCGTGCGAATGAAGTAGAATGGATCGTACGAATGAATTAGAATGGATCGTACGAATGAATTAGAATGAATCGTACGAATGAATTAGAATGGAAACATTCGAACGAATGAATTAGAATAGATCGTAGGAATGAATTAGAATGAATCGTACGAATGAATTAGAATGGATCGTACGAATCCATTCGTACTTCATTTGCACGATCTATTCTAATTCATTCGTTCGATCCATTCAACTTCATTCGCACGAATGTATCCATTCTAATTCATTCGTACGATCCATTCTAATTCATTCGTACGATCCATTATAATTCATTCGTACGATCCATTCTAATTCATTCGTACGATCCATTCTAATTCATTCGTACGATTCATTCGAATGTATCCTTTCTAATTCATTCGTACAATCCATTCTAATTCATTCGCACGATCAATTCTAATTCATTCGTATGATCTATTCTAATTCATTCCTACGATCTATTCTAATTCATTCGTTCGAATGTATCCATTCTAATTCATTCGTACGATCCATTCTAATTCATTCGTACGATCCATTCTACTTCATTCGCACGAATGTATCCATTCTAATTCATTCGTACAATCCATTCTAATTCATTCGCACGATCCATTCTAATTCATTCGTATGATCCATTCTAATTCATTCCTACGATCTATTCTAATCATTCGTTCGAATGTTTCCATTCTAATTCATTCGTACGATTCATTCTAATTCATTCGTACGATCCATTCTAATTCATTCGTACGATCCATTCTACTTCATTCGCACGAATGTATCCATTCTAATTCATTCGTACGATCCATTCTACTTCATTCGCACGAATGTATCCATTCTAATTCATTCATACAATCCATTCTAATTCATTCGCACGATCAATTCTAATTCATTCGTATGATCCATTCTAATTCATTCCTATGATCTATTCTAATTCATTAATGAAGTAGAATGGATCGTACGAATGAATTAGAATGGATTGTACGAATGAATTAGAATGGATCATACGAATGAAGTAGAATGGATCGTACGAATGAATTAGAATGGATCGTACGAATGAATTAGAATGAATCATATGAATGAATTAGAATGGATCGTACGATCCATTCTAATTCATTCGCACGATCCATTCTAATTCATTTATACGATCCATTCTAATTCATTCGTACGAATGGATTGTACGAATGAATTAGAATGGATCATACGAATGAAGTAGAATGGATCATACGAATGAATTAGAATTGATCGTGCGAATGAATTAGAATGGATTATACGAATGAATTAGAATGGATACATTCGTGCGAATGAAGTAGAATGGATCGTACGAATGAATTAGAATGGATCGTACGAATGAATTAGAATGGATTGTACGAATGAATTAGAATGGATCATACGAATGAAGTAGAATGGATCATACGAATGAATTAGAATTGATCGTGCGAATGAATTAGAATGGATTGTACGAATGAATTAGAATGGATACATTCGTGCGAATGAAGTAGAATGGATCGTATGAATGAATTAGAATGGATCGTACGAATGAATTAGAATGGATCGTGCGAATGAATTAGAATGGATTGTACAAATGAATTAGAATGGATACATTCGTGCGAATGAAGTAGAATGGATCGTACGAATGAATTAGAATGGATCGTACGAATGAATTAGAATGAATCATACGAATGAATTAGAATGGATACATTTGAACGAATGAATTAGAATAGATCGTAGGAATGAATTAGAATGGATCATACGAATGAATTAGAATTGATCGTGCGAATGAATTAGAATGGATTGTACGAATGAATTAGAATGGATACATTCGTGCGAATGAAGTAGAATGGATCGTACGAATGAAGTAGAATGGATCATACGAATGAATTAGAATTGATCGTGCGAATGAATTAGAATGGATTGTACGAATGAATTAGAATGGATACATTCGTGCGAATGAAGTAGAATGGATCATACGAATGAATTAGAATGGATTGTACGAATGAATTAGAATGGATCATACGAATGAAGTAGAATGGATCATACGAATGAATTAGAATTGATCGTGCGAATGAATTAGAATGGATTGTACGAATGAATTAGAATGGATACATTCGTGCGAATGAAGTAGAATGGATCGTACGAATGAATTAGAATGGATCGTACGAATGAATTAGAATTGATCGTGCGAATGAATTAGAATGGATTGTACGAATGAATAAGAATGGATACATTCGTGCGAATGAAGCAGAATGTATCGTATAAATGAATTAGAATGGATCGTACGAATGAATTAGAATGAATCGTACGAATGAATTAGAATGGATACATTCGAACGAATGAATTAGAATAGATCGTAAGAATGAATTAGAATGGATCATACGAATGAATTAGAATTGATCGTGCGAATGAATTAGTATGGATTGTACGAATGAATTAGAATGGATATATTCGTGCGAATGAAGTAGAATGGTTCGTACGAATGAAGTAGAATGGATCGTACGATCAATTCATTCATACGATCCATACGATCTATTCTGAATGGATCCATTCTAATTTAATTCATTCCTACGATCCATTCTAATTAGAATGAATTAGAATGAATCGTACGAATGAATTAGAATGGAAATATTCGAACTAATGAATTAGAATAGATCGTAGGAATAAATTAGAATGGATCATACGAATGAATTAGAATTGATCGTGCGAATGAATTAGAATGGATTGTACGAATGAATTCGAATGAATTGTACGAATAAATTAGAATGGATACATTCGTGCGAATGAAGTAGAATGGATCGTACGAATGAATTAGAATGGATCGTACGAATGAATTAGAATGGATCATACGAATGAAGTAGAATGGATCGTACGAATGAATTAGAATGGATCTTACGAATGAATTAGAATGAATCATACGAATGAATTAGAATGGATCGTACGATCCATTCTAATTCATTCGCACGATCCATTCTAATTCATTTATACGATCCATTCTAATTCATTCGTACGAATGGATTGTACGAATGAATTAGAATGGATCATACGAATGAAGTAGAATGGATCATACGAATGAATTAGAATTGATCGTGCGAATGAATTAGAATGGATTGTACGAATGAATTAGAATGGATACATTCGTGCGAATGAAGTAGAATGGATCATACGAATGAATTAGAATGGATCGTACGAATGAATTAGAATGGATTGTTCGAATGAATTAGAATGGATCATACGAATGAAGTAGAATGGATCATACGAATGAATTAGAATTGATCGTACGAATGAATTAGAATGGATTGTACGAATGAATTAGAATGGATACATTCGTGCGAATGAAGTAGAATGGATCGTACGAATGAATTAGAATGGATCGTACGAATGAATTAGAATTGATCGTGCGAATCAATTAGAATGGATTGTACGAATGAATTAGAATGGATACATTCGTGCGAATGAAGTAGAATGGATCGTACAAATGAATTAGAATGGATCGTACGAATGAATTAGAATGAATCATACGAATGAATTAGAATGGATATATTCGAACGAATGAATTAGAATAGATCGTAGGAATGAATTAGAATGGATCATACGAATGAATTAGAATTAATCGTGCGAATGAATTAGAATGGATTGTACGAATGAATTAGAATGGATACATTCGTGCGAATGAAGTAGAATGGTTCGTACGAATAAAGTAGAATGGATCGTACGATCAATTCATTCGTACGATCCATACGATCTATTCTGAATGGATCCATTCTAATTTAATTTATTCCTACGATCCATTCTAATTAGAATGAATTAGAATGAATCGTACGAATGAATTAGAATGGAAACATTCGAACGAATGAATTAGAATAGATTGTAGGAATGAATTAGAATGGATCATACGAATGAATTAGAATTGATTATGCGAATGAATTAGAATGGATTGTACGAATGAATTAGAATGGATTGTACGAATGAATTAGAATGGATACATTCGTGCGAATGAAGAAGAATTGATCGTACGAATGAATTAGAATGGATCGTACGAATGAATTAGAATGGATCATACGAATGAAGTAGAATGGATCGTACGAATGAATTAGAAAGGATCGTACGAATGAATTAAAATGAATCATACGAATGAATTAGAATGGATCGTACGATCCATTCTAATTCATTCGCACGATCCATTCTAATTCATTTATACGATCGATTCTAATTCATTCGTACGAATGGATTGTACGAATGAATTAGAATGGATCATACGAATGAAGTAGAATGGATCATACGAATGAATTAGAATTGATCGTGCGAATGAATTAGAATGGATTGTACGAATGAATTAGAATGGATACATTCGTGCGAATGAAGTAGAATGGATCGTACGAATGAATTAGAATGGATCGTACGAATGAATTAGAATGAATCGTACGAATGAATTAGAATGGGAATGGATCATACGAATGAATTAGAATTGATCGTGCGAATGAATTAGAATGGATTGTACGAAGGAATTAGAATGGATACATTCGTGCGAATAAAGTAGAATGGATCGTACGAATGAATTAGAATGGATCGTACGAATGAATTAGAATTGATCGTGCGAATGAATTAGAATGGATACATTCGAACGAATGAATTAGAATAGATCGTAGGAATGAATTAGAATGGATCATACGAATGAATTAGAATTGATCGTGCGAATGAATTAGAATGGATTGTACGAATGAATTAGAATGGATACATTCGTGCGAATGAAGTAGAATGGATCATACGAATGAATTAAAATGGATACATTCGTGTGAATGAAGTAGAATGGATCGTACGAATGAATTAGAATGGATCGTACGAATGAATTAGAATGAATCGTACGAATGAATTAGAATGGAAACATTCGAACGAATGAATTAGAATAGATCGTAGGAATGAATTAGAATGAATCGTACGAATGAATTAGAATGGATTGTACGAATGAATTAGAATGGATCCATTCGTGCGAATGAAGTAGAATGAATTAGAATGAATCGTACGATTGGATCGTACGAATGAATCGTACAATCCATTCTAATTTATTCGTTCGAATGTATGAATTAGAATCGATTATACGTACGATCCATTCTAATTCATTCGTACAATCCAATTCTAATTCATTCGTACGAATAATGTATGAATTAGAATGGATCGTACAAATGGATTAGAATGGATCCTACGAATGAATTAGAATGGATCGCACGATCTAAGTAGAATGAATTAGAATGGATTGTACGATCAATTCTAATTCTAATTCATTCCGATGATCAATTCTAATTCATTCGTACGATTCATTCATTCGTACGATCCATTCTATTTAATTCATTCGTACGATTCATTCATACGAATGATCCATTCTAATTCATTCGTATGATCCATTCTACTTCATTCGCACGAATGTATCCATTCTAATTCATTCGTACAATCCATTCTAATTCATTCGCACGATCAATTCTAATTCATTCGTATGATCCATTCTAATTCATTCCTACGATCTATTCTAATTTATTCGTTCGAATGTATCCATTCTAATTCATTCGTACGATTCATTTTAATTCATTCGTACGATCCATTCTAATTCATTCGTACGATCCATTCTACTTCATTCGCACGAATGTATCCATTCTAATTCATTCGTACAATCCATTCTAATTCATTCGCACGATCAATTCTAATTCATTCGTTCATACGATCCATTCTGATTCATTCGTACGATCCATTCTACATCATTCGCACGAATGTATCCATTCTAATTCATTCGTACAATCCATTCTAATTCATTCGCACGATCAATTCTAATTCATTCGTATGATCCATTCTAATTCATTCCTACGATCTATTCTAATTCATTCATTCGAATGTATCCATTCTAATTCATTCGTACGATTCATTCTAATTCATTCGTATGATCCATTCTAATTCATTCGTACGATCCATTCTACTTCATTCGTTCGAATGTATCCATTCTAATTCATTCGTGCAATCCATTCTAATTCATTCGCACGATCAATTCTAATTCATTCGTATGATCCATTCTAATTCATTCCTGCGATCTATTCTAATTCATTCGTTCGAATGTATCCATTCTAATTCATTCGTACGATTCATTGTAATTCATTCGTACAATCCATTCTAATTCATTCGTACAATCCATTCTAATTCATTCGCACGATCAATTCTAATTCATTCGTATGATCCATTCTATTTCATTCCTACGATCTATTCTTATTCATTCGTTCGAATGTTTCCAGTCTAATTCATTCGTACGATTCATTCTAATTCATTCTAATTCATTCATTCGAATGTATCCATTCTAATTCATTTGGATCGTACGAATGAATTAGAATGAATCATACGAATGAATTAGAATGGATACATTCGAACGAATGAATTAGAATAGATCGTAGGAATGAATTAGAATGGATCATACGAATGAATTAGAATTGATCGTGCGAATGAAGTAGAATGGATCGTACGAATGAATTAGAATGGATCATACGAATGAATTAGGAATAGATCGTACGAATGAATCATATAAATGAATTGATCGTACGAATGAATCGTAGGATACATTCATTCATACGATCTATTCATACGTATAAATAATCGTTCAAATTAGAATAGATCATACGAATGGATCTATTCTAATACATTCGTACAAATGAATGGATTAGAATGAATCGTAGAATGAATTATAATGAATCGTACGAGCGAATGAATTAGAATGGATCGTACGAATGAATTAGAAATGATCGTACGAATGAATTAGAAATGATCGTGCGAATGAATTAGAATGGATTGCACGAATGAATTAGAATGGATACATTCGTACGATCCATTCGTACGATCTATACTAATCCATTCGTACGATCCATACTAATCCATTCGTAGGAATGAATTAATACGTACGAATGAATGTATTCATACGATTCATTCGAATTCAATCCATTAGAATGGATCATTTCTATTTGTATACTAATTCATTCAAATCCATTCGTATTCTAATTTGAATCAATTCATTCTAATCCATTTAATACGAATGTACGAATGAATTCATACGTATCAATCCGATGATCATTTGTACTAATGAATTCTAATTAGAATGAATTAGAATGATCTATTCTAATTGATCGTACGAATGAATTAGAATGGATTGTACGAATGAATTAGTATGGATCATTCCTAATTCGTACGAATGAATTAGAATAGATCATAGAATCGATCGTACGAATGTATCCATTCTAATTCATTCGTTCGAATGTATCCATTCAAATTCATTCGTATGATCAATTCTAATACATTCGAACGAATGAATTAGAATAGATCGTAGGAATGAATTAGAATGAATCGTACGAATGAATTAGAATAGATCGTAGGAATGAATTAGAATGGATCGTACGAATGTATTAGAATTGATCATACGAATGAATTAGAATGAATTAGAATGGATTAGAATAGATTGTACGAATGAATTAGAATGAATCGTGCGAATGAATTAGAATAGATCGTAGGAATGAATTAGAATGGATCATACGAATGTTTCCATTCTAATTCATTCGTACGATTCATTCTAATTCATTCGTACGATCCATTCTGATTCATTCGTACGATCCATTCTACTTCATTCGCACGAATGTATCCATTCTAATTAATTCGTGCAATCCATTCTAATTCATTCGCACGATCAATTCTAATTCATTCGTATGATCCATTCTAATTCATTCCTACGATCTATTCTAATTCATTCGTTCGAATGTATCCATTCTAATTCATTCGTACGATTCATTCTAATTCATTCGTACGATCCATTCTAATTCATTCGTACGATCCATTCTACTTCATTCGCACGAATGTATCCATTCTAATTCATTCGTACGATCCATTCTAATTCATTCGTACGATCCATTCTAATTCATTCGCACGATCTATTAGAATTGAATCGTTCGATCCATTCGTTCGTACGATCCATTCTAATTCATTCGCACGAATGAATTAGAATGAATTAGAATGGATACATTCGTGCGAATGAAGTAGAATGGATCGTACGAATGAATTAGAATGGATCATACGAATGAATTAGAATGAATCGTACGGATGAATTAGAATGGAAACATTCGAACGAATGAATTAGAATAGATCGTAGGAATGAATTAGAATGGATCATACGAATGAATTAGAATTGATCGTGCGAATGAATTAGAATGGATTATACGAATGAATTAGAATGGATACATTCGTGCGATTGAAGTAGAATAGATCGTACGAATGAATTAGAATGGATCGTACGAATGAATTAAAATGAATTAGAATGGATACATTCGTGCGAATGAAGTAGA
Source organism: Chamaelirium japonicum (assembly GCA_947650365.1). NCBI lineage: Eukaryota > Viridiplantae > Streptophyta > Magnoliopsida > Liliales > Melanthiaceae > Chamaelirium > Chamaelirium japonicum. The sequence continues at coordinate 589,975 of CANTAL010000127.1, read as the reverse complement.
ATGGATCGTACGAATGAATTAGATTGGATCATACGAATGAATTAGAATGAATCGTACGAATGAATTAGAATGGATACATTCGAACGAATGAATTAGAATAGATCGTAGGAATGAATTAGAATGGATCATACGAATGAATTAGAATTGATCGTGCGAATGAATTAGAATGGATTGCACGAATGAATTAGAATGGATACATTCGTGCGAATGAAGTAGAATGGATCGTACGAATGAATCAGGATGGATCGTACGAATGAGTTAGAATGAATCGTACGAATGAATTAGAATGGATCATACGAATGAATTAGAATAGATCGTACGAATGGATTAGAATGGATCATACGAATGGATTGTATGAACGAATGGATTGTTCGATTGGATCATACGATCCATTCGAATTCATTCGTATTAGAATGGATCATACGATCCATTCTATTTCATTCGCACGAATGGATCAAATGAATTAGAATGGATTGTACGAATGAATTAGAATGAATACATTCGTGCGAATGAATTAGAATGGATCATACGAATGAATTAGAATTGATCATACGAATGAATTCGAATGGATACATTCGAACGAATGAATTAGAATAGATCGTAGGAATGAATTAGAATGAATCGTACGAATGAATTAGAATGGATACATTTGAATGAATGAATTAGAATAGATCGTAGGAATGAATTAGAATGGATCATACGAATGAATTAGAATGGATTGTACGAATGAATTAGAATGGATACATTCGTGCGAATGAAGTTGAATGGATCGTACGAATGAATTAGAATAGATAGTACGAATGAATTAGAATGGATACATTCGAACGAATGAATTAGAATAGATCGTAGGAATGAATTAGAATGGATCATATGAATGAATTAGAATTGATCGTTCGAATGAATTAGAATGGATTGTACGAATGAATTAGAATGGATACATTCGAGCGAATGAAGTAGAATGGATACATTCCATTCTAATTCATTCGTACGATCCATTCTAATTCATTCCTACGATCTATTCTAATTCATTCGCACGAATGTATTCATTCTAATTCATTCGTACGATCCATTCTAATTTATTCGTACGTACGATCCATTCTAATTCATTCGTACGATCCATTCTAATTCATTCGTACGATCCATTCTAATTCATTCGTATGATCCATTCTAATTCATTCGTACGATCCATTCTACTTCATTCGCACGATCAATTCTAATTCATTCGTATGATCCATTCTAATTCATTCCTATGATCTATTCTAATTCATTCGTTTGAATGTATCCATTCTAATTCATTCGTACGATTCATTCTAATTCATTCGTACGATCCAAATAAATTAGAATGGATACATACGAACGAATGAATTAGAATGAATCGTACGAATGAATTAGAATGGAAACATTCGAACGAATGAATTAGAATAGATCGTAGGAATGAATTAGAATGGATCATACGAATGAATTAGAATTGATCGTGCGAATGAATTAGAATGGATTGTACGAATGAATTAGAATGGATTGTACGAATGAATTAGAATGAATCGTACGAATGAATTAGAATGGATACATTCGAACGAATGAATTAGAATAGATCGTAGGAATGAATTAGAATGGATCATACGAATGAATTAGAATTGATCGTGCGAATGAATTAGAATGGATTGCACGAATGAATTAGAATGGATACATTCGAGCGAATGAAGTAGAATGGATCGTATGAATGAATTAGCATGGATCGTACGAATGAATTAGAATGAATCGTACGAATGAATTAGAATGGATACATTCGAACGAATGAATTAGAAAAGATCGTAGGAATGAATTAGAATGGATCATACGAATGAATTAGAATTGATCTTGCGAATGAATTAGAATGGATTGTATGAATGAATTAGAATTGATACATTCGTGCGAATGATGTAGAATGGATCGTACGAATGAATCAGAATGGATCGTACGAACGAATGAATTAGAATTGATCGTGCGAATGAATTAGAATGGATTGTACGAATGAATTAGAATGGATACATTCGTGCGAATGAAGTAGAATGGATCGTACGAATGAATTAGAATGGATCGTACGAATGAATTAGAATGAATCGTACGAATGAATTAGAATGGATACATTCGAATGAATAAATTAGAATAGATCGTAGGAATGAATTAGAATGGATCATACGAATGAATTAGAATTGATCGTGCGAATGAATTAGAATGGATTGTACGAATGAATTAGAATGGATACATTCGTGCGAATGAAGTAGAATGGATCGTACGAATGAATTAGAATGGATCATTCGTATGAATGAATCGTACGAATGAATTAATTAGAATGGATCGTACGAATGAATGAATCGTACGAATAAATTAGAATTGATCATAGGAATGAATTAAAATTAGAATTGATTGTACAATCCATTCTAATTCATTCTACTTAGATCGTGCGATCCATTCTAATTCATTCGTAGGATCCATTCTAATCCATTCGTACGATCCATTCTAATTCATACGTCATTCGTACGAATGAATTAGAATTGGATTGTACGAATGAATTAGAATGGATCGTACGAATGAATTAGAATTGGATTGTACGATTCATTTGTACGATCCAATCGTACGATTCATTCTAATTCATTCTACTTCATTCGCACGAATGGATCTATTCTAATTCATTCGTACAATCCATTCTAATTCATTCGTACGATTCATTCTAATTCATTCCTACGATCTATTCTAATTCATTCGTTCGAATGTTTCCATTCTAATTCATTAGTACGATTCATTCTAATTCATTCGTACGATCCATTCTAATTCATTCGTACGATCCATTCTACTTCATTCGCACGAATATATCCATTCTAATTCATTCGTACGATCCATTCTACTTCATTCGCACGAATGTATCCATTCTAATTCATTCGTACAATCCATTCTAATTTATTCGCATGATCAATTCTAATTCATTCGTATGATCCATTCTAATTCATTCCTACGATCTATTCTAATTCATTCGTTCGAATGTATCCATTCTAATTTATTCGCACGATCAAATCTAATTCATTCGTATGATCCATTCTAATTCATTCGTACGATCCATTCTACTTCATTCGCACGAATGTATCCATTCTAATTCCTTCGTACAATCCATTCTAATTCATTCGCACGATCAATTCTAATTCATTCGTATGATCCATTCCCATTCTAATTCATTCGTACGATTCATTCTAATTCATTCATACGATCCATTCTAATTCATTCGTACGATCCATTCTACTTCATTCGCACGAATGTATCCATTCTAATTCATTTGTACAATCCATTCTAATTCATTTGCACGATCAATTCTAAGTACGAATGAATTAGAATGGATACATTCGTGCGAATGAAGTAGAATGGATCGTACGAATGAATTAGAATGGATCGTACGAATGGATTGTGCGAATGAATTAGAATGGATACATTCGTGCGAATGAAGTAGAATGGATCGTACGAATGAATTAGAATGGATCGTACGAATGAATTAGAATGAATCGTACGAATGAATTAGAATGGGAATGGATCATACGAATGAATTAGAATTGATCGTGCGAATGAATTAGAATGTATTGTACGAATGAATTAGAATGGATACATTCGTGCGAATGAAGTAGAATGGATCGTACGAATGAATTAGAATGGATCGTACGAATGAATTAGAATGAATCGTACGAATGAATTAGAATGGATACATTCGAACGAATGAATTAGAATAGATCGTAGGAATGAATTAGAATGGATCATACGAATGAATTAGAATTGATCGTGCGAATGAATTAGAATGGATTGTACGAATGAATTAGAATGGATACATTCGTGCGAATGAAGTAGAATGGATCGTACGAATGAATTAGAATGGATCGTATGAATGAATTAGAATGAATCGTATGAATGAATTAGAATGGATACATTCGAACGAATGAATTAGAATAGATCGTAGGAATGAATTAGAATGGATCATACGAATGAATTAGAATTGATCGTGCGAATGAATTAGAATGGATTGTACGAATGAATTAGAATGGATACATTCGTGCGAATGAAGTAGAATGGATCGTACGAATGAATCAGAATGGATCGTACGAATGAATTAGAATGAATCGTACGAATGAATTAGAATGGATACATTTGAACGAATGAATTACAATAGATCGTAGGAATGAATTAGAATGGATCATGCGAATGAATTGGAATGGATTAGAATAGATCGTACGAATGAATTAGAATAGATCGTAGGAATGAATTAGAATAGATCGAAGAATAGAACGAATGAATTAGAATAGATCGTAGGAATGAATTAGAATGGATCATACGAATGAATTAGAATTGATCGTGCGAATGAATTAGATACGAATGTTTCCATTCTAATTCATTCGTACGATTCATTCTAATTCATTCGTACGATCCATTCTGATTCATTCGTACGATCTATTCTACTTCATTCGCACGAATGTATCCATTCTAATTCATTCGTACAATCCATTCTAATTCATTCGCACGATCAATTCTAATTCATTCATATGATCCATTCTAATTCATTCCTACGATCAATTCTAATTCTAATTTATTCGAACGAATGAAGTAGAATGGATCGTTAGAATGAATTGTACGAATGAATTAGAATGGATTCATTCGTACGATCCATTCTAATTCATTCGTACGATCCATTCATGCGAATGAAGTAGAATGGATCGTACGAATGAATTAGAATAGATCGTACGAATGAATTAGAATGGATCGTACGAATAAATTAGAATGAATCGTACGAATGAATTGGAATGGATACATTCGAACGAATGAATTCGAATAGATCGTAGGAATGAATTAGAATGGATCATACGAATGAATTAGAATTGATCGTGCGAATGAATTAGAATTGATTGTACGATCTATTCTAATTCATTCGTTCGTACGATCCATTCTAATTCATTCGAACGATCCATTCTACTTCATTCGCACGAATGTATCCATTCTAATTCTTTCGTACGATTCATTCTAATTCATTCGTACGATCCATTCTAATTCATTTGTACGATCCATTCTACTTTATTCGTTCGAATGTATCCATTCTAATTCATTCGCACGATCAATTCTAATTCATTCGTATGATCCATTCTAATTCATTCCTACGATCTATTCTAATTCATTCGTTCGAATGTATCAATTCTAATTCATTCGTACGATTCATTCTAATTCATTCGTACGATCCATTCTAATTCATTCGTACGATCTATTCTAATTCATTCGTTCGAATGTATCCATTCTAATTCATTCGCACGATCAATTCTAATTCATTCGTATGATCCATTCTAATTCATTCCTACGATCTATTCTAATTCATTCGTTCGAATGTATCCATTCTAATTCATTCATACGATTCATTCTAATTCATTCGTACGATCCATTCTAATTCATTCGTACGATCTATTCTAATTCATTCGTTCGAATGTATCCATTCTAATTCATTCGTACGATCAATTCTAATTCATTCGTATGATCCATTCTAATTCATTCCTACGATCTATTCTAATTCATTCGTTCGAATGTATCCATTCGTACGAATGAATTAGAATGGATCGTACGAATGAATTAGAATGGATCGTACGAATGAATTAGAAATGATCGTGCGAATGAATTAGAATGGATTGCACGAATGAATTAGAATAGATACATTCGTGCGAATGAAGTAGAATGGATCGTAAGAATGAATTAGAATGGATCGTACGAATGAATTAGAATGAATCGTATGAATGAATTAGAATGGATACATTCGAACGAATGAATTAGAATAGATCGTAGGAATGAATTAGAATGGATCATACGAATGAATTAGAATTGATCGTGCGAATGAATTAGAATGGATTATACGAATGAATTAGAATGGATACATTCGTGCGAATGAAGAATGAATCGTACGAATGAATTAGAATGGATACATTCGAACGAATAAATTAGAATGGATCGTACGAATTAATTTGAATAGATCATACAAATGAATTAGAAAGGTTACATTCGTGAGAATGAATTAGAATGGATCGTGCGAATGAATGAGAATTGATCATACGGATGAATTAGAATGGATCGTACGAATGAATTAGATTGCATCGTACGATCCATTCTAATTCATTCGCACGATCCATTCTAATTCATTAGTACGATCCATTCTAATTCATTCGCACGAATGTATCCATACTAATTCATTCTTACGAATATATCCATTCTAATTTATTCGTACAATCCATTCTAATTCATTCGTACGATCCATTCTAATCCATTCGTACGATCCATGGTAATTCATTCGTACGATCCATTCTAATTCATTCCTACGATCCATTCTACTTCATTCGCACGAATGTATCCATTCTAATTCATTCATACAATCCATTCTAATTCATTCGCACGATCAATTCTAATTCATTCATATGATCCATTCTAATTAATTCCTACGATCTATTCTAATTCATTCGTTCGAATGTATCCATTCTAATTCATTCGTACGATCCATTCTAATTCATTCGTACGATCCATTCTACTTCATTCGCACGAATGTATCCATTCTAATTCATTCGTACAATCCATTCTAATTCATTCGCACGATCAATTCTAATTCATTCGTATGATCCATTCTAATTCATTCTTACGATCCATTCTAATCCATTCTATGAATTAGAATGGATTGTACGAATGAATTAGAATGGATACATTCGTGCGAATGAAGTAGAATTGATCGTAGGAATGAATTAGAATGGATCGTACGAATGAATTACCATGGATCGTACGAATGGATTAGAATGGATCGTACGAATGAATTAGAATGGATTGAACGAATAAATTAGAATGGATACATTCGTACAAATGAATTAGTATGGATACATTCGTGCGATTGAATTAGAATGGATCGTACTAATGAATTAGAATGGATCGTGCGAATGAATTAGAATGGATCGTACGATGCAATCTAATTCATTCGTACGATCAATTCTAATTCATCCGTATGATCAATTCTCATTCATTCGCACGATCCATTCTAATTCATTCTCACGAATGTAACCTTTCTAATTCATTTGTATGATCTATTCATATTCATTCGTATGATCCATTCTAATTTATTCGTTCGAATGTATCCATTCTAATTCATTCGTACGATTCATTCTTCATTCGCACGAATGTATCCATTCTAATTCATTCGTACAATCCATTCTAATTCATTCGCTCGATCAATTCTAATTCATTCGTATGATCCATTCTAATTCATTCATACGATCTATTCTAATTCATTAGTTCGAATATATCCATTCTAATTCATTCATACGATTCATTCTAACTCATTCGTACGATCCATTCTAATTCATTCGTACGATCCATTCTACTTCATTCGCACGAATGTATCCATTCTAATTCATTCGTGCAATCCATTCTAATTCATTCGCACGATCATTTCTAATTCATTCGTACGATCCATTCTAATTCATTCGTACGATCCATTCTAATTCATTCGTACGAATGGATACATTCGAACGAATGAATTAGAATAGATCGTAGGAATGAATTAGAATGGATCATACGAATGAATTTGAATTGATCGTACGAATGAATTAGAATGGATACATTCGAACGAATGAATTAGAATAGATCGTACGAATGAATTAGAATGGATCGTACGAATGAATTAGAATGAATCGTACGAATGAATTAGAATGGATACATTCGAACGAATGAATTAGAATAGATCGTAGGAATGAATTAGAATGGATCATACGAATGAATTAGAATTGATCGTGCGAATGAATTAGAATGGATACATTCGAACGAATGAATTAGAATAGATTGTACGAATGAATTAGAATGGATCGTACGAATGAATTAGAATGAATCGTACGAATGAATTAGAATGGATACATTCGAACGAATGAATTAGAATAGATCATAGGAATGAATTAGAATGGATCATACGAATGAATTAGAATTGATCGTGCGAATGAATTAGAATGGATACATTCGAACGAATGAAGTAGAATGGATCGTACGAATTCATTAGAATGGATCGTACGAATGAATTAGAATGAATCGTATGAATGAATTAGAATGGATACATTCGTGCGAATGAAGTAGAATGGATCGTACGAATGAATTAGAATGGATCGTACGAACGAATGAATTACAATAGATCGTACAATCCATTCTAATTCATTCGCACGATCAATTCTAATTCATTCGTATGATCCATTCTAATTAATTGCTACGATCTATTCTAATTCATTCGTTCGAATGTATCCATTCTAATTCATTCGTATGATTCATTCTAATTCATTCGTACGATCCATTCTAATTCATTCGTACGATCTATTCTAATTCATTCGTACGATCCATTCTACTTCATTCGCATGAATGGATCGTACGAATGAATTAGAATGGATCGTACGAATGAATCCATTCTAATTCATTCGTACAATTCATTCTAACGATCCATTCTACTTCATTCGTGCGAATGAATTAGAATTAGAATAGATCGTTGGAATGAATTAGAATGGATCATACGAATGAATTAGAATTGATCGTGCGAATGAATTAGAATGGATTGTACGAATGAATTAGAATACGATCCATTCTACTTCATTCTCACGAATGTATCCATTCTAATTCATTCGTACAATCCATTCCAATTCATTCGCACGATCAATTCTAATTCATTCGTATGATCCATTCTAATTCATTCCTACGATCTATTCTAATTCATTCGTACAATCCATTCTAATTCATTCGCACGATCAATTCTAATTTATTCGTATGATCCATTCTAATTCATTCCTACGATCTATTCGTATAATCCATTCTACGATCCATTCTAATTCATTCGTACGATCCATTCTAATTCATTCGTAGAATGGATCATACGTACGATCAATTCTACGAATTAATTCATTCCTAATTAGATCGTATGAATGATCCATTCTAATTAGAATTAATTCATACGAATGGATTAGAATGGATACATTCTAATGGATACATTCTAATCCATTCGCACGAATGAATTAGAATGAATTAGAATGAATCGTACGAATGAATTGATCGTACGATTCATTCTAATTCATTCGTACGATCCATTCTAATTCATTCGTATGATCCATTCTAATTAGAATGGATCAATTCTAAAGGAAACAATTCTAATGAATGAATTAGAATGGATCGTACGAATGAATTAGAATGGATCGATCATACAAATTAGAATGAATCGTACGAATGAATGAACGATTATTAGAATACAAATGAATCCATTCTAATTCATTCGAATGAACGAATCATCCGTGAAGTAGAATTCCTTCGTATCATTCGTGCGAATGGATTAGAATGAATTAGAATGGATCGTATGATCCATTCATTCGTACGATTCATTCTAATTCATTCTACTACATTCTAATGAATTCATACAATCCATTCGTATTCTAATTTGAATCCATTCTAATTCATTCGCACGATCAATTCTAATTCATTCGTATGATCCATTCTAATTCATTCCTACGATCTATTCTAATTTATTCGTTCGATTGGATCGTACGAATGAATGAATCGTACGAATGAATTAGAATGGATCGTACAATCCATTCTAATTCATTCGTGAAGTAGAATGGACTAGAATGGATTAGAATTCATTCGTAGAATGGATCATAGGAATAAATTAGAATGGATTAGAATGAATTAGAATGGATCGTACGAATGAATTAGAATGGATTAGAATGATCATACGAATGAATCGTAGAATGATCATTCTAATTCATTCGTACGATCATAATTCGTTCGTACGATCCATACTAATTCATTCGTACGATCTATTCTACGAATCCATTCGTACGAATGAATTAGAATGGATCCATTCTAATTCATACGAATTAGAACGATCATACGAATGAATTAGAATGAATTAGAATTAGAATGGATTAATTCTAATTCATTAGTACGAATGAATGAATACATTCTAATCCATTCGTATGATCGTATGAATGAATTGATTCATTCGTTTTCATACGTAGGATCATACGAATACATTCATTCATACGTACGAATTAATCTATTCTAAATTCAAACGATCTATTCATTTGTACGATTCATTCGCACGATCTATTCTAATTCATTCGTACAATCCATCCTACGATCTATTCTGAATGTATCCATTCTAATTCGTTCGAATGTATCCATTCTAATTAGTATGATTCGTTCATTCGCACGAATCATTCATTCTAATCCATTCGTATGAATTAGAAATTCGATCTATTCTAATTCATTCTAATTCATTCTAATGAATGGATCGATCAAATTGAACGATCAATTCTACTTCAATCGTACGATCCATTCTAATTTATTCTAATTAGAATGAATCCATTCATCCATTTGTAGAATGGATCGTACGAATGAAATAGAATGGATCGTACGAATGAATTAGAATGAATTAGAATATTTGTACGAATGTACGAATGCATTAGAATGGATATATTCGTGCGAATGAATTAGAATGGTCTGTACGAATGAATTAGAATGGATACATTCGTGCGAATGAAGTAGAATGGATCGTACGAATGAATTAGAATGGATCGTACGAATGAATTGGAATGAATCGTACGAATGAATTAGAATGGATACATTCGAACGAATGAACTAGAACAGATCGTAGGAACGAATGAATTAGAATGAATGAATTAGAATGAATTAGAATCCATTCGTACGATCTATTCTAATTCATTAGAATCCATTCTAATTCATTCTAATTCATACGAATGATCGTACGAATGAATTAGAATGAATTAGAATTCTAATCCATTCTATTAGAATTGATCGTACGAATATATCCATTCTAACGATCTTATTAATGAATTAGAATTAGAATGGGTCGTATGAATGTATCCATTCTAATTCATTCGTGCGAATTGAATCGTACGATCCATTCTAATTCATTCCTACGATCTATTCTATTCTAATTCATTCATATGATCCATTCAGAATGGATCCATTAGAATAGATCGTACGAATGAATTAAATTAGAATGGATCATACGAATGAATTAGAATGGATCGTAATAATAGATCGTACGAATTAGAATGAATCGTATTAGAATAGATCGTACAATTCATTCTAATTCATTCGTTCGTACGATCCATTCTGATCCATTCTACTTCATTCGCACGAATGTTTCCATTCTAATTCATTCTGATTCATTCGCACGATCAATTCTAATTCATTCATATGATCCATTCTAATTCATTGGATACATTCGAACGAATGAATTAGAATAGATCGTAGGAATGAATTAGAATGGATCATACGAATGAATTAGAAATGATCGTGCGAATGAATTAGAAAGGATTGTACGAATGAATTAGAATGGATACATTCGTGCGAATGAATTAGAATGGATCGTACGAATGAATTAGAATGAATCGTACGAATGAATTAGAATGGATTGTACGAATGAATTAGAATGGATACATTCATGCGAATGAATTAGAATGGATCGTACGAATGAGTAAGAATGGATCGTACGAATGAAATAGAATGGATCGTACGAATGAATTAGAATGGATCGTGCTAATGAATTAGAATGGATCATACGAATGAATTAGAATGGATCGTACGAATGAATTAGAATGGATCGTGCGAATGAATTAGAATGGATTGTACGAATGAATTAGAATGGATTGTACGAATGAATTAGAATGGAATGAATCCATTCTACTTCATTCGCACGAATCTATCCATTCTAATTCATTCGTATAATCCATTCTAATTCATTCGCACGATCAATTCTAATTCATTCGTATGATCCATTCTAATTCATTCCTACGATCTATTCTAATTCATTCGTTCGAATGTATCCATTCTAATTCATTCGTACAATCCATTCTAATTCATTCGTACGATCCATTCTACTTCATTCGCACGAATGTATCCATTCTAATTCATTCGTGCAATCCATTCTAATTCATTCGCACGATCAATTCTAATTCATTCGTTCGTACGATCCATTCTAATTCATTCGTACGATCCATTCTACTTTATTCGCACGAATGTATCCATTCTAATTCATTCCTACGATCTATTCTAATTCATTCGTTTGAATGTTTCCATTCTAATTCATTCGTACGATTCATTCTAATTCATTCTTACGATCCATTCTAATTCATTCGTACGATCCATTCTACTTCATTCGCACGAATGTATCCATTCTAATTCATTCGTACGATCCATTCTACTTCATTCGCACGAATGTATCCATTCTAATTCATTCGTACAATCCATTCTAATTCATTCGCACGATCAATTCTAATTCATTCGTATGATCCATTCTAATTCATTCCTACGATCTATTCTAATTTATTCGTTCGAATGTATCCATTCTAATTCATTCGTACGATTTATTCTAATTCATTCGTACGATCCATTCTAATTCATTCGTACGATCCATTCTACTTCATTCGCACGAATGTATCCATTCTAATTCATTCGTACAATCCATTCTAATTCATTCGCACGATCAATTCTAATTCATTCGTATGATCCATTCTAATTCATTCCTACGATCTATTCTAATTCATTCGTTCGAATGTATCCATTCTAATTCATTCGTACAATTCATTCTAATTCATTCGTACGATCCATTCTAATTCATTCGTACGATCCATTCTACTTCATTCGCTCGAATGTATCCATTCTAATTCATTCGTGCAATCCATTCTAATTCATTCGCACGATCAATTCTAATTCATTCGTATGATCCATTCTAATTCATTCCTACGATCTATTTTAATTCATTCGTTCGAATGTATCCATTCTAATTCATTCGTACGATTCATTCTAATTCATTCGTACGATCCGATCTAATTCATTCGTACGATCCATTCTACTTCATTCGCACGAATGTATCCATTCTAATTCATTCGTATAATCCATTCTAATTCATTCGCACGATCAATTCTAATTCATTCGTATGATCCATTCTAATTCATTCCTACGATCTATTCTAATTCATTCGTTCGAATATATCCATTCTAATTCATTCGTATGATTCATTCTAATTCATTCATACGATCCATTCTAATTCATTCGTACGATCCATTCTACTTCATTCGCACGAATGTATCCATTCTAATTCATTCGTACAATCCATTCTAATTCATTCACACGATAAATTCTAATTCATTCGTATGATCCATTCTAATTCATTCCTACGATCTATTCTAATTCATTCGTACGATTCATTCTAATTCATTCGTACGATCCATTCTAATTCATTCGTATGATCCATTCTAATTCATTCCTACGATCCATTCTATTTCATTCGTACGATCCATTCTACTTCATTCGCACGAATGTATCTATTCTAATTCCTTCGTACAATCCATTCTAATTCATTCGCACGATCAATTCTTATTCATTCGTATGATCCATTCTAATTCATTCCTACGATCTATTCTAATTCATTAGTTCGAATGTATCCATTCTAATTCATTCGTACAATCCATTCTAATTCATTCGCACGATCAATTCTAATTCATTCGTATGATCCATTCTAATTCATTCCTACGATCTATTCTAATTTATTCGTTCGAATGTATCCATTCTAATTCATTCGTACGATTCATTCTAATTCATTCGTACGATCCATTCTATTTCATTCGTACGATCCATTCTACTTCATTCGCACGAATGTATCCATTCTAATTCCTTCGTACAATCCATTCTAATTCATTCGCACGATCAATTCTAATTCATTCGTATGATCCATTCTAATTCATTCCTACGATCTATTCTAATTCATTAGTTGGAATGTATCCGTTCTAATTCATTCGTACGATTCATTCTAATTCATTCGTACGATCTATTCTAATTCATTCGTACGATCCATTCTAATTCATTCGTACGAATGTATCCATTCTAATTCATTCGTACGATCCATTCTACTTCATTCGCACGAATGTTTCCATTCTAATTCATTCGTACAATCCATTCTAATTCATTCGCACGATCAATTCTAATTCATTCGCACGATCAATTCTAATTCATTCGCACGATCCATTCTACTTCATTCATACGAATGAATTAGAATGGATTAGAATGGATCGTACGAATGAATTAGAATGGATAGTACGAATGAATTAGAATGGAAACATTCGAACGAATGAATTAGAATAAATCGTAGGAATGAATTAGAATGGATCATACGAATGAATTAGAATTGATCGTGCGAATGAATTAGAATGGATTGTACGAATGAATTAGAATGGATACATTCGTGCGAATGAATTAAAATGGATCGTACGAATGAATTAGAATGGATCGTACGAATGAATTAGAATGAATCGTACGAATGAATTAGAATGGATACATTCGAACGAATAAATTAGAATAGATCGTAGGAATGAATTAGAATGGATCATACGAATGAATTAGAATTGATCGTGCGAATGAATTAGAATGGATTGTACGAATGAATTAGAATGGATACATTCGTGCGAATGAAGTAGAATGGATCATACAAATGAATTAGAATGGATCGTACGAATGAATTACAATGAATCGTACGAATGAATTAGAATGGATACATTCGAACGAATGAATTAGAATAGATCGTAGGAATGAATTAGAATGGATCATACGAATGAATTAGAATTGATCGTGCGAATGAATTAGAATGGATTGTGTGAATGAATTAGAATGGATACATTCGTGCGAATGAAGTAGAATGGATCGTACGAATGAATCAGAATGGATCGTACGAATGAATTAGAATGAATCGTACGAATGATTTAGAATGGACACATTCGAACGAATGAATTAGAATAGATCGTAGGAATGAATTAGAATGATCAATTCTAATTTATTCGTATGATCCATTCTAATTCATTCCTACGATCTATTCTAATTTATTCGTTCGAATGTATCCATTCAAATTCATTCGTACGATTCATTCTAATTCATTGGTACGATCCATTCTAATTCATTCGTACGATCCATTCTACTTCATTCGCACGAATGTATCCATTCTAATTCATTCGTACAATCCATTCTAATTCATTCGCACGATCAATTCTAATTCATTCGTATGATCCATTCTAATTCATTCCTACGATCTATTCTAATTCATTCGTTCGAATGTTTCTATTCTAATTCATTCGTACGATCCATTCTAATTCATTCGCACGATCAATTCTAATTCATTTGTATGATCCATTCTAATTCATTCCTACGATCTATTCTAATTCATTCGTTCGAATGTATCCATTCTAATTCATTCGCACGATCAATTCTAATTCATTCGCACGAATGTATCCATTCTAATTCATTCGCACGATCAATTCTAATTCATTCGTATCATCCATTCTAATTCATTCCTACGATCTATTCTAATTCATTCGTTCGAATGTATCCATTCTAATTCATTCGTACGATCCATTCTAATTCATTCGTATGATCTATTCTACTTCATTCGCACGAATGTATCAAATCTAATTCATTCGTACAATCCATTCTAATTCATTCGCACGATCAATTCTAATTCACTCGTATGATCCATTCTAAATCATTCCTACGATCTATTCTAATTTATTCGTTCGAATGTATCCATTATAATTCATTCGTACGATTCATTCTAATTCATTCGTGCGATCCATTCTAATTCATTCGTACGATCCATTCTACTTCATTTCTAATTCATTCGTATGAATTAGAATGGATCATACGAATGAATTAGAATTGATCGTGCGAATGAATTAGAATGGATTGTACGAATGAATTATGGATACATTCGTGCAAATGAAGTAGAATGGATCGTACGAATGAATTAGAATGGATCGTATGAATGAATTAGAATGAATCGTACGAATGAATTAGAATGGATACATTCGAACGAATGAATTAGAATAGATCGTAGGAATGAATTAGAATGGATCATACGAATGAATTAGAATTGATCGTGCGAATGAATTAGAATGGATTGCAAGAATGAATTAGAATGGATACATTCGTGCGAATGAAGTAGAATGGATCGTACGAATGAATCAGAATGGATCGTACGAATGAATTAGAATGAATCGTACGAATGAATTAGAATGGAAACATTCGTACGATCCATTCTAATTCATTCCTACGATCTATTCTAATTCATTCCCACGATTCATTCTAATTCATTCGTACAATCCATTCTAATCCATTCTAATTCATTCTAATTCATTTGTATGATCAATTCTAATACATTCGTACGATCCATTCTAATTCATTCCTACGATCTATTCTAATTCATTCGTACGATTCATTCTAATTCATTCCTACGATCTATTCTAATTCATTCGTTCGAATGTATTAGAATTGATCATACGAATGAATTAGAATGGATACATTCGAACGAATGAATTAGAATAGATCGTAGGAATGAATTAGAATGAATCGTACGAATGAATTAGAATGGATACATTCGAACGAATGAATTAGAATAGAT
Source organism: Chamaelirium japonicum (assembly GCA_947650365.1). NCBI lineage: Eukaryota > Viridiplantae > Streptophyta > Magnoliopsida > Liliales > Melanthiaceae > Chamaelirium > Chamaelirium japonicum. The sequence continues at coordinate 573,456 of CANTAL010000127.1, read as the reverse complement.
CGTAGGAATGAATTAGAATGGATCGTACGAATGAATTAGAATGGAATGTATCCATTCTACTTCATTCGCTCGAATGTATCCATTCTAATTCATTCATATAATCCATTCTAATTCATTCGCACGATCAATTCTAATTCATTCGTATGATCCATTCTAATTCATTCCTACGATCTATTCTAATTCATTTGTACGAATGTATCCATTCTAATTCATTCGTACGACCTATTCTAATTCATTCGTACGATCCATTCTACTTCATTCGCACGAATGTATCCATTCTAATTCATTCGTACAATCCATTCTAATTCATTCGTATGATCCATTCTAATTCATTCCTACGATCTATTCTAATTCATTCGTTCGAATGTATCCATTCTAATTCATTCGTACGATTCATTCTAATTCATTCCTACGATCTATTCTAATTCATTCGTTCGAATGTATCCATTCTAATTCATTCGTATGATCAATTCTAATTCATTCGTATGATCCATTCTAATTCATTCACACGAATGTATCCATTCTAATTCATTCGTACAATCCATTCTAATTCATTCGCACGATCAATTCTAATTCATTCGTATGATCCATTCTAATTCATTCCTACGATCTATTCTAATTCATTCGTTCGAATGTTTCCATTCTAATTCATTCGTACGATTAGAATGGATTGTACGAATGAATTAGAATGGATACATTCGAACGAATGAATTAGAATAGATCGTAAGAATCAATTAGAATGGATCATACGAATGAATTAGAATTGATCGTGCGAATGAATTAGAATGGATTGTCCGAATGAATTAGAATGGATACATTCGTGCGAATGAAGTAGAATGGATCGTACGAATGAATTAGAATGGATCATGCGAATGAATAAGAATAGATCGTACGAATGAATTAGAATTGATACATTCGTGCGAATGAATTAGAATTGATCGTGCGAATGAATTAGAATGGATCGTACGAATGAATTAGAATGGATCGTACGAATGAATTAGAATGGATCGTACGAATGAATTAGAATGATACATTCGTGCGAATGAAGTAGAATGGATCGTACGAATGAATTAGAATGGATCATACGAATGAATTAGAATTGATCGTGCGAATGAATTAGAATGGATTGTACGAAGGAATTAGAATGGATACATTCGTGCGAATGAAGTAGAATGGATCGTACGTGCAATGCATTCTAATTCATTCGCACGATCAATTCTAATTCATTCGTATGATCCATTCTAATTCATTCCTATGATCTATTCTAATTCATTCGTTCGAATGTATCCATTCTAATTCATTCGTACGATTCATTCTAATTCATTCGTACGATCCATTCTAATTCATTCGTATGGTCCATTCTAATTCATTCCTACAATCTATTCTAATTCATTCATTCGAATGTATCCATTCTAATTCATTCGCACGATTCATTCTAATTTATTCGTACGATCCATTCTAATTCATTCGTACGATCCATTCTAATTCATTCGTCCGATCCATTCTAATTCATTCACATGAATGTATCCATTCTAATTCATTCGTACAATCTAATCTAATTCATTCGCATTATCCATTCTAATTCATTCGTATGATCCATTCTAATTCATTCGTACAATCCATTCTAATTCATTCGCACGATCAATTCTAATTCATTCCTACGATCTATTCTAATTCATTCGTTCGAATGTATCCATTCTAATTTATTCTAATTCATTCGTACGATCCATTCTGATTCATTCTACTTCATTCGCACGAATGTATCCATTCTAATTCATTCGTACAATCTATTCTAATTCATTCGCACGATCAATTCTAATTCATTCGTATGAATGAATTAGAATGGATCATACGAATGAATTAGAATAGATTGTACGAATGAATTAGAATGGATACATTCGTGCGAATGAAGTAGAATGGATACATTCCATTCTAATTCATTCGTACAATCCATTCTAATTCATTCGTACAATCCATTCTAATTCATTCGCACGATCCATTCTAATTCATTCGTACGATCCATTCTAATTCATTCGTACGATCCATTCTACTTCATTCGCATGAATGTATCCATTCTAATTCATTCGTACGATCAATTCTAATTCATTCGTATAATCCATTCTAATTCATTCGTACAATCCATTCTAATTCATTTGTATGATCCATTCTAATTCATTCGTACAATCCATTCTAATTCAATCCATTCTAATTCATTCGTACGATCCATTCTACTTCATTCGCACGAATGTATCCATTCTAATTCATTCGTACAATCCATTCTAATTCATTTGCACGATCAATTCTAATTCATTCGTATGATCCATTCTAATTCATTCCTACGATCTATTCTAATTCATTCGTTCGAATGTATCCATTCTAATTCATTCGTACAATCCATTCTAATTTATTCGTACGATCCATTCTAATTCATTCGTACGATCCATTCTACTTCATTCGCACGAATGTATCCATTCTAATTCATTCGTACAATCCATTCTAATTCATTCGCACGATCAATTCTAATTCATTCGTATGATCCATTCTAATTCATTCGTACGATTTATTCTAATTTATTCGTTCGAATGTATCCATTCTAATTCATTCGTACGATTCATTCTAATTCATTCGTACGATCCATTCTAATTCATTCATACGATCCATTCTACTTCATTCGCACGAATGTATCTATTCTAATTCATTCGTGCAATCCATTCTAATTCATTCGCACGATCAATTCTAATTCATTCGTATGATCCATTCTAATTCATTCCTACGATCTATTCTAATTCATTCGTTCGAATGTATCCATTCTAATTCATTCGTATGATTCATTCTAATTTATTCGTACGATCCATTCTAATTCATTCGTACGATCCATTCTAATTCATTCATACGATCCATTCTAATTCATTCATACAATCCATTCTAATTCATTCGCACGAATATATCCATTCTAATGCATTCGTACGATCCACCCTAATTCCTTCGTATGATCCATTCTAATTCATTCGGACGAATGTATCCATTATAATTCATTCGTACGATCCATTCGAATTCATTCATACGATCCATTCTAATTCATTCATACGATCCATTCTAATTCATTCGCACGAATGTATTCATTCGGACAATCTATTCTAATTTATTCGTACGATCCATTCTAATTCATTAGCACGATCTATTCTAATTCATTCATTCGAATGTTTCCATTCTACTTCATTCGCATGAATGAATTAGAATGGATTGTACGAATGAATTAGAATGGATACATTCGAACGAATGAATTAGAATGGATCGTACGAATGAATTAGAACGGATACATACGAATGAATTAGAATTGATCGTAGGAATGAATTAGAATGGATTGTACGAATGAATTAGAATGGATACATTCGTGCGAATGAAGTAGAATGGATCGTACAAATGAATTAGAATGGATCGTACGAATGAATTAGAATGGATACACTCGAACGAATGAATTAGAATAGATCGTAGGAATGAATTAGAATGGATCATACGAATGAATTAGAATTGATCATGCGAATGAATCAGAATGGATTGTACGAATGAATTAGAATGGATACATTCGTGCGAATGAAGTTGAATGGATCGTACGAATGAATTAGAATGGATCGTACGAATGAATCATAATGGATCGTACGATTGAATTAGAATGAATCGTACGAATGAATTAGAATGGAAACATTCGAACGAATGAATTAGAATAGATCGTAGGAATGAATTAGAATGAATCGTACGAATGAATTAGAATAGATTGTACGAATGAATTAGAATGGATCCATTCGTGCGAATGAAGTAGAATGGATCGTACGAATGAATTAGAATGGATCGTACGAATGAATCAGAATGGATCGTACGAATGAATCAGAATGGATCGTACGAATGAATTAGAATGAATCGTACGAATGAATTAGAATGGAAACATTCGAACGAATGAATTAGAATAGATCGTAGGAATGAATTAGAATGGATCATACGAATGAATTAGAATTGATCGTGCGAATGAATTAGAATAGATTGTACGAATGAATTAGAATGGATACATTCGTTCGAATGAAGTAGAATGGATCGTACGAATGAATTAGAATGGATACATTCGTGCGAATGAAGTAGAATGGATCGTACGAATGAATTAGAATGGATCGTACGAATGAATTAGAATGAATCATACGAATGAATTAGAATGGAAACATTCGAACGAATGAATTAGAATAGATCATAGGAATGAATTAGAATGGATCATACGAATGAATTAGAATTGATCGTGCGAACGAATTAGAATGGATTGTACGAATGAATTAGAATGGATACATTCGTGCGAATGAAGTAGAATGGATCGTACTACGAATGAATTAGAATGGATCGTACGAATGAATTAGAATGGATACATTCGAACGAATGAATTAGAATAGATCGTAGGAATGAATTAGAATGGATCATACGAATGAATTAGAATTGATCGTGCGAATAAATTAGAATGGATCGTACGAATGAATTAGAATGGATACATTCGTGCGAATGAAGTAGAATGGATCGAACGAAAGAATTAGAATGGATCGTACGAATGAATTAGAATGGATCGTACGAATGAATTAGAATGGATACATTCGTGCGAATGAAGTAGAATGGATCGAACGAAAGAATTAGAATAGATCGTAGGAATGAATTAGAATGGATCATACGAATGAATTAGAATTGATCGTGCGAATGAATTAGAATGGATTGCACGAATGAATTAGAATGGATACATTCGTGCGAATGAAGTAGAATGGATCATACGAATGAATTAGAATGGATCGTACGAATGAATTTGAATGAATCGTACGAATGAATTAGAATGGACACATTCGAACGAATAAATTAGAATAGATCGTAGGAATGAATTAGAATGGATCATACGAATGAATTAGAATGGATTGTACGAATAAATTAGAATGGATACATTCGTACGAATGAAGTAGAATAGATACATTCGAACGAATGAATTAGAATAGATCGTATGAATGAATTAGAATGGATCATACGAATGAATTAGAATTGATCGTGCGAACGAATTAGAATGGATTATACGAATGAATGGATCGTACGAATGAATTAGAATGGATCGTACGAATGAATTAGAATGAATTAGAATGGATACATTCGTGCGAATGAAGTAGAATGGATCGTACGAATGAATTAGAATGGATCGTACGAATGAATTAGAATGAATCGTACGAATGAATTAGAATGGATACATTCAAACGAATGAATTAGAATAGATCGTAGGAATGAATTAGAATAGATCATACAAATGAATTAGAATTGATCGTGCGAATGAATTAGAATGGATTGCACGAATGAATTAGAATGGATACATTCGTGCGAATGAAGTAGAATGGATCGTACGAATGAATCAGAATGGATCGTATGAATGAATTAGAATGAATTGTACGAATGAATTAGAATGGAAACATTCGTACGATCCATTCTAATTCATTCCTACGATCTATTCTAATTCATTCGCACGATTCATTCTAATTCATTCGTACAATCCATTCTAATCCATTCTAATTCATTCTAATTCATTCGTATGATCAATTCTAATACATTCGTACGATCCATTCTAATTCATTCCTACGATCTATTCTAATTCATTCGTACGATTCTTTCTAATTCATTCCTACGATCTATTCTAATTCATTCGTTCGAATGTATTAGAATTGATCATACGAATGAATTAGAATGGATACATTCGAACGAATGAATTAGAATAGATCGTAGGAATGAATTAGAATGGATCGTACGAATGAATTAGAATGGATACATTCGAACGAATGAATTAGAATAGAACGTATGAATGAATTAGAATGGATCATACGAATGAATTAGAATTGATCGTGCGAATGAATTAGAATGGATTGTACGAATGAATTAGAATGGATACATTCGAGCGAATGAAGTAGAATAGATACATTCCATTCTAATTCATTCGTACGATCCATTCTAATTCGTTCCTACGATCTATTCTAATTCATTCGTTCGAATGTATCCATTCTAATTCATTCGTACGATTCATTCTAATTCATTCCTACGATCTATTCTAATTCATTCGTTCGAATGTATCCATTCTAATTCATTCGTATGATCAATTCTAATACATTCGAACGAATGAATTAGAATAGATCGTAGGAATGAATTAGAAAGAATCGTACGAATGAATTAGAATAGATCGTAGGAATGAATTAGAATGGATCGTACGAATGTATTAGAATTGATCATACGAATGAATTAAAATGAATTAGAATGGATTAGAATGGATTGTAAGAATGAATTAGAATGAATCGTGCGAATGAATTAGAATAGATCGTAGGAATGAATTAGAATGGATCGTACGAATGTTTCCATTCTAATTCATTCGTACAATTCATTCTAATTCATTCATACGATCCATTCTGATTCATTCGTACGATCCATTCTACTTCATTCGCACGAATGTATCCATTCTAATTCATTCGTGCAATCCATTCTAATTCATTCGCACGATCAATTCTAATTCATTTGTATGATCTATTCTAATTCATTCCTACGATCTATTCTAATTCATTCGTTTGAATGTATCCATTCTAATTCATTCGTACGATTCATTCTAATTCATTCGTACAATCCATTCTAATTCATTCGTACGATCCATTCTACTTCATTCGCACGAATGTATCCATTCTAATTCATTCTAATTCATTCGTACGATCCATTCTAATTCATTCGTACGATCCATTCATTCGTATAATCCATTCTAATTCGTTCGCACGATCAATTCTAATTCATTCGTATGATCCATTCTAATTCATTCCTACGATCTATTCTAATTCATTCGTTCGAATGTTTCCATTCTAATTCATTCGTATGATTCATTCTAATTCATTCGTACGATCCATTCTGATTCATTCGTACGATCCATTCTCGTTCATTCGTACGATCCATTCTACTTCATTCGCACGAATGTATCCATTCTAATTCATTCGTATAATCCATTCTAATTCATTCGTACGATCCATTCTACTTCATTCGCACGAATGTATCAATTCTAATTCATTCGTACTTAAAATTGATCGTGCGAATGAATTAGAATGAATCGTACAAATGAATTAGAATGGATCGTACGAATGAATTAGAATGAATCGTACGAATGAATTAGAATGGATACATTCGAACGAATGAATTAGAATAGATCGTAGGAATGAATTAGAATGGATCATACGAATGAATTAGAATTGATCGTGCGAATGAATTAGAATGGATTGTGTGAATGAATTAGAATGGATACATTCGTGCGAATGAAGTAGAATGGATCGTACGAATGAATCAGAATGGATCGAACGAATGAATTAGAATGAATCGTACGAATGAATTAGAATGGACACATTCGAACAAATGAATTAGAATAGATTGTAGGAATGAATTAGAATGATCAATTCTAATTTATTCGTATGATCCATTCTAATTCATTCCTACGATCTATTCTAATTTATTCGTTCGAATGTATCCATTCTAATTCATTCGTACGATTCATTCTAATTCATTCATACGATCCATTCTAATTCATTCGTACGATCCATTCTACTTCATTCGCACGAATGTATCCATTCTAATTCATTCGTACAATCCATTCTAATTCATTCGCACGATCAATTCTAATTCATTCGTATGATCCATTCTAATTCATTCCTACGATCTATTCTAATTCATTCGTTCGAATGTTTCCATTCTAATTCATTCGTACGATCCATTCTAATTCATTCGCACGATCAATTCTAATTCATTTGTATGATCCATTCTAATTCATTCCTACGATCTATTCTAATTCATTCGTTCGAATGTATCCATTCTAATTCATTCGCACGATCAATTCTAATTCATTCGCACGAATGTATCCATTCTAATTCATTCGCACGATCAATTCTAATTCATTCGTATCATCCATTCTAATTCATTCCTACGATCTATTCTAATTCATTCGTTCGAATGTATCCATTCTAATTCATTCGTACGATCCATTCTAATTCATTCGTATGATCTATTCTACTTCATTCGCACGAATGTATCCAATCTAATTCATTCGTACAATCCATTCTAATTCATTCGCACGATCAATTCTAATTCACTCGTATGATCCATTCTAATTCATTCCTACGATCTATTCTAATTTATTCGTTCGAATGTAATTCATTCGTACGATTCATTGTAATTCATTCGTACGATCCATTCTAATTCATTCGTACGATCCATTCTACTTCATTTCTAATTCATTCGTATGAATTAGAATGGATCATACGAATGAATTAGAATTGATCGTGCGAATGAATTAGAATGGATTGTACGAATGAATTATGGATACATTCGTGCGAATGAAGTAGAATGGATCGTACGAATGAATTAGAATGGATCGTACGAATGAATTAGAATGAATCGTACGAATGAATTAGAATGGATACATTCGAACGAATGAATTAGAATAGATCATAGGAATGAATTAGAATGGATCATACGAATGAATTAGAATTGATCGTGCGAATGAATTAGAATGGATTGCACGAATGAATTAGAATGGATACATTCGTGCGAATGAAGTAGAATGGATCGTACGAATGAATCAGAATGGATCGTACGAATGAATTAGAATGAATCGTCCGAATGAATTAGAATGGAAACATTCGTACGATCCATTCTAATTCATTCCTACGATCTATTCTAATTCATTCGCACGATTCATTCTAATTCATTCGTACAATCCATTCTAATCCATTCTAATTCATTCTAATTCATTCGTATGATCAATTCTAATACATTCGTACGATCCATTCTAATTCATTCCTACGATCTATTCTAATTCATTCGTACGATTCATTCTAATTCATTCCTACGATCTATTCTAATTCATTCGTTCGAATGTATTAGAATTGATCATACGAATGAATTAGAATGGATACATTCGAACGAATAAATTAGAATAGATCGTAGGAATGAATTAGAATGAATCGTACGAATGAATTAGAATGGATACATTCGAACGAATGAATTAGAATAGATCGTAGGAATGAATTAGAATGGATCGTACGAATGAATTAGAATGGAATGTATCCATTCTACTTCATTCGCTCGAATGTATCCATTCTAATTCATTCATATAATCCATTCTAATTCATTCGCACGATCAATTCTAATTCATTCGTATGATCCATTCTAATTCATTCCTACGATCTATTCTAATTCATTCGTACGAATGTATCCATTCTAATTCATTCGTACGATCTATTCTAATTCATTCGTACGATCCATTCTACTTCATTCGCACGAATGTATCCATTCTAATTCATTCGTACAATCCATTCTAATTCATTCGTATGATCCATTCTAATTCATTCCTACGATCTATTCTAATTCATTCGTTCGAATGTATCCATTCTAATTCATTCGTACGATTCATTCTAATTCATTCCTACGATCTATTCTAATTCATTCGTTCGAATGTATCCATTCTAATTCATTCGTATTATCAATTCTAATTCATTCGTATGATCCATTCTAATTCATTCACACGAATGTATCCATTCTAATTCATTCGTACAATCCATTCTAATTCATTCGCACGATCAATTCTAATTCATTCGTATGATCCATTCTAATTCATTCCTACGATCTATTCTATTTCATTCGTTCGAATGTTTCCATTCTAATTCATTCGTACGATTAGAATGGATTGTACGAATGAATTAGAATGGATACATTCGAACGAATGAATTAGAATAGATCGTAAGAATGAATTAGAATGGATCATACGAATGAATTAGAATTGATCGTGCGAATGAATTAGAATGGATTGTCCAAATGAATTAGAATGGATACATTCGTGCGAATGAAGTAGAATGGATCGTACGAATGAATTAGAATGGATCATGCGAATGAATAAGAATAGATCGTACGAATGAATTAGAATTGATACATTCGTGCGAATGAATTAGAATTGATCGTGCGAATAAATTAGAATGGATCGTACGAATGAATTAGAATGGATCGTACGAATGAATTAGAATGGATCGTACGAATGAATTAGAATGGATACATTCGTGCGAATGAAGTAGAATGGATCGTACGAATGAATTAGAATGGATCATACGAATGAATTAGAATTGATCGTGCGAATGAATTAGAATGGATTGTACGAAGGAATTAGAATGGATACATTCGTGCGAATGAAGTAGAATGGATCGTACGTGCAATGCATTCTAATTCATTCGCACGATCAATTCTAATTCATTCGTATGATCCATTCTAATTTATTCCTATGATCTATTCTAATTCATTCGTTCCAATGTATCCATTCTAATTCATTCATACGATTCATTCTAATTCATTCGTACGATCCATTCTAATTCATTCGTATGATCCATTCTAATTCATTCCTACGATCTATTCTAATTCATTCATTCGAATGTATCCATTCTAATTCATTCGCACGATTCATTCTAATTTATTCGTACGATCCATTCTAATTCATTCGTACGATCCATTCTAATTCATTCGTCCGATCCATTCTAATTCATTCACATGAATGTATCCATTCTAATTCATTCGTACAATCTATTCTAATTCATTCGCATGATCCATTCTAATTCATTCGTATGATCCATTCTAATTCATTCGTACAATCCATTCTAATTCATTCGCACGATCAATTCTAATTCATTCCTACGATCTATTCTAATTCATTCGTTCGAATGTATCCATTCTAATTTATTCTAATTCATTCGTACGATCCATTCTGATTCATTCTACTTCATTCGCACGAATGTATCCATTCTAATTCATTCGTACAATCCATTCTAATTCATTCGCACGATCAATTCTAATTCATTCGTATGAATGAATTAGAATGGATCGTACGAATGAATTAGAATAGATTGTACGAATGAATTAGAATGGATACATTCGTGCGAATGAAGTAGAATGGATACATTCCATTCTAATTCATTCGTACAATCCATTCTAATTCATTCGTACAATCCATTCTAATTCATTCGCACGATCCATTCTAATTCATTCGTACGATCCATTCTAATTCATTCGTACGATCCATTCTACTTCATTCGCATGAATGTATCCATTCTAATTCATTCGTACGATCAATTCTAATTCATTCGTATGATCCATTCTAATTCATTCGTACAATCCATTCTAATTCATTTGTATGATCCATTCTAATTCATTCGTACAATCCATTCTAATTCAATCCATTCTAATTCATTCGTACGATCCATTCTATTTCATTCGCACGAATGTATCCATTCTAATTCATTCGTACAATCCATTCTAATTCATTCGCACGATCAATTCTAATTCATTCGTATGATCCATTCTAATTCATTCCTATGATCTATTCTAATTCATTCGTTCGAATGTATCCATTCTAATTCATTCGTACAATCCATTCTAATTTATTCGTACGATCCATTCTAATTCATTCGTACGATCCATTCTACTTCATTCGCACGAATGTATCCATTCTAATTCATTCGTACAATCCATTCTAATTCATTCGCACGATCAATTCTAATTCATTCGTATGATCCATTCTAATTCATTCGTACGATTTATTCTAATTTATTCGTTCGAATGTATCCATTCTAATTCATTCGTACGATTCATTCTAATTCATTCGTACGATCCATTCTAATTCATTCGTACGATCCATTCTACTTCATTCGCACGAATGTATCTATTCTAATTCATTCGTGCAATCCATTCTAATTCATTCGCACGATCAATTCTAATTCATTCGTATGATCCATTCTAATTCATTTCTACGATCTATTCTAATTCATTCGTTCGAATGTATCCATTCTAATTCATTCGTATGATTCATTCTAATTCATTCGTACGATCCATTCTAATTCATTCGTACGATCCATTCTAATTCATTCATACGATCCATTCTAATTCATTCATACAATCCATTCTAATTCATTCGCACGAATATATCCATTCTAATGCATTCGTACGATCCACCCTAATTCCTTCGTATGATCCATTCTAATTCATTCGGACGAATGTATCCATTATAATTCATTCGTACGATCCATTCGAATTCATTCATACGATCCATTCTAATTCATTCATACGATCCATTCTAATTCATTCGCACGAATGTATTCATTCGGACAATCTATTCTAATTTATTCGTACGATCCATTCTAATTCATTAGCACGATCTATTCTAATTCATTCGTTCGAATGTTTCCATTCTACTTCATTCGCATGAATGAATTAGAATGGATTGTACGAATGAATTAGAATGGATACATTCGAACGAATGAATTAGAATGGATCGTACGAATGAATTAGAACGGATACATACGAATGAATTAGAATTGATCGTAGGAATGAATTAGAATGGATTGTACGAATGAATTAGAATGGATACATTCGTGCGAATGAAGTAGAATGGATCGTACAAATGAATTAGAATGGATCGTACGAATGAATTAGAATGGATACATTCGAACGAATGAATTAGAATAGATCGAAGGAATGAATTAGAATAGATCATACGAATGAATTAGAATTGATCATGCGAATGAATTAGAATGGATTGTACGAATGAATTAGAATGGATACATTCGTGCGAATGAAGTTGAATGGATCGTACGAATGAATTAGAATGGATCGTACGAATGAATCAGAATGGATCGTACGAATGAATTAGAATGAATCGTACGAATGAATTAGAATGGAAACATTCGAACGAATGAATTAGAATAGATCGTAGGAATGAATTAGAATGAATCGTACGAATGAATTAGAATGGATTGTACGAATGAATTAGAATGGATCCATTCGTGCGAATGAAGTAGAATGGATTGTACGAATGAATTAGAATGGATCGTACGAATGAATCAGAATGGATCGTACGAATGAATCAGAATGGATCGTAGGAATGAATTAGAATGAATCGTACGAATGAATTAGAATGGAAACATTCGAACGAATGAATTAGAATAGATCGTAGGAATGAATTAGAATGGATCATACGAATGAATTAGAATTGATCGTGCGAATGAATTAGAATAGATTGTACGAATGAATTAGAATGGATACATTCGTTCGAATGAAGTAGAATGGATCGTACGAATGAATTAGAATGGATACATTCGTGCGAATGAAGTAGAATGGATCGTACGAATGAATTAGAATGGATCGTACGAATGAATTAGAATGAATCGTACGAATGAATTAGAATGGAAACATTCGAACGAATGAATTAGAATAGATCATAGGAATGAATTAGAATGGATCATACGAATGAATTAGAATTGATCGTGCGAACGAATTAGAATGGATTGTACGAATGAATTAGAATGGATACATTCGTGCGAATGAAGTAGAATGGATCGTACTACGAATGAATTAGAATGGATCATACGAATGAATTAGAATGGATACATTCGAACGAATGAATTAGAATAGATCGTAGGAATGAATTAGAATGGATCATACGAATGAATTAGAATTGATCGTGTGAATGAATTAGAATGGATTGTACGAATGAATTAGAATGGATACATTAGAATGAATCGTACGAATAAATTAGAATGGATCGTATGAATGAATTAGAATGGATCGTACGAATGAATTAGAATGGATCGTACGAATGAATTAGAATGGATACATTCGTACGAATGAAGTAGAATGGATCGAACGAATGAATTAGAATAGATCGTAGGAATGAATTAGAATGGATCATACGAATGAATTAGAATTGATCGTGCGAATGAATTAGAATGGATTGCACGAATGAATTAGAATGGATACATTCGTGCGAATGAAGTAGAATGGATCATACGAATGAATTAGAATGGATCGTACGAATGAATTTGAATGAATCGTACGAATGAATTAGAATGGACACATTCGAACGAATAAATTAGAATAGATCGTAGGAATGAATTAGAATGGATCATACGAATGAATTAGAATGGATTGTACGAATAAATTAGAATGGATACATTCGTACGAATGAAGTAGAATGGATCGTACGAATGAATTAGAATAGATCGTACGAATGAATTAGAATGGATACATTCGAACGAATGAATTAGAATAGATCGTATGAATGAATTAGAATGGATCATACGAATGAATTAGAATTGATCGTGCGAATGAATTAGAATGGATTGTACGAATGAATTAGAATGGATACATTCGAGCGAATGAAGTAGAATAGATACATTCCATTCTAATTCATTCGTACGATCCATTCTAATTCATTCCTACGATCTATTCTAATTCATTCGTTCGAATGTATCCATTCTAATTCATTCGTACGATTCATTCTAATTCATTCCTACGATCTATTCTAATTCATTCGTTCGAATGTATCCATTCTAATTCATTCGTATGATCAATTCTAATACATTCGAACGAATGAATTAGAATAGATCGTAGGAATGAATTAGAAAGAATCGTACGAATGAATTAGAATAGATCGTAGGAATGAATTAGAATGGATCGTACGAATGTATTAGAATTGATCATACGAATGAATTAGAATGAATTAGAATGGATTAGAATGGATTGTACGAATGAATTAGAATGAATCATGCGAATGAATTAGAATAGATCGTAGGAATGAATTAGAATAGATCGTACGAATGTTTCCATTCTAATTCATTCGTATAATTCATTCTAATTCATTCATACGATCCATTCTGATTCATTCGTACGATCCATTCTACTTCATTCGCACGAATGTATCCATTCTAATTCATTCGTGCAATCCATTCTAATTCATTCGCACGATCAATTCTAATTCATTTGTATGATCTATTCTAATTCATTCCTACGATCTATTCTAATTCATTCGTTCGAATGTATCCATTCTAATTCATTCGTACGATTCATTCTAATTCATTCGTACGATCCATTCTAATTCATTCGTACGATCCATTGTACTTCATTCGCACGAATGTATCCATTCTAATTCATTCTAATTCATTCGTACGATCCATTCTAATTCATTCGTACGATCCATTCATTCGTATAATCCATTCTAATTCGTTCGCACGATCAATTCTAATTCATTCGTATGATCCATTCTAATTCATTCCTACGATCTATTCTAATTCATTCGTTCGAATGTTTCCATTCTAATTCATTCGTATGATTCATTCTAATTCATTCGTACGATCCATTCTGATTCATTCGTACGATCCATTCTCGTTCATTCGTACGATCCATTCTACTTCATTCGCACGAATGTATCCATTCTAATTCATTCGTACAATCCATTCTAATTCATTCGTACGATCCATTCTACTTCATTCGCACGAATGTATCAATTCTAATTCATTCGTACTTAGAATTGATCGTGCGAATGAATTAGAATGGATTGTACGAATGAATTAGAATGGATACATTCGTGCGAATGAAGTAGAATGGATTGTACGAATGAATTAGAATGGATCGTACGAATGAATTATAATGAATCGTACGAATGAATTAGAATGGGAATGGATCAAACGAATGAATTAGAATTGATCGTCCAAATGAATTAGAATGGATTGTACGAAGGAATTAGAATGGATACATTCGTGCGAATGAAGTAGAATGGATCGTACGAATGAATTAGAATGGATCGTACGAATGAATTAGAATTGATCGTGCGAATGAATTAGAATGGATACATTCGAACGAATGAATTAGAATAGATCGTAGGAATGAATTAGAATGGATCATACGAATGAATTAGAATTGATCGTGCGAATGAATTAGAATGGATTGTACGAATGAATTAGAATGGATACATTCGTGCGAATGAAGTAGAATGGATCGTACGAATGAATTAGAATGGATACATTCGTGCGAATGAAACAGAATGGATCGTACGAATGAATTAGAATGGATCGTACGAATGAATTAGAATGAATCGTACAAATGAATTAGAATGGAAACATTCGAACGAATGAATTAGAATAGATCGTAGGAATGAATTAGAATGAATCGTACGAATGAATTAGAATGGATTGTACGAATGAATTAGAATGGATCCATTCGTGCAAATAAAGTAGAATGGATCGTACGAATGAATTAGAATGGATCGTACGAATGAATCAGAATGGATCGTACAAATGAATTAGAATGAATCGTACGAATGAATTAGAATGGAAACATTCGAACGAATGAATTAGAATAGATCGTAGGAATGAATTAGAATGGATCATACGAATGAATTAGAATAGATCGTGCGAATGAATTAGAATGGATTGTACGAATGAATTAGAATGGATACATTCATGCGAATGAAGCAGAATGGATCGTACGAATGAATTAGAATGGATACATTCGTGCGAATGAAGTAGAATGGATCGTACGAATGAATTAGAATGGATTATACGAATGAATTAGAATGAATCATACGAATGAATTAGAATGGAAACATTCGAACGAATGAATTAGAATAGATCATAGGAATGAATTAGAATGGATCATACGAATGAATTAGAATTGATCGTGCGAATGAATTAGAATGGATTGTACGAATGAATTAGAATGGATACATTCGTGCGAATGAAGTAGAATGGATCGTACGAATGAATTAGAATGGATCGTACGAATGAATTAGAATGGATCGTACGAATGAATTAGAATGGATACATTCGAACGAATGAATTAGAATAGATCGTAGGAATGAATTAGAATTGATCATACGAATGAATTAGAATTGATCGTGCGAATGAATTAGAATGGATTGTACGAATGAATTAGAATGGATACATTCCAATGAATCGTACGAATGAATTAGAATGGATCGTACGAATGAATTAGAATGGATCGTACGAATGAATTAGAATGGATCGTACGAATGAATTAGAATGGATACATTTGTGCGAATGAAATAGAATGGATCGAACGAATGAATTAGAATAGATCGTAGGAATGAATTAGAATGGATCATACGAATGAATTAGAATTGATCGTGCGAATGAATTAGAATGGATTGCACGAATGAATTAGAATGGATACATTCGTGCGAATGAAGTAGAATGGATCATACGAATGAATTAGAATGGATCGTACGAATGAATTAGAATGAATCGTACGAATGAATTAGAATGGATACATTCGAACGAAGAAATTAGAATAGATCGTAGGAATGAATTAGAATGGATCATACGAATGAATTAGAATTGATCGTGCGAATGAATTAGAATGGATTGCACGAATGAATTAGAATGGATACATTCGAGCGAATGCAGTAGAATGGATCGTACGAATGAATTAGAATGGATCGTACGAATGAATTAGAATGAATCGTACGAATGAATTAGAATGGATACATTCAAACGAATGAATTAGAATAGATCGTAGGAATGAATTAGAATGGATCATACGAATGAATTAGAATTGATCGTGCGAATGAATTAGAATGGATTGTACGAATGAATTAGAATGGATACATTCGTGCGAATGAAGTAGAATGGATCGTACGAATGAATTATAATGGATCGTACGAATGAATTAGAATGAATCGTACGAATGAATTAGAATGGATACATTCGAAGGAATGAATTAGAATAGATCGTAGGAATGAGTTAGAATGGATCATACGAATGAATTAGAATTGATCGTGCGAATGAATTAGAATGGATTGTACGAATGAATTAGAATGAGGAATGAATTAGAATGGATCATACGAATGAATTAGAATTGATCGTGCGAATGAATTAGAATAGATTGCACGAATGAATTAGAATGGATACATTCGAGCGAATGAAATAGAATGGATCGTACGAATGAATTAGAATGGATCGTACGAATGAATTAGAATGAATCGTACAAATGAATTAGAATGGATCGTACGAATGAATCAGAATGGATCGTACGAATGAATTAGAATGAAAACATTCGAACGAATGAATTAGAATAGATCGTAGGAATGAATTAGAATGGATCGTACGAATGAATTAGAATGGATCGTACGAATGAATTAGAATGAATCGTACGAATGAATTAGAATGGATATATTCGAACGAATGAATTAGAATAGATCGTAGGAATGAATTAGAATGGATCATACGAATGAATTAGAATTGATCGTGCGAATGAATTAGAATGGATACATTCGTGCGAATGAATTAGAATAGATCTGGATAGTGGGAATGAATTTGAATGGATTGCACGAATAAATTAGAATGGATACATTCGTGCGAATGAAGTAGAATGGATCGTACGAATGAATTAGAATGGATCGTACGATTGAATCAGAATGGATCGTACGAATGAATCAGAATGGATCGTACGAATGAATTAGAATGGATCGTACAAATGAATTAGAATAAATCGTACGAATGAATTTGAATGGATACATTCGAACGAATGAATTAGAATAGATCATAGGAATGAATTAGAATGGATCATACGAATGAATTAGAATTGATCGTGCGAATGAATTAGAATGGATTGCACGTACGATCCATTCTACTTCATTCGCACGAATGTATCCATTCTAATTCCTTCGTACAATCCATTCTAATTCATTCGCACGATCAATTCTAATTCATTCGTATGATCCATTCTAATTCATTCGTACGATCCATTCTACTTCATTCGCACGAATGTATCCATTCTAATTCAATCTTACGATCCATTCTAATTCATTCGTACGATCCATTCTAATTCATTCGTACGATCCATTCTACTTCATTCGCACGAATGTATCCATTCTAATTCATTCGTACAATCCATTCTAATTCATTCGCACGATCAATTCTAATTCATTTGTATGATCCATTCTAATTCATTCGTACGATTTATTCTAATTTATTCGTTCGAATGTATCCATTCTAATTCATTCGTACGATTCATTCTAATTCATTCGTACGATCCATTCTAATTCATTCGTACGATCCATTCTACTTCATTCGCACGAATGTATCCATTCTAATTCATTCGTGCAATCCATTCTAATTCATTCGCACGATCAATTCTAATTCATTCGTATGATCCATTCTAATTCATTCCTACGATCTATTCTAATTCATTCGTTCAAATGTATCCATTCTAATTCATTCGTATGATTCATTCTAATTCATTCGTACGATCCATTCTAATTCATTCGTACGATCCATTCTAATTCATTCATACGATCCATTCTAATTCATTCATACAATCCATTCTAATTCATTCGCACGAATATATCCATTCTAATGCATTCGTACGATCCACCCTAATTCCTTGGTATGATCCATTCTAATTCATTCGGACGAATGTATCCATTATAATTCATTCATACGATCCATTCGAATTCATTCATACGATCCATTCTAATTCATTCATACGATCCATTCTAATTCATTCGCACGAATGTATTCATTCGGACAATCTATTCTAATTTATTCGTACGATCCATTCTAATTCATTAGCACGATCTATTCTAATTCATTCGTTCGAATGTTTCCATTCTACTTCATTCGCATGAATGAATTAGAATGGATTGTACGAATGAATTAGAATGGATACATTCGAACGAATGAATTAGAATGGATCGTACGAATGAATTAGAACGGATACATACGAATGAATTAGAATTGATCGTAGGAATGAATTAGAATGGATTGTACGAATGAATTAGAATGGATACATTCGTGCGAATGAAGTAGAATGGATCGTACTACGAATGAATTAGAATGGATCGTACGAATGAATTAGAATGGATACATTCAAACGAATGAATTAGAATAGATCGTAGGAATGAATTAGAATGGATCATACGAATGAATTAGAATTGATCGTGCGAATGAATAAGAATGGATTGTACGAATGAATTAGAATGGATACATTCGAATGAATCGTACGAATAAATTAGAATGGATCGTATGAATGAATTAGAATGGATCGTACGAATGAATTAGAATGGATCGTACTAATGAATTAGAATGGATACATTCGTGCGAATGAAGTAGAATGGATCGAACGAATGAATTAGAATAGATCGTAGGAATGAATTAGAATGGATCATACGAATGAATAAGAATTGATCGTGCGAATGAATTAGAATGGATTGCACGAATGAATTAGAATGGATACATTCGTGCGAATGAAGTAGAATGGATCATACGAATGAATTAGAATGGATCGTACGAATGAATTAGAATGAATCGTACGAATGAAATAGAATGGATACATTCGAACGAATAAATTAGAATAGATCGTAGGAATGAATTAGAATGGATCATACGAATGAATTAGAATGGATTGTACGAATAAATTAGAATGGATACATTCGTACGAATAAAGTAGAATGGATCGTACGAATGAATTAGAATAGATCGTACGAATGAATTAGAATGGATACATTCGAACGAATGAATTAGAATAGATCGTATGAATGAATTAGAATGGATCATACGAATGAATTAGAATTGATCGTGCGAATGAATTAGAATGGATTGTACGAATGAATTAGAATGGATACATTCGAGCGAATGAATCCATTCTAATGAATTAGAATGGATCCATTCTAATTCATTCCTACGATCTATTCTAATTCATTCGTTCGAATGTATCCATTCTAATTCATTCATATGATTCATTCTAATTCATTCCTACGATCTATTCTAATTCATTCGTTCGAATGTATCCATTCTAATTCATTCGTATGATCAATTCTAATACATTCGAACGAATGAATTAGAATACATCGTAGGAATGAATTAGAAAGAATCGTACGAATGAATTAGAATAGATCGTAGGAATGAATTAGAATGGATCGTACGAATGTATTAGAATTGATCATACGAATGAATTAGAATGAATTAGAATGGATTAGAATGGATTGTACGAATGAATTAGAATGAATCGTGCGAATGAATTAGAATAGATCGTAGGAATGAATTAGAATGGATCGTACGAATGTTTCCATTCTAATTCATTCGTACAATTCATTCTAATTCATTCATACGATCCATTCTGATTCATTCGTACGATCCATTCTACTTCATTCGCACGAATGTATCCATTCTAATTCATTCGTGCAATCCATTCTAATTCATTCGCACGATCAATTCTAATTCATTTGTATGATCTATTCTAATTCATTCCTACGATCTATTCTAATTCATTCGTTCGAATGTATCCATTCTAATTCATTCGTACGATTCATTCTAATTCATTCGTACGATCCATTCTAATTCATTCGTACGATCCATTCTACTTCATTCGCACGAATGTATCCATTCTAATTCATTCGTATGATCCATTCTAATTCGTTCGTATGATCCATTCTAATTCATTCCTACGATCTATTCTAATTCATTCGTTCGAATGTTTCCATTCTAATTCATTCGTACGATTCATTCTAATTCATTCGTACGATCCATTCTGATTCATTCGTACGATCCATTCTCGTTCATTCGTACGATCCATTCTACTTCATTCGCACGAATGTATCCATTCTAATTCATTCATACAATCCATTCTAATTCATTCCTACGATCCATTCTACTTCATTCGCACGAATGTATCAATTCTAATTCATTCGTACTTAGAATTGATCGTGTGAATGAATTAGAATGGATTGTACGAATGAATTAGAATGGATACATTCGTGCGAATGAAGTAGAATGGATCGTACGAATGAATTAGAATGGATCGTACGAATGAATTAGAATGAATCGTGCGAATGAATTAGAATGGGAATGGATCAAACGAATGAATTAGAATTGATCGTGCGAATGAATTAGAATGGATTGTACGAAGGAATTAGAATGGATACATTCGTGCGAATGAAGTAGAATGGATCGTACGAATGAATTAGAATGGATCGTACGAATGAATTAGAATTGATCGTGCGAATGAATTAGAATGGATACATTTGAACGAATGAATTAGAATAGATCGTAGGAATGAATTAGAATGGATCATACGAATGAATTAGAATTGATCGTGCGAATGAATTAGAATGGATTGTACGAATGAATTAGAATGGATACATTCGTGCGAATGAAGTAGAATGGATCGTACGAATGAATTAGAATGGATACATTCGTGCGAATGAAACAGAATGGATCGTACGAATGAATTAGAATGGATCGTACGAATGAATAAGAATGAATCGTACAAATGAATTAGAATGGAAACATTCGAACGAATGAATTAGAATAGATCGTAGGAATGAATTAGAATGAATCTTACGAATGAATTAGAATGGATTGTACGAATGAATTAGAATAGATCCATTCGTGCGAATGAAGTAGAATGGATCGTACGAATGAATTAGAATGGATCGTACGAATGAATCAGAATGGATCGTACTAATAAATTAGAATGAATCGTACGAATGAATTAGAATGGAAACATTCGAACAAATGAATTAGAATAGATCGTAGGAATGAATTAGAATGGATCATACGAATGAATTAGAATTGATCGTACGAATGAATTAGAATTGATCGTGCGAATGAATTAGAATGGATTGTACGAATGAATTAGAATGGATACATTCATGCGAATGAAGCAGAATGGATCGTACGAATGAATTAGAATGGATACATTCGTGAGAATAAAGTAGAATGGATCGTACGAATGAATTAGAATGGATTATACGAATGAATTAGAATGAATCATACGAATGAATTAGAATGGAAACATTCGAATGAATGAATTAGAATAGATCATAGGAATGAATTAGAATGGATCATACGAATGAATTAGAATTGATCGTGCGAATGAATTAGAATGGATTGTACGAATAAATTAGAATGGATACATTCGTGCGAATGAAGTAGAATGGATCGTACGAATGAATTAGAATGGATCGTACGAATGAATTAGAATAGATCGTACGAATGAATTAGAATGGATACATTCGAACGAATGAATTAGAATAGATCGTAGGAATGAATTAGAATGGATCATACGAATGAATTAGAATTGATCGTTCGAATGAATTAGATTGGATTGTATGAATGAATTAGAATGGATACATTCGAATGAATCATACGAATGAATTAGAATGGATCGTACGAATGAATTAGAATGGATCGTACGAATGAATTAGAATGGATACATTTGTGCGAATGAAGTAGAATGGATCGAACGAATGAATTAGAATAGATCATAGGAATGAATTAGAATGGATCATACGAATGAATTAGAATTGATCGTGCGAATGAATTAGAATGGATTGCACGAATGAATTAGAATGGATACATTCGTGCGAATGAAATAGAATGGATCATACGAATGAATTAGAATGGATCGTACGAATGAATTAGAATGAATCGTACGAATGAATTAGAATGGATACATTCGAACGAAGAAATTAGAATAGATCGTAGGAATGAATTAGAATAGATCATTCGAATGAATTAGAATTGATCGTGCGAATGAATTAGAATGGATTGTACGAATGAATTAGAATGGATACATTCGTGCGAATGAAGTAGAATGGATCGTACGAATGAATTAGAATGGATCGTACGAATGAATTAGAATGGATTGTACGAATGAATTAGAATGAATCATACGAATGAAGTAGAATGGATCATACGAATGAATTAGAATTGATCATGCGAATGAATTAGAATGGATTGTACGAATGAATTAGAATGGATACATTCGTACGAATGAAGTAGAATGGATCGTACGAATGAATTAGAATGGATCGTACGAATGAATTAGAATGAATCGTACGAATGAATTAGAATGGATACATTCGAATGAATGAATTAGAATAGATCATAGGAATGAATTAGAACGGATCATACGAATGAATTAGAATTGATCGTGCGAATGAATTAGAATGGATTGCACGAATGAATTAGAATGGATACATTTGAGCGAATGAAGTAGAATGGATCGTACAAATGAATTAGAATGGATCGTACGAATGAATTAGAATGAATCGTACGAATGAATTAGAATGGATACATTCAAACGAATGAATTAGAATAGATCGTAGGAATGAATTAGAATGGATCATACGAATGAATTAGAATTGATCGTGCGAATGAATTAGAATGGATTGTACGAATGAATTAGAATGGATACATTCGTGCGAATGAAGTAGAATGGATCGTAATAATGAATTATAATGGATCGTACGAATGAATTAGAATGAATCGTACGAATGAATTAGAATGGATACATTCGAACGAATGAATTAGAATAGATCGTAGGAATGAGTTAGAATGGATCATACGAATGAATTAGAATTGATCGTGCGAATGAATTAGAATGGATTGTACGAATGAATTAGAATGAGGAATGAATTAGAATGGATCATACGAATGAATTAGAATTGATCGTGCGAATGAATTAGAATAGATTGCACGAATGAATTAGAATGGATACATTCGAGCGAATGAAATAGAATGGATCGTACGAATGAATTAGAATGGATCGTACGAATGAATTAGAATGAATCGTACGAATGAATTAGAATGGATCGTACGAATGAATTAGAATGGAAACATTCGAACGAATGAATTAGAATAGATCGTAGGAATGAATTAGAATGGATCGTACGAATGAATTAGAATGGATCGTACGAATGAATTAGAATGAATCGTACGAATGAATTAGAATGGATACATTCGAACGAATGAATTAGAATAGATCGTAGGAATGAATTAGAATGGATCATACGAATGAATTAGAATTGATCGTGCGAATGAATTAGAATGGATACATTCGTGCGAATGAATTAGAATAGATCTGGATAGTGGGAATGAATTTGAATGGATTGCACGAATAAATTAGAATGGATACATTCGTGCGAATGAAGTAGAATGGATCGTACGAATGAATTAGAATGGATCGTATGAATGAATCAGAATGGATCGTACGAATGAATTAGAATGGATCGTACGAATGAATTAGAATGAATCGTACGAATGAATTAGAATGGATACATTCGAACGAATGAATTAGAATAGATCATAGGAATGAATTAGAATGGACCATACGAATGAATTAGAATTGATCGTGCGAATGAATTAGAATGGATTGCACGTACGATCCATTCTACTTCATTCGCACGAATGTATCCATTCTAATTCCTTCGTACAATCCATTCTAATTCATTCGCACGATCAATTCTAATTCATTCGTATGATCCATTCTAATTCATTCGTACGATCCATTCTACTTCATTCGCACGAATGTATCCATTCTAATTCATTCTTACGATCCATTCTAATTCATTCGTACGATCCATTCTAATTCATTCGCACGATCAATTCTAATTCATTCGCACGAATGTATCAATTCTAATTCATTCGTACGATCTATTCTAATTCATTCGCACGATCCATTCTAATTCATTCGTACGATCCATTCTACTTCATTCACACGAATGTATCCATTCTAATTCATTCGTACAATCCATTCTAATTCATTCGCACGATCAATTCTAATTCATTCGTATGATCCATTCTAATTCATTCCTACGATCTATTCTAATTCATTCGTTCGAATGTATCCATTCTAATTCATTCGTACAATCCATTCTAATCGTACGAATGAATTAGAATGGAAACATTCGAACGAATGAATTAGAATAGATCGTAGGAATGAATTAGAATGGATCATACGAATGAATTAGAATTGATCGTGCGAATGAATTAGAATGGATTGTACGAATGAATTATAATGGATACATTCGTGCGAATGAATTAGAATGGATCATACGAATGAATTAGAATTGATCATACGAATGAATTAGAATGGATACATTCGTACGAATGAATTAGAATAGATCGTAGGAATGAATTAGAATGAATCGTACGAATGAATTAGAATGGATACATTCGAACGAATAAATTAGAATAGATCGTAGGAATGAATTTGAATGGATCATACGAATGAATTAGAATGGATTGTACGAATGAATTAGAATGGATACATTCGTGCGAATGAAGTAGAATGGATCGTACGAATGAATTAGAATAGATCGTACGAATGAATTAGAATGGATACATTCGAACGAATGAATTAGAATAGATCGTAGGAATGAATTAGAATGGATCATACGAATGAATTAGAATTGATCGTGCGAATGAATTAGAATGGATTGTACGAATGAATTAGAATGGATACATTCGAGCGAATGAAGTAGAGTAGATACATTCCATTCTAATTCATTCGTACGATCCATTCTAATTCATTCCTACGATCTATTCTAATTCATTCGTTCGAATGTATCCATTCTAATTCATTCGTACGATTCATTCTAATTCATTCCTACGATCTATTCTAATTCATTCGTTCGAATGTATCCATTCTAATTCATTCGTATGATCAATTCTAATACATTCGAACGAATGAATTAGAATAGATCGTAGGAATGAATTAGAATGGATCATACGAATGAATTAGAATTGATCGTGCGAATGAATTAGAATGGATTGTACGAATGAATTAGAATGGATACATTCGTGCGAATGAAGTAGAATGGATCGTACGAATGAATTAGAATGGATTGTACGAATGAATTAGAATGGATACATTCGTGCAAATGAAGAAGAATGGATCGTACGAATGAATTAGAATGGATCGTACAAATGAATCAGAATGGATCGTACGAATGAATCGTACGAATGAATTAGAATGGAAACATTCGAACGAATGAATTAGAATAGATCGTAGGAATGAATTAGAATGGATCATACGAATAAATTAGAATTGATCGTGCGAATGAATTAGAATGGATTGTACGAATGAATTAGAATGGATACATTCGTGCGAATGAAGTAGAATGTATCGTACGAATGAATTAGAATGAATCGTACGAATGAATTAGAATGGATACATTCGAACGAATGAATTAGAATAGATCGTAGGAATGAATTAGAATGGATCATACGAATGAATTAGAATTGATCATGCGAATAAAATAGAATGGATTGAATGAATGAATTAGAATGGATACATTCGAATGAATGAATTAGAATAGATCGTAGGAATGAATTAGAATGGATCATACGAATTAATTAGAATTGATCGTGCGAATGAATTAGAATGGATTGTACAATCCATTCTAATCCATCTAATTATGAATTAGAATGGATCATACGAATGAAGTTGAATGGATCGTACGAATGAATTAGAATGGATCGTACGAATGAATTAGAATGGATTGTACGAATGAATTAGAATGGATACATTCCATTCTAATTCATTCGTACGATCCATTTTACTTCATTCGCACGAATGTATCCATTCTAATTCATTCGTACAATCCATTCTAATTCATTCGCACGATCAATTCTAATTCATTCGTATGATCCATTCTAATTCATTCCTACGATCTATTCTAATTCATTCGTTCGAATGTATCCATTCTAATTCATTCGTAGGATTCATTCTAATTCATTCGTACGATCCATTCTACTACATTCGTACGATCCACTCTATTTCATTCGCACGAATGTATCCATTCTAATTCATTCGTACAATCCATTCTAATTCATTCGCACGATCAATTCTAATTCATTCGTATGATCCATTCTAATTCATTCCTACGATCTATTCTAATTCATTCGTTCGAATATATCCATTCTAATTCATTCGTACAATCCATTCTAATCATACGAATGAATTAGAATGGAAACATTCGAACGAATGAATTAGAATAGATCGTAGGAATGAATTAGAATGGATCATACGAATGAATTAGAATTGATCGTGCGAATGAATTAGAATGGATTGTACGAATAAATTAGAATCGATACATTCGTGCGAATGAAGTAGAATGGATCGTACGAATGAATTAGAATGGATCGTACGAATGAATTAGAATGAATCGTACGAATGAATTAGGAATTATATCTATTCTAATTCATTCGTACGATTCATTCTAATTCATTCGTAAGATCCATTCTAATTCATTCGTACGATCCATTCTACTTCATTCGCACGAATATATCCATTCTAATTCATTCGTACAATCCATTCTAATTCATTCGCACGATCAATTCTAATTCATTCGTATGATCCATTCTAATTCATTCCTACGATCTATTCTAATTCATTCGTTCGAATGTATCCATTCTAATCCATTCTAATTCATTCGTTCGAATGTTTCCATTCTAATTCATTCGTACGATTCATTCTAATTCATTCGTACGATCCATTCTAATTCATTCGTACGATCCATTCTACTTCATTCGCACGAATGTATCCATTCTAATTCATTCGTACGATCCATTCTACTTCATTCGCACGAATGTATCCATTCTAATTCATTCGTACAATCCATTCTAATTCATTCGCACGATCAATTCTAATTCTTTCGTATGATCCATTCTAATTCATTGGATACATTCGAACGAATGAATTAGAATAGATCGTAGGAATGAATTAGAATGGTTCGTATAATGATCATGCGAATAAATTAGAATGGATTGTACGAATGAATTAGAATGGATACATTCGTGCGAATGAATTAGAATGGATCGTACGAATGAATTAGAATGGATCGTACGAATGAATTAGAATGGATACATTCATGCGAATGAATTAGAATGGATCATATGAATGAGTAAGAATGGATCGTACGAATGAAATAGAATGGATCGTACGAATGAATTAGAATGGTCGTGCTAATGAATTAGAATGGATCGTACGAATGAATTAGAATGGATCGTACGAATGAATTAGAATGGATCGTGCGAATGAATTAGAATGGATTGTACGAATGAATTAGAATGGATTGCACGAATGAATTAGAAAGGAATGTATCCATTCTACTTCATTCGCACGAATGTATCCATTCTAATTCATTCGTACAATCCATTCTAATTCATTCGCACGATCAATTCTAATTCATTCGTATGATCCATTCTAATTCATTCCTACGATCTATTCTAATTCATTCGTTCGAATGTATCCATTCTAATTCATTCATACGATCCATTCTAATTCATTCGTACGATCCATTCTACTTCATTCGCACCAATGTATCCATTCTAATTCATTCGTACAATCCATTCTAATTCATTCGCACGATCAATTCTAATTCATTCGTATGATCCATTCTAATTCATTCCTACGATCTATTCTAATTCATTCGCTCGATCGTACGATTCATTCTAATTCATTCGTACGATCCATTCTAATTCATTCGTACGATCCACCCTAATTCCTTGGTATGATCCATTCTAATTCATTCGGACGAATGTATCCATTATAATTCATTCATACGATCCATTCGAATTCATTCATACGATCCATTCTAATTCATTCATACGATCCATTCTAATTCATTCGCACGAATGTATTCATTCGGACAATCTATTCTAATTTATTCGTACGATCCATTCTAATTCATTAGCACGATCTATTCTAATTCATTCGTTCGAATGTTTCCATTCTACTTCATTCGCATGAATGAATTAGAATGGATTGTACGAATGAATTAGAATGGATACATTCGAACGAATGAATTAGAATGGATCGTACGAATGAATTAGAACGGATACATACGAATGAATTAGAATTGATCGTAGGAATGAATTAGAATGGATTGTACGAATGAATTAGAATGGATACATTCGTGCGAATGAAGTAGAATGGATCGTACTACGAATGAATTAGAATGGATCGTACGAATGAATTAGAATGGATACATTCAAACGAATGAATTAGAATAGATCGTAGGAATGAATTAGAATGGATCATACGAATGAATTAGAATTGATCGTGCGAATGAATTAGAATGGATTGTACGAATGAATTAGAATGGATACATTCGAATGAATCGTACGAATAAATTAGAATGGATCGTATGAATGAATTAGAATGGATCGTACGAATGAATTAGAATGGATCGTACTAATGAATTAGAATGGATACATTCGTGCGAATGAAGTAGAATGGATCGAACGAATGAATTAGAATAGATCGTAGGAATGAATTAGAATGGATCATACGAATGAATAAGAATTGATCGTGCGAATGAATTAGAATGGATTGCACGAATGAATTAGAATGGATACATTCGTGCGAATGAAGTAGAATGGATCATACGAATGAATTAGAATGGATCGTACGAATGAATTAGAATGAATCGTACGAATGAAATAGAATGGATACATTCGAACGAATAAATTAGAATAGATCGTAGGAATGAATTAGAATGGATCATACGAATGAATTAGAATGGATTGTACGAATAAATTAGAATGGATACATTCGTACGAATAAAGTAGAATGGATCGTACGAATGAATTAGAATAGATCGTACGAATGAATTAGAATGGATACATTCGAACGAATGAATTAGAATAGATCGTATGAATGAATTAGAATGGATCATACGAATGAATTAGAATTGATCGTGCGAATGAATTAGAATGGATTGTACGAATGAATTAGAATGGATACATTCGAGCGAATGAATCCATTCTAATGAATTAGAATGGATCCATTCTAATTCATTCCTACGATCTATTCTAATTCATTCGTTCGAATGTATCCATTCTAATTCATTCATATGATTCATTCTAATTCATTCCTACGATCTATTCTAATTCATTCGTTCGAATGTATCCATTCTAATTCATTCGTATGATCAATTCTAATACATTCGAACGAATGAATTAGAATACATCGTAGGAATGAATTAGAAAGAATCGTACGAATGAATTAGAATAGATCGTAGGAATGAATTAGAATGGATCGTACGAATGTATTAGAATTGATCATACGAATGAATTAGAATGAATTAGAATGGATTAGAATGGATTGTACGAATGAATTAGAATGAATCGTGCGAATGAATTAGAATAGATCGTAGGAATGAATTAGAATGGATCGTACGAATGTTTCCATTCTAATTCATTCTAATTCATTCATACGATCCATTCTGATTCATTCGTACGATCCATTCTACTTCATTCGCACGAATGTATCCATTCTAATTCATTCGTGCAATCCATTCTAATTCATTCGCACGATCAATTCTAATTCATTTGTATGATCTATTCTAATTCATTCCTACGATCTATTCTAATTCATTCGTTCGAATGTATCCATTCTAATTCATTCGTACGATTCATTCTAATTCATTCGTACGATCCATTCTAATTCATTCGTACGATCCATTCTACTTCATTCGCACGAATGTATCCATTCTAATTCATTCTAATTCATTCGTACGATCGATTCTAATTCATTCGTACGATCCATTCATTTGTATAATCCATTCTAATTCGTTCGCACGATCAATTCTAATTCATTCGTATGATCCATTCTAATTCATTCCTACGATCTATTCTAATTCATTCGTTCGAATGTTTCCATTCTAATTCATTCGTACGATTCATTCTAATTCATTCGTACGATCCATTCTGATTCATTCGTACGATCCATTCTCGTTCATTCGTACGATCCATTCTACTTCATTCGCACGAATGTATCCATTCTAATTCATTCGTACAATCCATTCTAATTCATTCCTACGATCCATTCTACTTCATTCGCACGAATGTATCAATTCTAATTCATTCGTACTTAGAATTGATCGTGTGAATGAATTAGAATGGATTGTACGAATGAATTAGAATGGATACATTCGTGCGAATGAAGTAGAATGGATCGTACGAATGAATTAGAATGGATCGTACGAATGAATTAGAATGAATCGTGCGAATGAATTAGAATGGGAATGGATCAAACGAATGAATTAGAATTGATCGTGCGAATGAATTAGAATGGATTGTACGAAGGAATTAGAATGGATACATTCGTGCGAATGAAGTAGAATGGATCGTACGAATGAATTAGAATGGATCGTACGAATGAATTAGAATTGATCGTGCGAATGAATTAGAATGGATACATTTGAACGAATGAATTAGAATAGATCGTAGGAATGAATTAGAATGGATCATACGAATGAATTAGAATTGATCGTGCGAATGAATTAGAATGGATTGTACGAATGAATTAGAATGGATACATTCGTGCGAATGAAGTAGAATGGATCGTACGAATGAATTAGAATGGATACATTCGTGCGAATGAAACAGAATGGATCGTACGAATGAATTAGAATGGATCGTACGAATGAATTAGAATGAATCGTACAAATGAATTAGAATGGAAACATTCGAACGAATGAATTAGAATAGATCGTAGGAATGAATTTGAATGAATCTTTCGAATGAATTAGAATGGATTGTACGAATGAATTAGAATAGATCCATTCATGCGAATGAAGTAGAATGGATCGTACGAATGAATTAGAATGGATCGTACGAATGAATCAGAATGGATCGTACGAATAAATTAGAATGAATCGTACGAATGAATTAGAATGGAAACATTCGAACAAATGAATTAGAATAGATCGTAGGAATGAATTAGAATGGATCATACTAATGAATTAGAATTGATCGTACGAATGAATTAGAATTGATCGTGCGAATGAATTAGAATGGATTGTACGAATGAATTAGAATGGATACATTCATGCGAATGAAGCAGAATGGATCGTACGAATGAATTAGAATGGATACATTCGTGAGAATAAAGTAGAATAGATCGTACGAATGAATTAGAATGGATTATACGAATGAATTAGAATGAATCATACGAATGAATTAGAATGGAAACATTCGAATGAATGAATTAGAATAGATCATAGGAATGAATTAGAATGGATCATACGAATGAATTAGAATTGATCGTGCGAATGAATTAGAATGGATTGTACGAATAAATTAGAATGGATACATTCGTGCGAATGAAGTAGAATGGATCGTACGAATGAATTAGAATGGATCGTACGAATGAATTAGAATAGATCGTACGAATGAATTAGAATGGATACATTCGAACGAATGAATTAGAATAGATCGTAGGAATGAATTAGAATGGATCATACGAATGAATTAGAATTGATCGTTCGAATGAATTAGATTGGATTGTATGAATGAATTAGAATGGATACATTCGAATGAATCATACGAATGAATTAGAATGGATCGTACGAATGAATTAGAATGGATCGTACGAATGAATTAGAATGGATACATTTGTGCGAATGAAGTAGAATGGATCGAACGAATGAATTAGAATAGATCATAGGAATGAATTAGAATGGATCATACGAATGAATTAGAATTGATCGTGCGAATGAATTAGAATGGATTGCACGAATGAATTAGAATGGATACATTCGTGCGAATGAAATAGAATGGATCATACGAATGAATTAGAATGGATCGTACGAATGAATTAGAATGAATCGTACGAATGAATTAGAATGGATACATTCGAACGAAGAAATTAGAATAGATCGTAGGAATGAATTAGAATAGATCATTCGAATGAATTAGAATTGATCGTGCGAATGAATTAGAATGGATTGTACGAATGAATTAGAATGGATACATTCGTGCGAATGAAGTAGAATGGATCGTACGAATGAATTAGAATGGATCGTACGAATGAATTAGAATGGATTGTACGAATGAATTAGAATGAATCATACGAATGAAGTAGAATGGATCATACGAATGAATTAGAATTGATCATGCGAATGAATTAGAATGGATTGTACGAATGAATTAGAATGGATACATTCGTACGAATGAAGTAGAATGGATCGTACGAATGAATTAGAATGGATCGTACGAATGAATTAGAATGAATCGTACGAATGAATTAGAATGGATACATTCGAATGAATGAATTAGAATAGATCATAGGAATGAATTAGAACGGATCATACGAATGAATTAGAATTGATCGTGCGAATGAATTAGAATGGATTGCACGAATGAATTAGAATGGATACATTTGAGCGAATGAAGTAGAATGGATCGTACAAATGAATTAGAATGGATCGTACGAATGAATTAGAATGAATCGTACGAATGAATTAGAATGGATACATTCAAACGAATGAATTAGAATAGATCGTAGGAATGAATTAGAATGGATCATACGAATGAATTAGAATTGATCGTGCGAATGAATTAGAATGGATTGTACGAATGAATTAGAATGGATACATTCGTGCGAATGAAGTAGAATGGATCGTAATAATGAATTATAATGGATCGTACGAATGAATTAGAATGAATCGTACGAATGAATTAGAATGGATACATTCGAACGAATGAATTAGAATAGATCGTAGGAATGAGTTAGAATGGATCATACGAATGAATTAGAATTGATCGTGCGAATGAATTAGAATGGATTGTACGAATGAATTAGAATGAGGAATGAATTAGAATGGATCATACGAATGAATTAGAATTGATCGTGCGAATGAATTAGAATAGATTGCACGAATGAATTAGAATGGATACATTCGAGCGAATGAAATAGAATGGATCGTACGAATGAATTAGAATGGATCGTACGAATGAATTAGAATGAATCGTACGAATGAATTAGAATGGATCGTACGAATGAATTAGAATGGAAACATTCGAACGAATGAATTAGAATAGATCGTAGGAATGAATTAGAATGGATCGTACGAATGAATTAGAATGGATCGTACGAATGAATTAGAATGAATCGTACGAATGAATTAGAATGGATACATTCGAACGAATGAATTAGAATAGATCGTAGGAATGAATTAGAATGGATCATACGAATGAATTAGAATTGATCGTGCGAATGAATTAGAATGGATACATTCGTGCGAATGAATTAGAATAGATCTGGATAGTGGGAATGAATTTGAATGGATTGCACGAATAAATTAGAATGGATACATTCGTGCGAATGAAGTAGAATGGATCGTACGAATGAATTAGAATGGATCGTATGAATGAATCAGAATGGATCGTACGAATGAATTAGAATGGATCGTACGAATGAATTAGAATGAATCGTACGAATGAATTAGAATGGATACATTCGAACGAATGAATTAGAATAGATCATAGGAATGAATTAGAATGGACCATACGAATGAATTAGAATTGATCGTGCGAATGAATTAGAATGGATTGCACGTACGATCCATTCTACTTCATTCGCACGAATGTATCCATTCTAATTCCTTCGTACAATCCATTCTAATTCATTCGCACGATCAATTCTAATTCATTCGTATGATCCATTCTAATTCATTCGTACGATCCATTCTACTTCATTCGCACGAATGTATCCATTCTAATTCATTCTTACGATCCATTCTAATTCATTCGTACGATCCATTCTAATTCATTCGTACGATCAATTCTAATTCATTCGCACGAATGTATCAATTCTAATTCATTCGTACGATCTATTCTAATTCATTCGCACGATCCATTCTAATTCATTCGTACGATCCATTCTACTTCATTCACACGAATGTATCCATTCTAATTCATTCGTACAATCCATTCTAATTCATTCGCACGATCAATTCTAATTCATTCGTATGATCCATTCTAATTCATTCCTACGATCTATTCTAATTCATTCGTTCGAATGTATCCATTCTAATTCATTCGTACAATCCATTCTAATCGTACGAATGAATTAGAATGGAAACATTCGAACGAATGAATTAGAATAGATCGTAGGAATGAATTAGAATGGATCATACGAATGAATTAGAATTGATCGTGCGAATGAATTAGAATGGATTGTACGAATGAATTATATTGGATACATTCGTGCGAATGAATTAGAATGGATCATACGAATGAATTAGAATTGATCATACGAATGAATTAGAATGGATACATTCGTACGAATGAATTAGAATAGATCGTAGGAATGAATTAGAATGAATCGTACGAATGAATTAGAATGGATACATTCGAACGAATAAATTAGAATAGATCGTAGGAATGAATTTGAATGGATCATACGAATGAATTAGAATGGATTGTACGAATGAATTAGAATGGATACATTCGTGCGAATGAAGTAGAATGGATCGTACGAATGAATTAGAATAGATCGTACGAATGAATTAGAATGGATACATTCGAACGAATGAATTAGAATAGATCGTAGGAATGAATTAGAATGGATCATACGAATGAATTAGAATTGATCGTGCGAATGAATTAGAATGGATTGTACGAATGAATTAGAATGGATACATTCGAGCGAATGAAGTAGAGTAGATACATTCCATTCTAATTCATTCGTACGATCCATTCTAATTCATTCCTACGATCTATTCTAATTCATTCGTTCGAATGTATCCATTCTAATTCATTCGTACGATTCATTCTAATTCATTCCTACGATCTATTCTAATTCATTCGTTCGAATGTATCCATTCTAATTCATTCGTATGATCAATTCTAATACATTCGAACGAATGAATTAGAATAGATCGTAGGAATGAATTAGAATGGATCATACGAATGAATTAGAATTGATCGTGCGAATGAATTAGAATGGATTGTACGAATGAATTAGAATGGATACATTCGTGCGAATGAAGTAGAATGGATCGTACGAATGAATTAGAATGGATTGTACGAATGAATTAGAATGGATACATTCGTGCAAATGAAGAAGAATGGATCGTACGAATGAATTAGAATGGATCGTACAAATGAATCAGAATGGATCGTACGAATGAATCGTACGAATGAATTAGAATGGAAACATTCGAACGAATGAATTAGAATAGATCGTAGGAATGAATTAGAATGGATCATACGAATGAATTAGAATTGATCGTGCGAATGAATTAGAATGGATTGTACGAATGAATTAGAATGGATACATTCGTGCGAATGAAGTAGAATGTATCGTACGAATGAATTAGAATGAATCGTACGAATGAATTAGAATGGATACATTCGAACGAATGAATTAGAATAGATCGTAGGAATGAATTAGAATGGATCATACGAATGAATTAGAATTGATCATGCGAATAAAATAGAATGGATTGAATGAATGAATTAGAATGGATACATTCGAATGAATGAATTAGAATAGATCGTAGGAATGAATTAGAATGGATCATACGAATTAATTAGAATTGATCGTGCGAATGAATTAGAATGGATTGTACAATCCATTCTAATCCATCTAATTATGAATTAGAATGGATCATACGAATGAAGTTGAATGGATCGTACGAATGAATTAGAATGGATCGTACGAATGAATTAGAATGGATTATACGAATGAATTAGAATGGATACATTCCATTCTAATTCATTCGTACGATCCATTTTACTTCATTCGCACGAATGTATCCATTCTAATTCATTCGTACAATCCATTCTAATTCATTCGCACGATCAATTCTAATTCATTCGTATGATCCATTCTAATTCATTCCTACGATCTATTCTAATTCATTCGTTCGAATGTATCCATTCTAATTCATTCGTAGGATTCATTCTAATTCATTCGTACGATCCATTCTACTACATTCGTACGATCCACTCTATTTCATTCGCACGAATGTATCCATTCTAATTCATTCGTACAATCCATTCTAATTCATTCGCACGATCAATTCTAATTCATTCGTATGATCCATTCTAATTCATTCCTACGATCTATTCTAATTCATTCGTTCGAATATATCCATTCTAATTCATTCGTACAATCCATTCTAATCATACGAATGAATTAGAATGGAAACATTCGAACGAATGAATTAGAATAGATCGTAGGAATGAATTAGAATGGATCATACGAATGAATTAGAATTGATCGTGCGAATGAATTAGAATGGATTGTACGAATAAATTAGAATCGATACATTCGTGCGAATGAAGTAGAATGGATCGTACGAATGAATTAGAATGGATCGTACGAATGAATTAGGAATTATATCTATTCTAATTCATTCGTACGATTCATTCTAATTCATTCGTAAGATCCATTCTAATTCATTCGTACGATCCATTCTACTTCATTCGCACGAATATATCCATTCTAATTCATTCGTACAATCCATTCTAATTCATTCGCACGATCAATTCTAATTCATTCGTATGATCCATTCTAATTCATTCCTACGATCTATTCTAATTCATTCGTTCGAATGTATCCATTCTAATCCATTCTAATTCATTCGTTCGAATGTTTCCATTCTAATTCATTCGTACGATTCATTCTAATTCATTCGTACGATCCATTCTAATTCATTCATACGATCCATTCTACTTCATTCGCACGAATGTATCCATTCTAATTCATTCGTACGATCCATTCTACTTCATTCGCACGAATGTATCCATTCTAATTCATTCGTACAATCCATTCTAATTCATTCGCACGATCAATTCTAATTCTTTCGTATGATCCATTCTAATTCATTGGATACATTCGAACGAATGAATTAGAATAGATCGTAGGAATGAATTAGAATGGTTCGTATAATGATCATGCGAATAAATTAGAATGGATTGTACGAATGAATTAGAATGGATACATTCGTGCGAATGAATTAGAATGGATCGTACGAATGAATTAGAATGGATCGTACGAATGAATTAGAATGGATACATTCATGCGAATGAATTAGAATGGATCATATGAATGAGTAAGAATAGATCGTACGAATGAAATAGAATGGATCGTACGAATGAATTAGAATGGTCGTGCTAATGAATTAGAATGGATCGTACGAATGAATTAGAATGGATCGTACGAATGAATTAGAATGGATCGTGCGAATGAATTAGAATGGATTGTACGAATGAATTAGAATGGATTGCACGAATGAATTAGAAAGGAATGTATCCATTCTACTTCATTCGCACGAATGTATCCATTCTAATTCATTCGTACAATCCATTCTAATTCATTCGCACGATCAATTCTAATTCATTCGTATGATCCATTCTAATTCATTCCTACGATCTATTCTAATTCATTCGTTCGAATGTATCCATTCTAATTCATTCATACGATCCATTCTAATTCATTCGTACGATCCATTCTACTTCATTCGCACCAATGTATCCATTCTAATTCATTCGTACAATCCATTCTAATTCATTCGCACGATCAATTCTAATTCATTCGTATGATCCATTCTAATTCATTCCTACGATCTATTCTAATTTATTCATTCGATTGTATCCATTCTAATTCATTCGTACGATTCATTCTAATTCATTCGTACGATCCATTCTAATTCATTCGTACGATCCATTCTACTTCATTCGCACGAATGTATCCATTCTAATTCAATCGTACAATCCGTTCTAATTCATTCGCACGATCAATTCTAATTCATTCGTACGATCCATTCTAATTCATTCGTACGATCCGTTCTACTTTATTCGCACGAATGTATCCATTCTAATTCATTCGTACAATCCATTCTAATTCATTCGCACGATCAATTCTAATTCATTCGTATAATCCATTCTACTTCATTCGTATGATCCATTCTAATTCATTCGTACAATCCATTCTAATTCATTCGCACGATCAATTCTAATTCATTCGTATGATCCATTCTAATTCATTCCTACGATCTATTCTAATTCATTCGTTCAAATGTATCCATTCTAATTCATTCGTACGATTCATTGATCCATTCTAATTCATTCGTACGATCCATTCTACTTCATTCGCACGAATGTATCCATTCTAATTCATTCGTACAATCCATTCTAATTCATTCGCACGATCAATTCTAATTCATTCGTATGATCTATTCTAATTCATTCCTACGATCTATTCTAACTCATTCGTTCGAATGTATCCATTCTAATTCATTCGTACGATCCATTCTAATTCATTCGTACGATCCATTCTACTTCATTCGCACGAACCGTCTATTTGAACCGTTAATTTAAATAACACATTTGATGCCCTTATAAGTTTCCGAATTTGCTGATCCATTCTAATTCATTCGTACGATCCATTCTAATTCATTCGCACAAATGTATCCATTCTAATTCATTCGCTCGAATATATCCATTTTAATTCATTCGTACGATCCATTCTTATTCATTCGCACGATCAATTCTAATTCATTCGTATGATCCATTCTAATTCATTCCTATGATCCATTCTAATTCATTCGTACGATTCATTCTAATTCTTTTGTACGATCCATTCTAATTCATTCGTACGATCCATTCTACTTCATTCGCACGAATGTATCCATTCTAATTCATTCGTACGATCCATTCTACTTCATTCGCACGAATGTATCCATTCTAATTCATTCGTACAATCCATTCTAATTCATTCGCACGATCAATTCTAATTCTTTCGTATGATCTATTCTAATTCATTGGATACATTCGAACGAATGAATTAGAATAGATCGTAGGAATGAATTAGAATGGATCATACGAATGAATTAGAAATGATCGTGCGAATAAATTAGAATGGATTGTACGAATGAATTAGAATGGATACATTCGTGCGAATGAATTGGAATGGATTGTACGAATGAATTAGAATGAATCGTACAAATGAATTAGAATGGATCGTACGAATGAATTAGAATGGATACATTCATGCGAATGAATTAGAATGGATCGTACGAATGAGTAAGAATGGATCGTACGAATGAAATAGAATGGATCGTGCGAATGAATTAGGATGGATTGTACGAATGAATTAGAATGGATTGTACGAATGAATTAGAATGGAATGTATCCATTCTACTTCATTCGCACGAATGTATCCATTCTAATTCATTCGTAAAATCCATTCTAATTCATTCGCACGATCAATTCTAATTCATTCGTATGATCCATTCTAGTTCATTCCTACGATCTATTCTAATTCATTCATTCGAATGTATCCATTCTAATTCATTCGTACGATCCATTCTAATTCATTCGTACGATCCATTCTACTTTATTCGCACGAATGTATCCATTCTAATTCATTCGTACAATCCATTCTAATTCATTCGCACGATCAATTCTAATTCATTCGTATGATCCATTCTAATTCATTCCTACGATCTATTCTAATTTATTCGTTCGAATGTATCCATTCTAATTCATTAGTACGATTCATTCTAATTCATTCGTACGATCCATTCTAATTCATTCGTACGATCCATTCTACTTCATTCGCACGAATGTATCCATTCTAATTCATTCGTACAATCCATTCTAATTCATTCGCACGA
Organism: Chamaelirium japonicum; assembly: GCA_947650365.1. Lineage (NCBI taxonomy): Eukaryota > Viridiplantae > Streptophyta > Magnoliopsida > Liliales > Melanthiaceae > Chamaelirium > Chamaelirium japonicum. The sequence goes on along the minus strand of CANTAL010000127.1, from coordinate 532,346 downwards.
TCAATTCTAATTCATTCGTACGATCCATTCTAATTCATTCGTACGATCCGTTCTACTTCATTCGCACGAATGTATCCATTCTAATTCATTCGTACAATCCATTCTAATTCATTCGCACGATCAATTCTAATTCATTCGTATGATCCATTCTACTTCATTCGTATGATCCATTCTAATTCATTCGTACAATCCATTCTAATTCATTCGCACGATCAATTCTAATTCATTCGTATGATCCATTCTAATTCATTCCTACGATCTATTCTAATTCATTCGTTCGAATTAGGGGTGGCAATGGGTCGGGTCGGGTCGGGTTCGGGTCGGGTTGAGACATATGTATAAGGGCAAAACACCCAACCCGAACCCGACCCGTTTAATAAACGGGTCAAAAATTTAAACCCAAACCCGACCCGCCTAATAAACGGGTTGACCCGACCCGACCCGTTTAATCCGTTTACTAAACGGGTCGGGTCGGGTCGGGTCGGGTTAGGTCAACAGAACCCATGTAAACCTGTCGGGTTGGGTCAAGACAAGTCGGATTGGGCCGGGTTTGATCGGGTTGGCTCAGGTTGGCTCGAGTTAGCTCGGGTTGGGTCAACATGACCCATGTAAACCTGTCGGGTTGGGTCAAGACAAGTCGGATTGGGCCGGGTTTTGATCGGGTTGGGTCGAGTTGGCTCGAGTTGGTTCGGGTTGGCTCGGGTCGGGTCGGGTCGGGTTGACACGACCCATTTGTTAAACGGGTCAAGTCGGGTCAATCGGGTTATAAGTACAAACCCGAACCCGACCCATTAAATAAACGGGTCAATCGGGTCGACCCGTTTATGACCCAAACCCGTTTAGGCCAAACCCAAACCAGCTAACTTCGGGTCGGGTTCGGGTCGGGTTGGCGGGTCGGGTCAAGAATTGCCACCCCTAGTTCGAATGTATCCATTCTAATTCATTCGTACGATTCATTGATCCATTCTAATTCATTCGTACGATCCATTCTACTTCATTCGCACGAATGTATCCATTCTAATTCATTCGTACAATCCATTCTAATTCATTTGCACGATCAATTCTAATTCATTCGTATGATCCATTCTAATTCATTCCTACGATCTATTCTAATTCATTCGTTCGAATGTATCCATTCTAATTCATTCGTACGATCCATTCTAATTCATTCGTACGATCCATTCTACTTCATTCACACGAACCGTCTATTTGAACCGTTAATTTAAATAACACATTTGACGCCCTTCTAAGTTTCCGAATTTGCTGATCCATTCTAATTCATTCGTACGATCCATTCTAATTCATTCGCACAAATGTATCCATTCTAATTCATTCGCTCGAATATATCCATTTTAATTCATTCGTACGATCCATTCTGATTCATTCGCACGATCAATTCTAATTCATTCGTATGATCCATTCTAATTCATTCCTACGATCCATTCTAATTCATTCGTACGATCCATTCTAATTCATTCGTACGATCCATTCTAATTCATTCGTACGATCCATTCTAATTCATTCGCACGAATGTATCCATTCTAATTCATTTGTACAATCCATTCTAATTTATTCGCACGATCAATTCTAATTCATTCGTTCGTACGATCCATTCTAATTCATTCGTATGATCGATTCTAATTCATTTGCACGATCCATTCTAATTCATTCGTACGATCCATTCTAATTCATTCCTATGATTCATTCTAATCCATTCATACGATCCATTTAATTCATTCGTACGATCAATTCTAATTCATTCTCACAAATGTAACCTTTCTAATTCATTTGTACGATCCATTCAAATTCATTCGTACGATCCATTCTAATTCATTCCTACGATCTATTCTAATTTGTACGATCCATTCTACTTCATTCGCACGAATGTATCCATTCTAATTCATTCGTACAATCCATTCTAATTCATTCGCACGATCAATTCTAATTCATTCGTATGATCCATTCTAATTCATTCCTACGATCTATTCTAATTCATTCGTTCGAATATATCCATTCTAATTCATTCGTACGATTCATTCTAATTCATTCGTACGATCCATTCTAATTCATTCGTACGATCCATTCTACTTCATTCGTATTATCCATTCTAATTCATTCCTACGATCTATTCTAATTCATTCGTTTGAATGTATCCATTCTAATTCATTCGTATGATCAATTCTAATACATTCGAACGAATGAATTAGAATAGATCGTAGGAATGAATTAGAATGGATCATACGAATGAATTAGAATTGATCGTGCGAATGAATTAGAATGGATTATACGAATGAATTAGAATGGATACATTCGTGCGAATGAAGTAGAATGGATCGTACGAATGAATTAGAATAGATCGTACGAATGAATTAGAATGGATACATTCGAACGAATGAATTAGAATATATCGTAGGAATGAATTAGAATGGATCATACGAATGAATTAGAATTGATCGTGCGAATGAATTAGAATGGTTTGTACGAATGAATTAGAATGGATACATTCGAGCGAATGAAGTAGAATGGATACATTCCATTCTAATTCATTCGTACGATCCATTCTAATTCATTCCTACGATCTATTCTAATTCATTCGTTAATTCATTCGTTCGAATGTATCCATTCTAATTCATTCTAATTCATTCGTACGATCCATTCTGATTCATTCTACTTCATTCGCACGAATGTATCCATTCTAATTCATTCGTACAATCCATTCTAATTCATTCGCACGATCAATTCTAATTCATTCGTATGATCCATTCTAATTCATTCCTACGATCTATTCTAATTCATTCGTTCGAATGTATCCATTCTAATTCATTCGTACGATTCATTCTAATTCATTCGTACGATCCATTCTAATTCATTCGTACGATCCATTCTACTTCATTCGCACGATCAATTCTAATTCATTCCTACGATCTATTCTAATTCATTCGTTCGAATGCATCCATTCTAATTCATTCGTACGATTCATTCTAATTCATTCGTACGATCTATTCTAATTCATTCGTACGAATGTATCCATTCTAATTCATTCGTACAATCCAATCTAATTCATTCGCACGATCAATTCTAATTCATTCGTATGATCCATTCTAATTCATTCCTACGATCTATTCTAATTCATTCGTTCGAATGTATCCATTCTAATTCATTCGTACGAATGAATTAGAATAGATCGTAGGAATGAATTAGAATGGATCATACGAATGAATTAGAATTGATCGTGCGATCCATTCTAATTAATTCGTACGATCTATTCTACTTCATTTGCACGAATGTATCCATTCTAATTCATTCGTACAATCCATTCTAATTCATTCGCACGATCAATTCTAATTCATTCGTATAATCCATTCTAATTCATTCCTACGATCTATTCTAATTCATTCGTTCGAATGTTTCCATTCTAATTCATTCGTACGATTAGAATGGATTGTACGAATGAATTAGAATGGATACATTCGAACGAATGAATTAGAATAGATCGTAGCAATGAATTAGAATGGATCATACGAATGAATTAGAATTGATCGTGCGAATGAATTAGAATGGATTGTACGAATGAATTAGAATGGATACATTCATGCGAATGAAGTAGAATGGATCGTACGAATGTATTAGAATGGATCGTACGAATGAATTAGAATGAATCGTACGAATGAATTAGAATGGATACATTCGAACGAATGAATTAGAATAGATCGTAGGAATGAATTAGAATGGATCATAAGAATGAATTAGAATTGATCGTGCGAATGAATTAGAATGGATTGTACGAATGAATTAGAATGGATACATTCGTGCGAATGAAGTAGAATGGATCGTACGAATGAATTAGAATGGAATGTATCCATTCTAATTAATTCGTACAATCCATTCTAATTCATTCGTACGATCCATTCTAATTCATTCGTACGATCCATTCTACTTCATTCGTATGATCCATTCTAATTCATTCCTACGATCTATTCTAATTCATTCGTTCGAATGTATCGATTCTAATTCATTCGTACGATCTATTCTAATTCATTCGTACGATCCATTCTACTTTATTCGCACGAATGTATCCATTCTAATTCATTCGTACAATCCATTCTAATTCATTCGCACGATCAATTCTAATTCATTCGTATGATCCATTCTAATTCATTCCTACGATCTATTCTAATTCATTCGTTCGAATGTATTAGAATTGATCATACGAATGAATTAGAATGGATACATTCGAACGAATGAATTAGAATAGAACGTAGGAATGAATTAGAATGGATCATACGAATGAAGTAGAATGGATCGTACGAATGAATTAGAATGGATCGTACGAATGAATTAGAATGGATCGTACGAATGAATTAGAATGGATACATTCGAACGAATGAATTAGAATAGATCATAGGAATGAATTAGAATGGATCGGATACATTCGAACGAATGAATTAGAATAGATCGTAGGAATGAATTGGAATGGATCATACGAATGAATTAGAATTGATCGTGCGAATGAATTAGAATGGATTGTACGAATGAATTAGAATGCAATGGATCGTATGAATGAATTAGAATGGATCGTACGAATGAATTAGAATGTATCGTGCTAATGAAGTAGAATGGATCAATTCTAATTCATTTGCACGATCCATTCTAATTCATTCGTACGATCCATTCTACTTCATTCTTACGATCCATTCTACTTCATTCGCACGAATGTATCCATTCTAATTCATTCGTACAATCCATTCTAATTCATTCGCACGATCAATTCTAATTCATTCGTATGATCCATTCTAATTCATTCCTACGATCTATTCTAATTCATTTGTTCGAATGTATTAGAATTGATCATACGAATGAATTAGAATGGATACATTCGAACGAATGAATTAGAATAGATCGTAGGAATGAATTAGAATGGATCATATGAATGAAGTAGAATGGATCGTACGAATGAATTAGAATGGATCGTACGAATGAATTAGAATGAATCGTACGAATGAATTAGAATGGATACATTCGAACGAATGAATTAGAATAGATCGTAGGATTGAATTAGAATAGATCATACGAATGAATTAGAATTGATCGTGCGAATGAATTAGAATGGATTGTACGAATGAATTAGAATGGATACATTCGTGCGAATGAAGTAGAATGGATCGTAAGAATGAAGTAGAATGGATCGTACGAATGAATTAGAATGGATCGTGCAAATGAATTAGAATCGATCCATTCTACTTCATTAGCACGATACATTCTAATTCATTCGTATGATCCATTCTAATTCATTCATACGATCCATTGCATTCTAATTCATTCGTACAATCCATTCTAATTCATTCGCACGATCAATTCTAATTCATTCGTATGATCCATTCCAATTCATTCCTACGATCTATTCTAATTCATTCGTTCGAATGTATCCGATCCATTCTAATTCATTCCTATGATCTATTCTAATTCATTCGTTCGAATGTATCCATTCTAATTCATTCGTACGATTCATTCTAATTCATTCGTACGATCCATTCTAATTCATTCGCACGAATTTATCCATTCTAATTCATTCGTACAATCCATTCTAATTCATTCGCACGATCAATTGTAATTCATTCGTATGATCCATTCTAATTCATTCCTACGATCTATTCTAATTCATTCGTTCGAATGTTTCCATTCTAATTCATTCGTACGATTAGAATGGATTGTACGAATGAATTAGAATGGATACATTCGAACGAATGAATTAGAATAGATCGAAGGAATAAATTAGAATGGATCATACGAATGAATTAGAATTGATCGTGCGAATGAATTAGAATGGATTGTACGAATGAATTAGAATAGATACATTCGTGCGAATGAAGTAGAATGGATCGTACGAATGTATTAGAATAGATCGTACGAATGAATTAGAATGAATCGTATGAATGAATTAGAATGGATACATTCGAACGAATGAATTAGAATAGATCGTAGGAATGAATTAGAATAGATCATACGAATGAATTAGAATTGATCGTGCGAATGAATTAGAATGGATTGTACGAATGAATTAGAATGGATACATTCGTGCGAATGAGATAGAATGGATCGTACGAATGAATTAGAATGGAATGTATCCATTCTAATTCATTCGTACAATCCATTGTAATTCATTCGTACGATCCATTCTAATTCATTCGTGCGATCCATTCTACTTCATTCGTATGATCCATTCTAATTCATTCCTACGATCTATTCTAATTCATTCGTACGATCCATTCTACTTCATTCGCACGAATGTATCCATTCTAATTCATTCGTACAATCCATTCTAATTCATTCGCACGATCAATTCTAATTCATTCGTATGATCCATTCTAATTCATTGGATACATTCGAACGAATGAATTAGAATAGATCGTAGGAATGAATTAGAATGGATCATACGAATGAATTAGAAATGATCGTGCGAATGAATTAGAATGGATTGTACGAATGAATTAGAATGGATACATTCGTGCGAATGAAGTAGAATGGATCGTACGAATGAATTAGAATGGATCGTACGAATGAATTAGAATGAATCGTACGAATGAATTAGAATGGATACATTCGAACGAATGAATTAGAATAGATTGTAGGAATGAATTAGAATGGATCATACGAATGAATTAGAATTGATCGTGCGAATGAATTAGAATGGATACATTCGTGCGAATGAAGTAGAATGGATCGTACGAATGAATTAGAATGGATCGTACGAATGTATTGTACGAATGAATTAGAATGGATTGTACGAATGAATTAGAATAGATCGTAGGAATGAATTAGAATGGATCATACGAATGAATTAGAATTGATCGTGCGAATGAATTAGAATGGATTGTACGAATGAATTAGAATGGATACATTCATGCGAATGAAGTAGAATGGATCGTACGAATGAATTAGAATGGATCGTATGAATGAATCAGAATGGATCGTACGAATGAATTAGAATAAATCGTACGAATGAATTAGAATGGAAACATTCGAACGAATGAATTAGAATGGATCGTACGAATGAATTAGAATGGATACATTCGTGTGAATGAAGTAGAATGGATCGTACGAATGAATTAGAATGGATCGTAAGAATGAATTAGAATGGATACATTCGAACGAATGAATTAGAATAGATCGTAGGAATGAATTAGAATGGATCATACGAATGAATTAGAATTGATCGTGCGAATGAATTAGAATGGATTGTACGAATGAATTAGAATGGATACATTCGTGCGAATGAAGTAGAATGGATCGTACGAATGAATTAGAATGGATCGTACGAATGAATTAGAATGGATCATACGAATGAATTAGAATGGATACATTTGAACGAATGAATTAGAATTGATACATTCGAACGAATGAATTTGAATAGATCGTAGGAATGAATTAGAATGGATCATACGAATGAATTAGAATTGATCATGCGAATGAATTAGAATGGATTGTACGAATGAATTAGAATGGATACAGTCGTGCGAATGAAGTAGAATGGATCGTACGAATGAATTAGAATGGATCGTACGAATGAATTAAAATGAATCGTACGAATGAATTAGAATGGATACATTCGAACGAATGAATTAGAATAGATTGTACGAATGAATTAGAATGAATCATACGAATGAATTAGAATTGATCGTGCGAATGAATTAGAATAGATTGTACGAATGAATTAGAATGGATACATTCGAACGAATGAATTAAAATAGATCGTAGGAATGAATTAGAATGGATCATACGAATGAATTAGAATTGATCGTGCGAATGAATTAGAATGGATTGTATGAATGAATTAGAATGGATACATTCGTGCGAATGAAGTAGAATGGATCGTACGAATGAATTAGAATGGATCGTACGAATGAATTAGAATTGATCGTGCGAATAAATTAGAATGGATTGTACGAATGAATTAAAATGGATACATTCGTGCGAATGAAGTAGAATGGATCGTACGAATGAATTAGAATGGATCGTACGAATGAATTAGAATGAATCGTACGAATGAATTAGAATGGATACATTCGAACAAATAAATTAGAATAGATCGTAGGATTGAATTAGAACGGATCATACGAATGAATTAGAATTGATCGTGCGAATGAATTAGAATGGATTGTACGAATGAATTAGAATGGATACATTCGTGCGAATGAAGTAGAATAGATCGTACGAATGAAGTAGAATGGATCGTACGAATGAATTAGAATGGATACATTCGAACGAATGAATTAGAATAGATCGTAGGAATGAATTAGAATGGATCATACGAATGAATTAGAATTGATCGTGCGAATGAATTAGAATGGATTGTACGAATGAATTAGAATGGATTGTACGATCTATTCTAATTCATTCGTATGATTCATTCTAATTCATTCGTACGATCCATTCTAATTCATTCGTACGATCCATTATACTTCATTCGCACGAATGTATCCATTCTAATTCATTCGTACAATCCATTCTAATTCATTCGCACGTTCAATTCTAATTCATTCGTATGATCCATTCTAATTTATTCCTACGATCTATTCTAATTCATTCGTTCGAATGTATCCATTCTAATTCATTCGTATGATTCATTCTATTTCATTCGTACGATCCATTCTGATTCATTCGTACGATCCATTCTACTTCATTCGCACGAATGTATCCATTCTAATTCATTCGCACGATCAATTCTAATTCATTCGTATGATCCATTCTAATTCATTCCTACGATCTATTCTAATTCATTCGTTCGAATGTATCCATTCTAATTCATTCGTACGATTCATTCTAATTCATTCGTACGATCCATTCTAATTCATTCGTACGATCCATTCTACTTCATTCGCACGAATGTATCCATTCTAATTCATTCGTACAATCCATTCTAATTCATTCGCACGATCATTTCTAATTCATTCGTATGATCCATTCTAATTCATTCCTACGATCTATTCTAATTCATTCGTTCGAATGTATCCATTCTAATTCATTCGTACGATTTATTCTAATTCATTCGTACGATCCATTCTATTTCATTCGAACGATCCATTCTACTTCATTTGCACGAATGTATCCATTCTAATTCCGTATGATCCATTCTAATTCATTCCTACGATCTATTCTAATTCATTCGTTCGAATGTATCCATTCTAATTCATTCGTACGATTCATTCTAATTCATTCCTACGATCTATTCTAATTCATTCGTTCGAATGTATCCATTCTAATTCATTCGTACGATTCATTCTAATTCATTCGTACGATTCATTCTAATTCATTCGTACGATTCATTCTAATTCATTCGTACGATCAATTCTAATTCATTCGTACGATCCATTCTAATTCATTCGTACGATCCATTCTACTTCATTCGCACGAATGTATCCATTCTAATTCATTCGTACAATCAATTCTAATTCATTCGCACGATCAATTCTAATTCATTCGTATGATCCATTCTAATTCATTCCTACGATTAATTCTAATTTATTCGCTCGAATGTATCCATTCTAATTCATTCGTACGATCCATTCTTATTTATTCGTACGATCCATTCAACTTCATTCGCATGATCCATTCTAATTCATTCGTACGATCCATTCTTATTCATTCCACGAATGTATCCATTCTAATTCATTCGTGCAATCCATTCTAATTCATTCGCACGATCAATTCTAATTCATTTGTATGATCCATTCTAATTCATTCCTACGATCTATTCTAATTCATTCGTTCGAATGTATCCATTCTAATTCATTCGTACGATTCATTATAATTCATTCGTACGATCCATTCTAATTCATTCGTGCAATCCATTCTAATTCATTCGCACGATCAATTCTAATTCATTCGTATGATCCATTCTAATTCATTCCTACGATCTATTCTAATTCATTCGTATGATCCATTCTAATTCATTCCTACGATCTATTATAATTCATTCGTTCGAATGTATCCATTCTAATTCATTCGTACGATCCATTCTACTTCATTCGCACGAATGTATCCATTCTAATTCATTCGAATGAATTAGAATTGATCGTGCGAATGAATTAGAATGGATTGCTCGAATGAATTAGAATGGATACATTCGTGCGAATTAAGTAGAATGGATCATACAAATGAATTAGAATGGATCGTACGAATGAATTAGAATGAATCGTACGAATGAATTAGAATGGATACATTCGAACGAATAAATTAGAATAGATCGTAGGAATGAATTAGAATGGATCATACGTATGAATTAGAATTGATCGTGCGAATGAATTAGAATGGATTGTACGAATGAATTAGAATGGATCATACGAATGAATTAGAATTGATCGTGCGAATGAATTAGAATGGATTGCACGAATGAATTAGAATGGATACATTCGAGCCAATGAAGTAGAATGGATCGTGCGAATGAATTAGAATGGATCGTACGAATGAATTAGAATGAATCGTACGAATGAATCAGAATGGATCGTACGAATGAATTATTAGAACGAATCGTACGAATGAATTAGAATGGAAACATTCCAACGAATGAATTAGAATAGATCATAGGAATGAATTAGAATGGATCGTACGAATGAATTTGAATGGATCGTACGAATGAATTAGAATGAATCGTACGAATGAATTAGAATGGATACATTCGAATGAATGCATTAGAATAGATCGTAGGAATGAATTAGAATGGATCATACGAATGAATTAGAATTGATCGTGCGAATGAATTAGAATGGATACATTCGTGCGAATGAATTAAAATAGATCTGGATAGTGCAAATGAATTTGAATGGATTGCACGAATGAATTAGAATGGATACATTCGTGCGAATGAAGTAGAATGGATCGTACGAATGAATTAGAATGGATCGTACGAATGAATCCGAATGGATCGTACGAATGAATTAGAATGGATCATACGAATGAATTAGAATAAATCGTACGAATGAATTAGAATGGATACATTCGAACGAATGAATTAGAATAGATCATAGGAATGAATTAGAATGGATCACACGAATGAATTAGAATTGATCGTGCGAATGAATTAGAATGGATTGCATGTACGATCCATTCTACTTCATTCGCACGAATGTATCCATTCTAATTCATTCGTACGATCCATTCTAATTCATTCGTACGATCCATTCTAATTCATTCGTACGATCCATTCTAATTCATTCGCACGATCAATTCTAATTCATTCGCACGAATGTATCAATTCTAATTCATTCGTACGATCTATTCTAATTCATTCGTACGATCCATTCTAATTCATTCGTACGATCCATTCTACTTCATTCGCACGAATGTATCCATTCTAATTCATTCGTACAATCCATTCTAATTCATTCGCATGATCAATTCTAATTCATTCGTATGATCCATTCTAATTCATTCCTACGATCTATTCTAATTCATTCGTTCGAATGTATGCATTCTAATTCATTCGTACAATCCATTCTAATCGTACGAATGAATTAGAATGGAAACATTCGAACGAATGAATTAGAATAGATCGTAGGAATGAATTAGAATGGATCATACGAATGAATTAGAATTGATCGTGCGAATGAATTAGAATGGATTGTACGAATGAATTAGAATGGATACATTCGTGCGAATGAATTAGAATGGATCATACGAATGAATTAGAATTGATCATACGAATGAATTAAAATGGATACATTCGAACGAATGAATTAGAATAGATCGTAGGAATGAATTAGAATGAATCGTACGAATGAATTAGAATGGATACATTCGAACGAATGAATTAGAATAGATCGTTGGAATGAATTAGAATGGATCATACGAATGAATTAGAATGGATTGTACGAATGAATTAGAATGGATACATTCGTGCGAATGAAGTAGAATGGATCGTACGAATGAATTAGAATAGATCGTACGAATGAATTAGAATTGATACATTCGAACGAATGGATTAGAATAGATCGTAGGAATGAATTAGAATGGATCATACGAATGAATTAGAATTGATCGTGCGAGTGAATTAGAATGGATTGTACGAATGAATTAGAATGGATACATTCGAGCGAATAAAGTAGAATGGATACATTCCATTCTAATTCATTCGTACGATCCATTCTAATTCATTCCTACGATCTATTCTAATTCATTCGTTCGAATGTATCCATTCTAATTCATTCGTACGATTCATTCTAATTCATTCCTATGATCTATTCTAATTCATTCGCTCGAATGTATCCATTCTAATTCATTCGCATGATCAATTCTAATACATTCGAACGAATGAATTAGAATAGATCGTAGGAATGAATTAGAATGGATCATACGAATGAATTAGAATTGATCGTGCGAATGAATTAGAATGGATTGTACGAATGAATTAGAATGGATACATTCGTGCGAATGAAGTAGAATGGATACATTCCATTCTAATTCATTCGTACAATCCATTCTAATTCATTCGTACAATCCATTCTAATTCATTCGTGCAATCCATTCTAATTCATTCGCACGATCCATTCTACTTCATTCGCACGAATGAATCCATTCTAATTCATTCGTACAATCCATTCTAATTCATTCGCACGATCAATTCTAATTCATTCGTATGATCCATTCTAATTAATTCCTACGATCTATTCTAATTCATTCAATTCATTCGTACGATCCATTCTAATTCATTCATACAATCTATTCTACTTCATTCGCACGAATGTATCCATTCTAATTCATTCGTACGATCCATTCTAATTCATTCGTACGATCAATTCTAATTCATTCGTATGATCCATTCTAATTCATTCGTACGATCCATTCTAATTCATTCGTACGATCCATTCTAATTCATTCGTACGATCCATTCTAATTTATTCGCACGAATTTATCCATTCTAATTCATTCGTACAATCCATTCTAATTCATTCGCACGATCAATTCTAATTCATTCGTATGATCCAATTCTAATTCATTCGTATGATCCATTCTAATTCATTGGATTCATTCGAACGAATGAATTAGAATAGATCGTAGGAATGAATTAGAATGGATCATACGAATGAATTAGAATGGATACATTCGAACGAATAAATTAGAATAGATCGTAGGAATGAATTAGAATGGATCGTACGAATGAATTAGAATGGATACATTCGAACTAATGAATTAGAATGGATACATTCGTGCGAACGAAGTAGAATGGATCGTACGAATGAATTAGAATGGATCGTACGAATGAATTAGAATGGATCATACGAATGAATTAGAATTGATCGTGCGAATGAATTAGAATGGATTGTACGAATGAATTAGAATGAATACATTCTAATTCATTCGTACAATCCATTCTAATTCATTCGCACAATCTATTCTAAGTCATTCTTACGATCCATTCTAATTCATTAGCACGATCCATTCTAATTCATTCGTATGATCCATTCTAATTCATTCGTACGATCCATTCTAATTCATTCGTACAATCCATTCTAATTCATTCGTACGATCCATTCTAATTCATTCGCACGATCAATTCTAATTCATTCGTATGATCCATTCTAATTCATTCCTACGATCTATTCTAATTCATTCGTTCGAATGTATCCATTCTAATTCATTCGTATGATTCATTCTAATTCATTCGTATGATCCATTCTAATTCATTCGTACGATCCATTCTACTTCATTCTCACGAATGTATCCATTCTAATTCATTCGTACAATCCATTCTAATTCATTCGCACGATCAATTCTAATTCATTCGTATGATCTATTCTAATTCATTCCTACGATCTATTCTAATTTATTCGTTCGAATGTTTCCATCATTCTAATTCATTCGTACGATCCATTCTAATTCATTCGTACGATCCATTCTACTTCATTCGCACGAATGTATCCATTCTAATTCATTCGTACGATCCATTCTACTTCATTCGCACAAATGTATCCATTCTAATTCAGTCATACGATCTATTCTAATTCATTCGCACGATCCATTCTAATTCATTTGTACGATTCATTCTAATTCATTCGTACGATACATTCTAATTCATTCGTATGATCCATTCTAATTCATTCCTACGATCTATTCTAATTCATTCGTTCGAATGTATGCGTTCTAATTTATTCGTACGATCCATTCTATTTCATTCGTACGATCCATTCTACTTCATTCGCACGAATGTATCCATTCTAATTCCTTCGTACAATCCATTCTAATTCATTCGCACGATCAATTCTAATTCATTCGTATGATCCATTCTAATTCATTCTTACGATCTATTCTAATTCATTAGTTCGAATGTATCCATTCTAATTCATTCGTACAATCCATTCTAATTCATTCGCACGATCAATTCTAATTCATTCGTATGATCCATTCTAATTCATTCCTACGATCTATTCTAATTCATTCGTTCGAATGTATCCATTCTAATTCATTCGTACGATCTATTCTAATTCATTCGTACGATCCATTCTACTTCATTCGCACGAATGTATCCATTCTAATTCATTCGTACAATCCATTCTAATTCATTCGCACGATCAATTCTAATTCATTCGTATGATCCATTCTAATTCATTCGTACATTCGTGCGAATGATGTAGAATGGATTGTACGAATGAATCAGAATGGATCGTACGAATGAATTAGAATGGATCGTATAAATGAATTAGAATGGATCGTGCGAATGAATTAGAATGGATCGTATGACTGAATTAGAATGGATACATTCGTGCGAATGAATTAGAATGGATCGTACGAATGAGTAAGAATGGATCATACAAATGAAATAGAATGGATCATACGAATGAATTAGAATGGATCGTGCTAATGAATTAGAATGGATCGTACGAATAAATTAGAATAGATTGTCCGAATGAATACATTCGTGCGAATGAATTAGAATGGATCGTATGAATGAATTAGAATGGATCGTATGAATGAATTCGAATGGATCGTACGAATGAATTACAATGGATACATTCGTCCGAATGAATTAGAATGGATCATACGAAGGAATTAGGGTGGATCGTACGAATACATTCGAATGGATATATTCGTGCGAATGAATTAGAATGGTCTGTACGAATGAATTAGAATGGATACATTCGTGCGAATGAAGTAGAATGGATCGTACGAATGAATTAGAATGGATCGTACGAATGAATTGGAATGAATCGTACAAATGAATTAGAATGGATACATTCGAACGAATGAATTAGAATAGATCGTAGGAATGAATTAGAATGGATCATACGAATAAATTAGAATTGATCGTGCGAATGAATTAGAATGGATTGTACGAATGAATTAGAATGGATACATTCGTGCGAATGAAGTAGAATGGATCGTACGAATGAATTAGAATGGATCGTACGAATGAATTAGAATGAATCGTACGAATGAATTAGAATGGATACATTCGAATGAATGAATTAGAATAGATCGTAGGAATGAATTAGAATGGATCATACGAATGAATTAGAATTGATCGTGCGAATGAATTAGAATGGATTGTACGAATGAATTAGAATAGATCGTAGGAATGAATTAGAATGGATCATACGAATGAATTAGAATCGATCGTGCGAATGAAT
Organism: Chamaelirium japonicum; assembly: GCA_947650365.1. Classification (NCBI taxonomy): domain Eukaryota; kingdom Viridiplantae; phylum Streptophyta; class Magnoliopsida; order Liliales; family Melanthiaceae; genus Chamaelirium; species Chamaelirium japonicum. The sequence goes on along the minus strand of CANTAL010000127.1, from coordinate 516,726 downwards.
TAGAATGGATTGTACGAATGAATTAGAATGGATACATTCGTGAGAATGAAGTAGAATGGATCGTACGAATGAATTAGAATGGATCGTACGAATGAATTAGAATGAATCATACGAATGAATTAGAATGTGTACATTCGAACGAATGAATTAGAATAGATCGCAGGAATGAATTAGAATGGATCATACGAATGAATTAGAATGGATCATACGAATGAATTAGAATTGATCGTGCGAATGAATTAGAATGGATTGTACGAATGAATTAGAATGGATCGTACGAATGAATTAGAATGGAAACATTCGAACGAATGAATTAGAATAGATCGTAGGAATGAATTAGAATGGATCGTACGAATGAATTAGAATGGATCGTACGAATGAATTAGAATGAATCATACGAATGAATTAGAATGGATACATTCGAACGAATGAATTAGAATGGATCGTACGAATGAATTAGAATGGATCGTACGAATGAATTAGAATGGATTGTACGAATGAATTAGAATGAATACATTCCATTCTAATTCATTCGTACGATCCATTCTACTTCATTCGCACGAATGTATCCATTCTAATTCATTCGTACAATCCATTCTAATTCATTCACACGATCAATTCTAATTCATTCGTATGATCCATTCTAATTCATTCCTACGATCTATTCTAATTCATTCGTTCGAATGTATCCATTATAATTCATTCGTACGATTCATTCTAATTCATTCGTACGATCCATTCTAATACATTCGTACGATCCATTCTACTTCATTCGCACGAATGTATCCATTCTAGTTCATTCGTACAATCCATTCTAATTCATTCGCACGATCAATTCTAATTCATTCGTATGATCCATTCTAATTCATTCCTACGATCTATTCTAATTCATTCGTTCGAATGTATCCATTCTAATTCATTCGTACAATCCATTCTAATCGTACGAATGAATTAGAATGGAAACATTCGAACGAATGAATTAGAATAGATCGTAGGAATGAATTAGAATGGATCATACGAATGAATTAGAATTGATCGTGCGAATGAATTAGAATGGATTGTACGAATGAATTAGAATGGATACATTCGTGCGAATGAAGTAGAATGGATCGTACGAATGAATTAGAATGGATCGTACGAATGAATTAGAATGAATCGTACGAATGAATTAGAATGGATACATTCGAACAAATAAATTAGAATGGATCATACGAATGAATTAGAATTGATCGTGCGAATGAATTAGAATGGATTGTACGAATGAATTAGAATAGATATATTCGTGCGAATGAAGTAGAATGAATCAGAATGGATCGTACGAATGAATTAGAATGAATTAGAATGGATACATTCGAACGAATGAATTAACGAATGAATTAGAATAGATCGTAGGAATGAATTAGAATGGATCGTACGAATGAATTAGAATGGAATGTATCCATTCTACTTCATTCGCTCGAATGTATCCATTCTAATTCATTCGTACAATCCATTCTAATTCATTCGCACGATCAATTCTAATTCATTCGTATGATCCATTCTAATTCATTCCTACGATCTATTCTAATTCATTCGTTCGAATGTATCCATTCTAATTCATTCGTACGATCTATTCTAATTCATTCGTACGATCCATTCTACTTCATTCGCACGAATGTATCCATTCTAATTCATTCGTACAATCCATTCTAATTCATTCGCACGATTAATTCTAATTCATTCGTATGATCCATTCTAATTCATTCCTACGATCTATTCTAATTCATTCGTTCGAATGTATTAGAATTGATCATACGAATGAATTAGAATGGATACATTCGAACGAATGAATTAGAATAGATCGTAGGAATGAATTAGAATGGATCATACGAATGAAGTAGAATGGATCGTACGAATGAATTAGAATGGATCGTACGAATGAATTAGAATGAATCGTACGAATGAATTAGAATGGAAACATTCGAACGAATGAATTAGAATAGATAGTAGGAATGAATTAGAATGAATCATACGAATGAATTAGAATGGATTGTACGAATGAATTAGAATGGATCCATTCGTGCGAATGAAGTAGAATGGATCGTACGAATGAATTAGAATGGATCGTACGAATAAATCAGAATGGATCGTACGAATGAATTAGAATGAATCGTACGAATGAATTAGAATGGAAACATTCGAACGAATGAATCAGAATAGATCGTAGAAATGAATTAGAATGGATCATACGAATGAATTAGAATTAATCGTGCGAATGAATTAGAATGGATTGTACGAATGAATTAGAATGGATACATTCGTGCGAATGAAGTAGAATGGATCGTACGAATGAATTAGAATGGGTACATTCGTGCGAATGAAGTAGAATGAATCGTACGAATGAATTTGAATGGATCGTACGAATGAATTAGAATGAATCGTACGAATGAATTAGAATGGAAACATTCGAACGAATGAATTAGAATAAATCGTAGGAATGAATTAGAATGGATCATACGAATGAATTAGAATTGATCGTGCGAATGAATTAGAATGGATTGTACGAATGAATTAGAATGGATACATTCGTGCGAATGAAGTAGAATGGATCGTACGAATGAATTAGAATGGATCGTGCGAATGAATTAGAATGGATACATTCGAACGAATGAATTAGAATAGATCGTAGGAATGGATTGCACGAATGAATTAGAATGGATACATTCGTGCGAATGAAGTAGAATGGATCATACGAATGAATTAGAATGGATCGTACGAATGAATTAGAATCAAGCGTACGAATGAATTAGAATGGATACATTCGAACGAATAAATTAGAATAGATCGTAGGAATGAATTAGAATGAATCGTACGAATGAATTCGCACGAAGGAATTAGATTAGATCGTAGGAATGAATTAGAATGGATCATACGAATGAATTAGAATTGATCGTGCGAATGAATTAGAATGGATTGTACGAATGAATTAGAATGGATACATTCGAGCGAATGAAGTAGAATGGATACATTCCATTCAAATTCATTCGTACGATCCATTCTAATTCATTCCTACGATCTATTCTAATTCATTCGCACGAATATATTCATTCTAATTCATTCGTACGATCCATTCTAATTCATTCGTACGATTCATTCTAATTCATTCGTACGATCCATTCTAATTCATTCGCACGATCCATTCTAATTCTAATTCATTCTAATTCATTCGCACGATCCATTCTAATTCATTCGCACGATTCATTCTAATTCATTCGTACGATCCATTCTAATTCATTCGCACGAATGTATTCATTCTAATTCATTCGCACGATCCATTCTAATTCATTCGCACGATCAATTCTAATTCATTCGTATGATCCATTCTAATTCATTCCTACGATCTATTCTAATTCGTTCGAATGTATCCATTCTAATTCATTCGTACGATTCATTCTAATTCATTCGTATGATCCATTCTAATTCATTCGTACAATCCATTCTAATTCATTCATACGAATGAAGTAGAATGGATCGTGCGAATGAATTAGAATTGATCGTGCGAATGAATTAGAATTGATCGTGCGAATGAATTAGAATGGATTGTACGAATGAATTAGAATGGATACATTTGTGCGAATGAAGTAGAATGGATCGTACGACTGAATTAGAATGGATACATTCGTGCGAATGAATTAGAATGGATCGTACGAATGAATTAGAATGGATCGTACGAATGAATTAGAATGAATCGTACGAATGAATTAGAATGGATACATTCGAACTAATGAATTAGAATAGATCGTAGGAATGAATTAGAATGGATTATACGAATGAATTAGAATTGATCGTGCGAATGATTTAGAATGGATTGTACGAAGGAATTAGAATGGATACATTCGTGCGAATGAAGTAGAATGGATCGTACGAATGAAATAGAATGGATCATACGAATGAATTAGAATGAATCGTACGAATGAATTAGAATGGATACATTCGAACGAATGAATTAGAATAGATCGTAGGAATGAATTAGAATGGATCATACGAATGAATTAGAATTGATCGTGCGAATGAATTAGAATGGATTGTACGAATGAATTAGAATGGATACATTCGAACTAATGAATTAGAATAGATCGTAGGAATGAATTAGAATGGATCATACGAATAAATTAGAATTGATCGTGCGAATGAATTATAATGGATTGTACGAAGGAATTAGAATGGATACATTCGTGCGAATGAAGTAGAATGGATCATACGAATGAAATAGAATGGATCGTACGAATGAATTAAAATGGATACATTCGAACGAATGAATTAGAATAGATCGTAGGAATGAATTAGAATGGATCATTCGAATGAATTAGAATGGATCGTACTAATGAATTAGAATGAATCGTACGAATGAATTAGAATATATCATAGGAATGAATTAGAATGGATCATACGAATGAATTAGAATTGATCGTGCGAATGAATTAGAATGGATTGTACGAATAAATTAGAATGGATACATTCGTGCGAATGAAGTAGAATGGATCGTACGAATGAATTAGAATGGATCGTACGAATGAATTAGAATGAATCGTACGAATGAATTAGAATGGATACATTCGAAGGAATGAATTAGAATAGATCGTAGGAATGAATTAGAATGGATCATACGAATGAATTAGAATTGATCGTGCGAATGAATTAGAATGGATTGTACGAATGAATTAGAATGGATATATTCGAGCGAATGAAGTAGAATGGATCGTACGAATGAATTAGAATGGATCGTACGAATGAATTAGAATGAATCGTATGAATGAATTTGAATGGATAGATTCGAACGAATGAATTAGAATAGATCGTAGGAATGAATTAGAATGGATCATACGAATGAATTAGAATTGATCGTGCGAATGAATTAGAATGGATTGCACGAATGAATTAGAATGGATACATTCGAGCGAATGAAGTAGAATGGATCGTACGAATGAATTAGAATGGATCGTACGAATGAATTAGAATGAATCGTACGAATGAATTAGAATGGATACATTCGAACGAATGAATTAGAATAGATCGTAGGAATGAATTAGAATGGATCATACGAATGAATTAGAATTGATCGTGCGAATGAATTAGAATGGATTGTACGAATGAATTAGAATGGATACATTCGTGCGAATGATGTAGAATGGATCGTACGAATGAATCAGAATGGATCGTACGAACGAATGAATTAGAATTGATCGTGCGAATAAATTAGAATGGATTATACGAATGAATTAGAATGGATACATTCGTGCGAATGAAGTAGAATGGATCGTACGAATGAATTAGAATGGATACATTCGTGCGAATGAATTAGAATGGATCGTACGAATGAATTCGAATGGATCGTACGAATGAATTAGAATGAATCGTACGAATGAATTAGAATGGATACATTCGAACTAATAAATTAGAATAGATCGTAGGAATGAATTAGAATGGATCATACGAATGAATTAGAATTGATCGTGCGAATGAATTAGAATGGATTGTACGAAGGAATTAGAATGGATACATTCGTGCGAATGAAGTAGAATGGATCGTATGAATGAAATAGAATGGATCGTACGAATGAATTAGAATGAATCGTACGAAGGAATTAGAATGGATACATTCGAACGAATGAATTAGAATAGATCGTAGGAATGAATTAGAATGGAACATACGAATGAATTAGAATTGATCGTGCGAATGAATTAGAATGGATTGTACGAATGAATTAGAATGGATACATTCGAACTAATGAATTAGAATAGATCGTAGGAATGAATTAGAATGGATCATACGAATGAATTAGAATTGATCGTGCGAATGAATTAGAATGGATTGTACGAAGGAATTAGAATGGATACATTCGTGCGAATAAAGTAGAATGGATCGTACGAATGAAATAGAATGGATCGTACGAATGAATTAGAATGAATCGTACGAATGAATTAGAATGGATACATTCGAACGAATGAATTAGAATAGATCGTAGGAATGAATTAGAATGGATCATACGAATGAATTAGAATGGATCGTACGAATGAATTAGAATGAATCGTACGAATGAATTAGAATAGATCGTAGGAATGAATTGGAATGGATCATACGAATGAATTAGAATTGATCGTGCGAATGAATTAGAATGGATTGTACGAATGAATTAGAATGGATACATTCGTGCGAATGAAGTAGAATGGATCGTACGAATGAATTAGACTGGATCATACGAATGAATTAGAATGAATCGTATGAATGAATTAGAATGGATACATTCGAACGAATGAATTAGAATAGATCGTAGGAATGAATTATAATGGATCATACGAATGAATTAGAATTGATCGTGCGAATGAATTAGAATGGATTGTACGAATGAATTACAATGGATACATTCGTGCGAATGAAGTAGAATGGATCGTATGAATGAATTCATATGAATGAATGAATCGTACGTTAATTAGAATGAATCGTACGTTAATTAGAATGGATCGTACGAATGAATTAGAATGAATTAGAATGGATACATTCGAACGAATGAATTAGAATAGATTGTAGGAATGAATTAGAATGGATCATACGAATGAATTAGAATTGATCGTGCGAATGAATTAGAATGGATTGTACGAATGAATTAGAATAGATCGTAGGAATGAATTAGAATGGATCATACGAATGAATTAGAATTGATCGTGCGAATGAATTAGAATGGATTGTACGAATGAATTAGAATGGATACATTCGTGAGAATGAAGTAGAATGGATCGTACGAATGAATTAGAATGGATCGTACGAATGAATTAGAATGAATCATACGAATGAATTAGAATGGATACATTCGAACGAATGAATTAGAATAGATCGTAGGAATAAATTAGAATGGATCATACGAATGAATTAGAATGGATCATACGAATGAATTAGAATTGATCATAGGAATGAATTAGAATGGATCATACGAATGAATTAGAATTGATCGAGCGAATGAATTAGAATGGATTGTACGATCTATTCTAATTCATTCGTTCGTACGATCCATTCTAATTCATTCGTACGATCCATTCTACTTTATTCGCACGAATGTATCCATTCTAATTCATTCGTACGATTCATTCTAATTCATTCGTACGATCCATTCTAATTCATTCGTACAATCCATTCTAATTCATTCGTACGATCTATTCTAATTCATTCGTTCATTCGCACGATTCATTCCTACGATCCATTCTAATTCATTCGTACGATTCATTCTAATTCATTCGTACGATCCATTCTAATTCATTCTAATTAGAATGGATTGTACTAATTCATTCATTAGAATGGATCGTACGAATGAATCCATTCCAATTAATTCGTACGATCCATTCGCACGAATGAATTAGAATGGATACATTCGTGCGAATGAAGTAGAATGGATCGTACGAATGTATTAGAATGGATCGTACGAATGAATTAGAATGAATCGTACGAATGAATTAGAATGGATACATTCGAACGAATAAATTAGAATAGATCGTAGGAATGAATTAGAATGGATCATACGAATGAATTAGAATAGATCGTGCGAATGAATTAGAAATGATTGTACGAATGAATTAGAATGGATACATTCATGCGAATGAAGTAGAATGGATCGTACGAATGAATTAGAATGGATCGTACGAATGAATTAGAAATGATCGTGCGAATGAATTAGAATGGATTGCACGAATTAATTAGAATGGATACATTCATGCGAATGAAGTAGAATGGATCGTACGAATGAATTAGAATGGATCGTACGAATGAATTGGAATGAATCGTACGAATGAATTAGAATGGATACATTCGAACGAATGAATTAGAATAGATCGTAGGAATGAATTAGAATGGATCATACGAATGAATTAGAATTGATCGTGCGAATGAATTAGAATGGATTGTACGAATGAATTAGAATGGATACATTCGAACGAATGAATTAGAATAGATCGTAGGAATGAATTAGAATGGATCATACGAATGAATTAGAATTGATTGTGCGAATGAATTAGAATGGATTGTACGAATGAATTAGAATGGATACATTCGTGCGAATGAAGTAGAATGGATACATTCCATTCTAATTCATTCGTACAATCCATTCTAATTCATTCGTACAATCCATTCTAATTCATTCGCACGATCTATTCTAATTCATTCGTACGATCCATTCTAATTCATTCGTACGATCCATTCTAATTCATTAGCACGATCCATTCTAATTCATTCGTACGATCCATTCTATTTCATTCGTACGATCCATTGTTACTCATTCGTACGATCCATTCTAATTCATTCGCATGAATGTATCCATTCTAATTCATTCGTACGATCCATTCTAATTAATTCGTACGATTCATTCTAATTCATTCGTACGAATGAAGTAGAATGGATCGTACGAATGAATTAGAATGGATCGTACGAATGAATTAGAATGAATCGTACGAATGAATTAGAATGGATACATTCGAACGAATGAATTAGAATAGATTGTACTAATGAATTAGAATGAATCATACGAATGAATTAGAATTGATCGTGCGAATGAATTAGAATGGATTGTACGAATGAATTAGAATGGATACATTCGTGCGAATGAAGTAGAATGAATCAGAATGGATCGTACAAATGAATTAGAATGAATCGTACGAATGAATTAGAATGGAAACATTCGAACGAATGAATTAGAATAGATCGTAGGAATGAATTAGAATGGATCATACGAATGAATTAGAATTGATCGTGCGAATGAATTAGAATGGATTGTACGAATGAATTAGAATGGATACATTCGTGCGAATGAAGTAGAATGGATCGTACGAATGAATTAGAATGGATCGTACGAATGAATTAGAATGGAAACATTCGAACGAATAAATTAGAATAGATCGTAGGAATGAATTAGAATGGATCATACGAATGAATTAGAATTGATCGTGCGAATGAATTAGAATGGATTGTACGAATAAATTAGAATGGATACATTCGTGCGAATGAAGTAGAATGGATCGTACGAATGAATTAGAATGGATACATTCGTGCGAATGAAGTAGAATGGATCGTACGAATGAATTAGAATGGATCGTACAAATGAATTAGAATGAATCATACGAATGAATTAGAATGGAAACATTCGAACGAAAGAATTAGAATAGATCGTAGGAATGAATTAGAATGGATCATACGAATGAATTAGAATTGATCGTGCGAATGAATTAGAATGCATTGTACGAATAAATTAGAATGGATATATTCGTGCGAATGAAGTAGAATGGATCGTACGAATGAATTAGAATGGATCGTACGAATGAATTAGAATGGATACATTCGAACGAATGAATTAGAATAGATCGTAGGAATGAATTAGAATAGATCATACGAATGAATTAGAATTGATCGTGCGAATGAATTAGAATGGATTGTACGAATGAATTAGAATGGATACATTCGAATGGATCGTACGAATGAATTAGAATGGATCGTTCGAATGAATTAGAATGGATCGTATGAATGAATTAGAATAGATCGTACGAATGAATTAGAATGGATACATTCCTGCGAATGAAGTAAAATGGATCGAACGAATGAATTAGAATAGATCGTAGGAATGAATTAGAATGGATCATACGAATGAATTAGAATTGATCGTGCGAATGAATTAGAATGGATTGCACGAATGAATTAGAATGGATACATTCGTGCGAATGAAGTAGAATAGATCATTCGAATGAATTAGAATGGATCGTACGAATGAATTAGAATGAATCGTACGAATGAATTAGAATGGATACATTCGAACGAATAAATTAGAATAGATCGTAGGAATGAATTAGAATGGATCATACGAATGAATTAGAATTGATCGTGCGAATGAATTAGAATGGATTGTACGAATGAATTAGAATGGATACATTCGTGCGAATGAAGTAGAATGAATCAGAATGGATCGTACGAATGAATTAGAATGAATCGTACGAATGAATTAGAATGGAAACATTCGAACGAATGAATTAGAATAGATCGTAGGAATGAATTAGAATGGATCATACGAATGAATTAGAATTGATCGTGCGAATGAATTAGAATGGATTGTACGAATGAATTAGAATGGATACATTCGTGCGAATGAAGTAGAATGGATCGTACGAATGAATTAGAATGGATCGTACGAATGAATTAGAATGGATCATACGAATGAATTAGAATGGAAACATTCGAACGAATGAATTAGAATAGATATTAGGAATGAATTAGAATGGATCATACGAATGAATTAGAATTGATCGGGCAAATGAATTAGAATGGATTGTACGAATAAATTAGAATGGATACATTCGTACGAATGAAGTAGAATGGATCGTACGAATGAATTAGAATGAATACATTCGTGCGAATGATGTAGAATGGATCGTACAAATGAATTAGAATGGATCGTACGAATGAATTAGAATGAATCGTACGAATGAATTAGAATGGAAACATTCGAACGAATGAATTAGAATAGATCGTAGGAATGAATTAGAATGGATCATACGAATGAATTAGAATTGATCGTGTGAATGAATTAGAATGGATTGTACGAATGAATTAGAATGGATACATTCGTGCGAATGAAGTAGAATGGATCGTACGAATGAATTAGAATGGATCGTACGAATGAATTAGAATGGATACATTCGAACGAATGAATTAGAATAGATCGTAGGAATGAATTAGAATGGATCATACGAATGAATTAGAATTGATCGTGCGAATGAATTAGAATGGATTGTACGAATGAATTAGAATGGATACATTCGAATGAATCGTACGAATGAATTAGAATGGATCGTACGAATGAATTAGAATGGATCGTACGAATGAATTAGAATGGATCGTACGAATGAATTAGAATGGATACATTCGTGCGAATGAAGTAGAATAGATCGAACGAATGAATTAGAATAGATCGTAGGAATGAATTAGAATGGATCATACGAATGAATTAGAATTAATCGTGCGAATGAATTAGAATGGATTGCACAAATGAATTAGAATGGATACATTCGTGCGAATGAAGTAGAATAGATCATACGAATGAATTAGAATGGATCGTATGAATGAATTAGAATGAATCGTACGAATGAATTAGAATGGATACATTCGAACGAATAAATTAGAATAGATCGTAGGAATGAATTAGAATGGATCATACGAATGAATTAGAATGGATCGTACGAATGAATTAGAATGGATCGTACGAATGAATTAGAATGGATCGTACGAATGAATTAGAATGGATACATTCGAACGAATGAATTAGAATAGATCGTAGGAATGAATTAGAATGGATCATACGAATGAATTAGAATTGATCGTGCGAATGAATTAGAATGGATTGTATGAATGAATTAGAATGGATACATTCGAATGAATCGTACGAATGAATTAGAATGGATCGTACGAATGAATTAGAATGGATCGTACGAATGAATTAGAATGGATACATTCGTGCGAATGAAGTAGAATGGATCGAACGAATGAATTAGAATAGATCGTAGGAATGAATTAGAATGGATCATACGAATGAATTAGAATTGATCGTGCGAATGAATTAGAATGGATTGCACGAATGAATTAGAATGGATACATTCGTGCGAATGAAGTAGAATAGATCATACGAATGAATTAGAATGGATCGTACGAATGAATTAGAATGAATCGTACGAATGAATTAGAATGGATACATTCGAACGAATAAATTAGAATAGATCGTAGGAATGAATTAGAATGGATCATACGAATGAATTAGAATTGATCGTGCGAATGAATTATAATGGATTATACGAATGAATTAGAATGGATACATTCGTGCGAATGAAGAATGAATCGTACGAATGAATTAGAATGGATACATTCGAACGAATAAATTAGAATGGATCGTACGAATGAATTTGAATAGATCATACAAATGAATTAGAAAGGTTATATTCGTGAGAATGAATTAGAATGGATCATGCGAATGAATGAGAATTGATCATACGGATGAATTAGAATGGATCGTACGAATGAATTAGATTGCATCGCACGATCCATTCTAATTCATTCGTACGATCATTCTAATACATTCGTACGAATGAATTAGAATGGATCGTACGAATGAATTAGAATGGATACATTCGTGCGAATGAATTAGAATGGATCGTACGAATGAATTAGAATGGATCGTACGAATGAATTAGAATGAATCGTACGAATGAATTAGAATGGATACATTCGAACTAATGAATTAGAATAGATCGTAGAAATGAATTAGAATGGATCATACGAATGAATTAGAATTGATCGTGCGAATGAATTAGAATGGATTGTACGAAAGAATTAGAATGGATACATTCGTGCGAATGAAGTAGAATGGATCGTACGAATGAAATAGAATGGATCGTACGAATGAATTAGAATGAATCGTACGAATGAATTAGAATGGATACATTCGAACGAATGAATTAGAATAGATCGTAGGAATGAATTAGAATGGATCATACGAATGAATTAGAATTGATCGTGCGAATGAATTAGAATGGATTGTATGAATGAATTAGAATGGATACATTCGAACTAATGAATTAGAATAGATCGTAGGAATGAATTAGAATGGATCATACGAATGAATTAGAATTGATCGTGCGAATGAATTAGAATGGATTGTACGAAGGAATTAGAATGTATACATTCGTGCGAATGAAGTAGAATGGAACGTACGAATGAAATAGAATGGATCGTACGAATGAATTAGAATGAATCGTACGAATGAATTAGAATGGATACATTCGAACGAATGAATTAGAATAGATCGTAGGAATGAATTAGAATGGATCATACGAATGAATTAGAATGGATCGTACGAATGAATTAGAATGAATCGTACGAATGAATTAGAATAGATCGTAGGAATGAATTAGAATGGATCATACGAATGAATTAGAATTGATCGTGCGAATGAATTAGAATGGATTGTACGAATAAATTAGAATGGATACATTCGTGCGAATGAAGTAGAATGGATCGTACGAATAAATTAGAATGGATCGTACGAATGAATTAGAATGAATCGTACGAATGAATTAGAATAGATACATTCGAACGAATGAATTAGAATAGATCGTAGAAATGAATTAGAATGGATCATACGAATGAATTAGAATTGATCGTGCGAATGAATTAGAATGGATTGTACGAATGAATTAGAATGGATACATTCGTGCGAATGAAGTAGAATGGATCGTACGAATGAATTAGAATGGATCGTACGAATGAATTAGAATGAATCGTACGAATGAATTAGAATGGATACATTCGAACGAATGAATTAGAATAGATCGTAGGAATGAATTAGAATGGATCATACGAGTGAATTAGAATTGATCGTGCGAATGAATTAGAATGGATTGTACGAATGAATTAGAATAGATACATTCGAGCGAGTGAAGTAGAATGGATCGTACGAATGAATTAGAATGGATCGTACGAATGAATTAGAATGAATCGTACGAATGAATTAGAATGGATACATTCGAACGAATGAATTAGAATAGATCGTAGGAATGAATTAGAATGGATCATACGAATGAATTAGAATTGATCGTGCGAATGAAATAGAATGGATTGTACGAATGAATTACAATGGATACATTCGTGCAAATGATGTAGAATGGATCGTACGAATGAATCAGAATGGATCGTACGAACGAATGAATTAGAATTGATCGTGCGAATGAATTAGAATGGATTGTACGAATGAATTAGAATGGATACATTCGTGCGAATGAAGTAGAATGGATCGTACGAATGAATTAGAATGGATCGTACGAATGAATTAGAATGAATCGTACGAATGAATTAGAATGGATACATTCGAACGAATAAATTAGAATAGATCGTAGGAATGAATTAGAATGGATCATACGAATGAATTAGAATTGATCGTGCGAATGAATTAGATTGGATTGTACTAATGAATTAGAATGGATACATTCATGCGAATGAAGTAGAATGGATTATACGAATGAATTAGAATGGATATATTCGTGCGAATGAAGTAGAATGGATCGTACGAATGAATTAGAATGGATCGTACGAATGAATTAGAATGAATCATACGAATGAATTAGAATGGAAACATTCGAACGAATGAATTAGAATAGATCGTAGGAATGAATTAGAATGGATATATTCGTGCGAATGAAGTAGAATGGATCGTACGAATGAATTAGAATGGATCATACGAACGAATGAATTAGAATTGATCGTGCGAATGAATTAGAATGGATTGTACGAATGAATTAGAATGGATACATTCGTGCGAATGAAGTAGAATGGATCGTACAAATGAATTAGAATAGATCGTACGAATGAATTAGAATGAATCGTACGAATGAATTAGAATGTATACATTCGAACGAATAAATTAGAATAGATCGTAGGAATGAATTAGAATGGATCATACGAATGAATTAGAATTGATCGTGCGAATGAATTAGAATGGATTGTACGAATGAATTAGAATGGATACATTCGTGCGAATGAAGTAGAATGGATCGTACGAATGAATTAGAATGGATACATTCGTGCGAATGAAGTAGAATGGATCGTACGAATGAATTAGAATGGATCATACGAATGAATTAGAATGGATACATTCGAACGAATGAATTAGAATAGATCGTAGGAATAAATTAGAATGGATCATACGAATGAATTAGAATTGATCGTGCGAATGAATTAGAATGGATTGTACGAATGAATTTGAATCGATACATTCGTGCGAATGAAGTAGAATGGATCGTACGAATGAATTAGAATGGATTGTACGATCCATTCTAATTCATTCGTATGATTCATTCTAATTCATTCCTACGATCTATTCTAATTCATTCGTTCGAATGTATCCATTCTAATTCATTCGTACGATCCATTCTAATTCATTCGTTCGATCCATTCTACTTCATTCGCACAAATGTATCCATTCTAATTCATTCGTACAATCCATTCTAATTCATTCGCACGATCATTCTAATTCATTCGTACGATCCATTCTAATTCATTCGTACGATCCATTCTACTTCATTCGCACGAATGTATCCATTCTAATTCATTCGTACAATCCATTCTAATTCATTCGCACGATCAATTCTAATTCATTCGTTCGTACGACCCATTCTAATTCATTCATACGATCCATTCTACTTCATTCGCACGAATGTATCCATTCTAATTTATTCCTACGATCTATTCTAATTCATTCGTTCGAATGTTTCCATTCTAATTCATTCGTACGATTAATTCTAATTCATTCGTACGATCCATTCTAATTCATTCGTACGATCCATTCTACTTCATTCGCTCGAATGTATCCATTCTAATTCATTCGTGCAATCCATTCTAATTCATTCGCACGATCAATTCTAATTCATTCGTATCATCCATTCTAATTCATTCCTACGATCTATTTTAATTCATTCGTTCGAATGTATCCATTCTAATTCATTCGTACGATTCATTCTAATTCATTCGTACGATCCATTCTAATTTATTCGTACAATCCATTCTACTTCATTCGCACGAATGTATCCATTCTAATTCATTCATACAATCCATTCTAATTCATTCGCACGATCAATTCTAATTCATTCGTATGATCCATTCTAATTCATTCCAACGATCTATTCTAATTCATTCGTTCAAATGTATCCATTCTAATTCATTCGTACGATTCATTCTTATTCATTCGTATGATCCATTCTAATTCATTTGTACGATCCATTCTACTTCATTCGCCCGAATGTATCCATTCTAATTCATTCGTACAATCTATTCTAATTCATTCGCACGATCAATTCTAATTCATTCGTATGATCCATTCTAATTCATTCCTACGAAATATTCTAATTTATTCGCTCGAATGTATCCATTCTAATTCATTTGTACGATCCATTCTTATTCAGTCGTACGATCCATTCAAATTCATTCGCATGATCCATTCTAATTCATTTGTACGATCCATTCTTATTCATTCCACGAATGTATCCATTCTAATTCATTCGTGCAATCCATTCTAATTCATTCGCACGATCAATTCTAATTCATTCGTATGATCCATTCTAATTCATTCCTACGTAGGAATGAATTAGAATGGATCATACGAATGAATTAGAATTGATCGTGCGAATGAATTAGAATGGATTGTACGAATGAATTAGAATGGATACATTCGTGCGAATGAAGTAGAATGGATCGTACGAATGAATTAGAATGGATCGTACGAATGAATTAGAATGAATCGTACGAATGAATTAGAATGGATATAATTCCTAATTCATTCGTACGATTCATTCTAATTCATTCGTACGATCCATTCTAATTCATTCGTACGATCCATTCTAATTCATTCGTACGATCCATTCTACTTCATTCGCACGAATGTATCCATTCTAATTCATTCGTACAATCCATTCTAATTCATTCGTACGATCCATTCTAATTTATTCGTATGATCCATTCTAATTCATTTTTACGATCTATTCTAAGTCATTCGTTCGAATGTTTCCATTCTAATTCATTCGTACGATTCATTCTAATTCATTCGTACGATCCATTCTAATTCATTCGTACGATCCATTCTACATCATTCGCACGAATGTATCCATTCTAATTCATTCGTACAATCCATTCTAATTCATTCGCACGATCAATTCTAATTCATTCGTATGATCCATTCTAATTCATTCCTACGATCTATTCTAATTTATTCGTTCGAATGTATCCATTCCAATTCATTCGTATGATCCATTCTAATTCATTCCTACGATCTATTCTAATTCATTCGTTCGAATGTATCCATTCTAATTCATTCATACGATTCATTCTAATTCATTCGTACGATCCATTCTAATTCATTCCTACGATCTATTCTAATTCATTCGTTCGAATGTATCCATTCTAATTCATTCGTACGATTCATTCTAATTCATTCGTACGATCCATTCTGATTCATTCGTACGATCCATTCTAATTCATTCGTACGATCCATTCTACTTCATTCGCACGAATGTATCCATTCTAATTCATTCGTACAATCCATTCTAATTCATTCGCACGATCAATTCTAATTCATTCGTATGATCCATTCTAATTCATTCCTACGATCTATTCTAATTCATTCGTTCGAATGTATCCATTCTAATTCATTCGTACGATTCATTCTAATTCATTCGTACGATCCATTCTGATTCATTCGTACGATCCATTCTACTTCATTCGCACGAATGTATCCATTCTAATTCATTCGTACAATCTATTCTAATTCATTCGCACGATCAATTCTAATTCATTCGTATGATCCATTCTAATTCATTCCTATGATCTATTCTAATTCATTCGTTCGAATGTATCCATTCTAATTCATTCGTACGATTCATTCTAATTCATTCGTACGATCCATTCTAATTCATTCGTACGATCCATTCTACTTCATTCGCACGAATGCATCCATTCTAATTCATTCGTACAATCCATTCTAATTCATTCGCACGATCAATTCTAATTCATTCGTATGATCCATTCTAATTCATTCCTACGATCTATTCTAATTTATTCGTTCGAATGTATCCATTCTAATTCATTCGTACGATTCATTCTAATTCATACGTATGATCCATTCTAATTCCTTCGTATGATCCATTCTACTTCATTCGCACGAATGTATCCATTCTAATTCATTCGTACAATCTATTCTAATTCATTCGCACGATCAATTCTAATTCATTCGTATGATCCATTCTAATTCATTCCTACGATCTATTCTAATTCATTCGTTCGAATGTTTCCATTCTAATTCATTCGTACGATCCATTCTAATTCATTCGCACGATCAATTCTAATTCATTCGTATGATCCATTCTAATTCATTCCTACGATCTATTCTAATTCATTCGTTCGAATGTATCCATTCTAATTCATTCGCACGATCAATTCTAATTCATTCGCACGAATGTATCCATTCTAATTCATTCGCACGATCAATTCTAATTCATTCGTATGATCCATTCTAATTCATTCCTACGATCTATTCTAATTCATTCGTTCGAATGTATCCATTCTAATTCATTCGTACGATCTACTCTAATTCATTTGTATGATCCATTCAACTTCATTCGCACGAATGTATCCATTCTAATTCATTCGTACAATCCATTCTAATTCATTCGCACGATCAATTCTAATTCATTCGTATGATCCATTCTAATTCATTCCTATGAGCTATTCTAATTTATTTGTTCGAATGTATCCATTCTAATTCATTCGTACGATTCATTCTAATTCATTCCTACGATCCATTCTAATTCATTCGTACGATCCATTCTACTTCATTTCTAATTCATTCGTATGAATTAGAATGGATCATACGAATGAATTAGAATTGATCGTGCGAATGAATTAGAATGGATTGTACGAATGAATCAGAATGGATACATTCATGCGAATGAAGTAGAATGGATCGTACGAATGAATTAGAATGGATCGTACGAATGAATTAGAATGAATCGTACGAATGAATTAGAATGGATACATTCGAACGAATGAATTAGAATAGATCGTAGGAATGAATTAGAATGGATCATACGAATGAATTAGAATTGATCGTGCGAATGAATTAGAATGGATTGCACGAATGAATTAGAATGGATACATTCGTGCGAATGAAGTAGAATGGATCGTACGAATGAATCAGAATGGATCATACGAATGAATTAGAATTAATCGTACGAATGAATTAGAATGGAAACATTCGTATGATCCATTCTAATTCATTCCTACGATCTATTCTAATTCATTCGCACGATTCATTCTAATTCATTCGTACAATCCATTCTAATCCATTCTAATTCATTCTAATTCATTCGTATGATCAATTCTAATACATTCGTACAATCCTATCTAATTCATTCCTACGATCTATTCTAATTCATTCGTACGATTCATTCTAATTCATTCCTACGATCTATTCTAATTCATTCGTTCGAATGTATTAGAATTGATCATACGAATGAATTAGAATGGATACATTAGAACGAATGAATTAGAATAGATCGTAGGAATGAATTAGAATGAATCGTACGAATAAATTAGAATGTATCCATTCTAATTCATTCATTCTAATTCATTCATTCTAATTCATTCATTCTAATTCATTCGTATGATCCATTCTAACTCATTCCTACGATCTATTATAATTCATTCGTTCGAATGTATCCATTCTAATTCATTCGTACGATCTATTCTAATTCATTCGTACGATCCATTCTACTTCATTCGCACGAATCTATCCATTCTAATTCATTCGTACAATCAATTCTAATTCATTCGTATGATCCATTCTAATTCATTCCTACGATCTATTCTAATTCATTCATTCGAATGTATCCATTCTAATTCATTTGTACGATTCATTCTAATTCATTCCTACGATCTATTCTAATTCATTCCTTCGAATGTTTCCATTCTAATTCATTCCTACGATCTATTCTAATTCATTCGTACGATTCATTCTAATTCATTCGTACGATCCATTCTAATTTATTCGTACGATCCATTCTACTTCATTCGCACGAATGTATCCATTCTAATTGATTCGTACAATCCATTCTAATTCATTCGCACGATCAATTCTAATTCATTCGTATGATCCATTCTAATTCATTCCTACGATCTATTCTAATTCATTCGTTCGAATGTTTCCATTCTAATTCATTCGTACGATTAGAATGGATTGTATGAATGAATTAGAATGGATACATTCGAACGAATGAATTAGAATAGATCGTAGGAATGAATTAGAATGGATCATACGAATGAATTAGAATTGATCGTACGAATGAATTAGAATGGATTGTACGAATGAATTAGAATGGATACATTCGTTCGAATGAAGTAGAATGGATCGTACGAATGAATTAGAATGGATCGGGCGAATGAATTAGAATAGATCGTACGAATGAATTAGAATTGATACATTCGTGCGAATGAATTAGACTTGATCGTGCGAATGAATTAGAATGGATCGTACGAATGAATTAGAATGGATCGTATGAATGAATTAGAATGGATCGTACGAATGAATTAGAATGGATACATTCGTGTGAATGAAGTAGAATGGATCGTACGAATGAATTAGAATGGATCATACGAATGAATTAGAATTGATCGTGCGAATGAATTAGAATGGATTGTACGAAGGAATTAGAATGGATACATTCATGCGAATGAAGTAGAATGGATCGTACGTGCAATCCATTCTAATTCATTCGCACGATCAATTCTAATTCATTCGTATGATCCATTCTAATTCATTCCTATGATCTATTCTAATTCATTCGTTCGAATGTATCCATTCTAATTCATCCGTACGATTCATTCTAATTCATTCGTACGATCCATTCTAAATCATTCGTACGATCCATTCGACTTCATTTGCACGAATGTATCCATTCTAATTCATTCGTACGATCCATTCTACTTCATTCGCACGAATGTATCCATTCTAATTCATTCGTACGATCCATTCTAATTCATTCGTACGATCCATTCTAATTCATTCGTACGATCCATTCTAATTCATTCGTACGATCCAGTCTAATTCATTCGTACGATCCATTCTAATTCATTCCTACGATCTATTCTAATTCATACGTTCGAATGTATCCATTCTAATTCATTCGTACGATTCATTCTAATTCATTCGTACGATCCATTCTAATTCATTCGTACGATCCATTCTAATTCATTCGGCCGATCCATTCTAATTCATTCACATGAATGTATCTTTTCTAATTCATTCGTACAATCTATTCTAATTCATTCGCACGATCCATTCTAATTCATTCGTATGATCCATTCTAATTCATTCGTACAATTCATTCTAATTCATTCGCACGATCAATTCTAATTCATTCCTATGATCTATTCTAATTTATTCGTTCGAATGTATCCATTCTAATTCATTCTAATTCATTCGTACGATCCATTCTGATTCATTCTACTTCATTCGCACGAATGTATCCATTCTAATTCATTCGTACAATCCATTCTAATTCATTCGCACGATCAATTCTAATTCATTCGTATGAATGAATTAGAATGGATCGTACGAATGAATTAGAATGGATTGTACGAATGAATTAGAATGGATACATTCGTGCGAATGAAGTAGAATGGATACATTCCATTCTAATTCATTCGTACAATCCATTCTAATTCATTCGTACAATCCATTCTAATTCATTCGCACGATCCATTCTAATTCATTCGTACGATCCATTCTAATTCATTCGTACGATCCATTCTACTTCATTCGCATGAATGTATCCATTCTAATTCATTCGTACGATCAATTCTAATTCATTCGTTTGATCCATTCTAATTCATTCGTACAATCTATTCTAATTCATTTGTATGATCCATTCTAATTCATTCGTACAATCCATTCTAATTCAATCCATTCTAATTCATTCGTACGATCCATTCTACTTCATTCGCACGAATGTATCCATTCTAATTCATTCGTACAATCCATTCTAATTCATTCGCACGATCAATTCTAATTCATTCGTATGATCCATTCTAATTCATTCCTACGATCTATTCTAATTCATTCGTTCGAATGTATCCATTCTAATTCATTCGTACGATTCATTCTAATTCATTCGTATGATTCATTCTAATTCATTCGTACGATCCATTCTACTTCATTCGCACGAATGTATCCATTCTAATTCATTTGTACAATCCATTCTAATTCATTCGCACGATCAATTCTAATTCATTCGTATGATCCATTCTAATTCATTCCTACGATCTATTCTAATTTATTCGTTCGAATGTATCCATTCTAATTCATTCGTACGATTCATTCTAATTCATTCGTACGATCCATTCTAATTCATTCGTACGATCCATTCTACTTCATTCGCACGAATGTATCCATTCTAATTCATTCGTACAATCCATTCTAATTCATTCGCACGATCAATTCTAATTCATTCGTATGATCCATTCTAATTCATTCCTACGATCTATTCTAATTTATTCGTTCGAATGTATCCATTCTAATTCATTCGTACGATTCATTCTAATTCATTCGTACGATCCATTCTAATTCATTCATACGATCAATTCTACTTCATTCGCACGAATGTATCCATTCTAATTCATTCGTACAATCCATTCTAATTCATTCGCACGATCAATTCTAATTCATTCGTATGATCCATTCTAATTCATTCCTATGATCTATTCAAATTCATTCGTTCGAATGTATCCATTCTAATTCATTCGTACGATTCATTCTAATTCATTCGTACGATCCATTCTAATTCATTCGTACGATCCATTCTACTTCATTCGCACGAATGTATACATTCTAATTCATTCATACAATCCATTCTAATTCATTCGCACGATCAATTCTAATTCATTCGTATGATCCATTCTAATTCATTCCTACGATCTATTCTAATTTATTCGTTCGAATGTATCCATTCTGATTCATTCGTACGATCCATTCTAATTCATTCGTACGATCCATTCTACTTCATTCGCACGAATGTATCCATTCTAATTCATTCGTACAATCCATTCTAATTCATTCGCACGATAAATTCTAATTTATTCGTATAATTCATTCTAATTTATTCCTACGATCTATTCTAATTCATTCGTTCGAATGTATCCATTCTAATTCATTCGTACGATCCATTCTAATTCATTAGCACGATCCATTCTAATTCATTCGTACGATCCATTCTATTTCATT
The DNA here is from genome assembly GCA_947650365.1 of Chamaelirium japonicum. Classification (NCBI taxonomy): domain Eukaryota; kingdom Viridiplantae; phylum Streptophyta; class Magnoliopsida; order Liliales; family Melanthiaceae; genus Chamaelirium; species Chamaelirium japonicum. The sequence continues at coordinate 493,847 of CANTAL010000127.1, read as the reverse complement.
CGTACGATCCATTCTTACTCATTCGTACGATCCATTCTTCTTCATTCGCACGAATGTATCCATTCTAATTCATTCGTACAATCCATTCTAATTTATTCGTACGATCAATTCTAATTCATTCGTATGATCCATTCTAATTCATTCCTACGATCTATTCTAATTCATTCGTTCGAATGTATCCATTCTAATTTATTCGTACGATTTATTTTAATTTATTCGTACGATCCATTCTGATTCATTCGTACGATCCATTCTACTTCATTCGCACGAATGTATCCATTCTAATTCATTCGTACAATCCATTCTAATTCATTCGCACGATCAATTCTAATTCATTCGTATGATCCATTCTAGATTATTCCTACGATCTATTCTAATTCATTCGTTCGAATGTATCCATTCTAATTCATTCGTACGATTCATTCTAATTCATTCGTACGATCCATTCTAATTCATTCGTACGATCCATTCGACTTCATTCGCACGAATGTATCCATTCTAATTCATTCGTACAATCCATTCTAATTCATTCGCACGATCAATTCTAATTCATTCGTATGATCCATTCTAATTCATTCCTATGATCTATTCTAATTCATTCATTCGAATGTATCCATTCTAATTCATTCGTACGATTCATTCTAATTCATTCGTACGATCCATTCTGATTCATTCGTACGATCCATTCTACTTCATTCGCACGAATGTATCCATTCTAATTCATTCGTACAATCCATTCTAATTCATTCGCACGATCAATTTTAATTCATTCGTATGATCCATTCTAATTCATTCCTACGATCTATTCTAATTCATTCGTTCGAATGTATCCATTCTAATTCATTCGTACGATTCATTCTAGTTCATTCGTACGATCCATTCTAATTCATTCGTACGATCCATTCTACTTTATTCGCACGAATGTATCCATTCTAATTCATTCGTACAATCCATTCTAATTCATTCGCACGATCAATTCTAATTCATTCGTATGATCCATTCTAATTCATTCCTACGATGTATTCTAATTCATTCGTTCGAATGTATCCATTCTAATTCATTCGTACGATTCATTCTAATTCATTCGTACGATCCATTCTAATTCATTCGTACGATCCATTCTACTTCACTCACACGAATGTATCCATTCTAATTCATTCGTACAATCCATTCTAATTCATTCGCACGATCAATTCTAATTCATTCGTATGATCCATTCTAATTCATTCCTACGATCTATTCTAATTCTTTCGTTCGAATGTTTCCATTCTAATTCATTCGTACGATTCATTCTAATTTATTCGTACGATCCATTCTGATTCATTCGTACGATCCATTCTAATTCATTCGTACGATCCATTCTACTTCATTCGCACGAATGTATCCATTCTAATTCATTCGTACAATCCATTCTAATTCATTCGCACGATCAATTCTAATTCATTCGTATGATCCATTCTAATTTATTCCTACGATCTATTCTAATTCATTCGTTCGAATGTATCCATTCTAATTCATTCGTACGATCCATTCTAATTCATTCGTACGATCCAATCTACATCATTCGCACGAATGTATCCATTCTAATTCATTCGTACAATCCATTCGAATTCATTTGCACGATCAATTCTAATTCATTCGTATGATCTATTCTAATTCATTCCTATGATCTATTCTACTTCATTCGCACGAATGTATCCATTCTAATTCATTCGTAAAATCCATTCTAATTTATTCGCACGATCAATTCTAATTCATTCGTACGATCCATTCTAATTCATTCCTACGATCTATTCTAATTCATTCGTTCGAATGTATCCATTCTAATTCATTCGTACGATTCATTCTAATTCATTCGTACGATCCATTCTAATTCATTCGTACGATCCATTCTAATTTATTCGTCCGATCCATTCTAATTCATTCACATGAATGTATCCATTCTAATTTATTCGTACAATCTATTCTAATTCATTCGCACGATCCATTCTAATTCATTCGTATGATCCATTCTAATTCATTCGTACAATCCATTCTAATTCATTCGCACGATCAATTCTAATTCATTCCTACGATCTATTCTAATTCATTCGTTCGAATGTATCCATTCTAATTCATTCTAATTCATTCGTACGATCCATTCTAATTCATTCGTATAATCCATTCTAATTAATTCGTGCGAATGAATTAGAATAGATTCGTGCGAATGAATTAGAATGGATACATTCGCACGAATGAATTAGAATAGATCGTAGGAATGAATTAGAATGGATTGTACGAATGAATTAGAATGGATTCATTCGTGCGAATGAAGTAGAATGGATCGTACGAATGAATTAGAATGGATACATTCGTGCGAATGAAGTAGAATGGATCGTACGAATGAATTAGAATGGATCGTACGAATGAATTAGAATGAATCGTACGAATGAATTAGAATGGATCGTACGATGCAATCTAATTCATTCGTTCGATCCATTCTAATTCATCCGTATGATCAATTCTCATTCATTCGCACGATCCATTCTAATTTATTCTCACGAATGTAACCTTTCTAATTCATTCGTACGATTCATTCTAATTCATTCGTACGATCCATTCTAATTCATTCGTACGATCCATTCTACTTCATTCGCACGAATGAATCCATTCTAATTCATTCGTACAATCCATTCTAATTCATTCGTACGATCCATTCTAATGCATTCGTATGATCCATTCTAATTCATTCCTACGATCTATTCTAATTTATTCGTTCGAATGTTTCCATTCTAATTCATTCGTACGATTCATTCTAATTCATTCGTACAATCCATTCTAATTCATTCGTACGATCCATTCTACATCATTCGTACGAATGAATTAGAATGGATACATTCGTGCGAATGAATTAGAATGGATTGTACGAATGAATTGATCGTGCAAATGAATAGATCGTACGAATGGATTGTACGAATGAATTAGAATGGATCGTACGAATGAATCAGAATGGATCGTACGAATGAATTAGAATGAATCGCACGAATGAATTAGAATGGATACATTCGTGCGAATGAAGTAGAATGGATCGTACGAATGAATTAGAATGGATCGTACGAATGAATTAGAATGAATCGTACGAATGAATTAGAATGGAAACATTCAAACGAATGAATTAGAATAGATCGTAGGAATGAATTAGAATGGATACATTCGTGCGAATGAAGTAGAATGGATCGTACGAATGAATTAGAATGGATCGTACGAACGAATGAATTAGAATTGATCGTGCGAATGAGTTAGAATGGATTGTACGAATGAATTAGAATGGATACATTCGTGCGAATGAAGTAGAATGGATCGTACGAATGAATTAGAATGGATCGTACGAATCAATTAGAATGAATCGTACGAATGAATTAGAATGGATACATTCGAACGAATAAATTAGAATAGATCGTAGGAATGAATTAGAATGGATCATACGAATGAATTAGAATTGATCGTGCGAATGAATTAGAATGGATTGTACGAATGAATTAGAATGGATACATTCGTGCGAATGAAGTAGAATGGATCGTACGAATGAATTAGAATAGATACATTCGTGCGAATGAAGTAGAATGGATCGTACGAATGAATTAGAATGGATCGTACGAATGAATTAGAATGAATCGTACGAATGAATTAGAATGGATACATTCGAACGAATGAATTCGAATAGATCGTAGGAATGAATTAGAATGGATCGTACGAATGAATTAGAATTGATCGTACGAATGAATTAGAATGGATTGTACGAATGGATTGTGCGAATGAATTAGAACGATCCATTCGTACGAATGAATTAGAATGGATACATTCGAACGAATGAATTAGAATAGATCGTAGGAATGAATTAGAATGAATCATACGAATGAATTAGAATGGATCGTACAATCCATTCTAATTCATTCGTACGATCCATTCTACTTCATTCACACGAATGTATCCATTCTAATTCATTCGTACAATCCATTCTAATTCATTCGCACGATCAATTCTAATTCATTCGTATGATCCATTCTAATTCATTCCTACGATCTATTCTAATTCATTCGTTCGAATGTATCCATTCTAATTTATTCGTACGATTTATTCTAATTCATTCGTACGATCCATTCTAATTCATTCGTACGATCCATTCTACTTCATTCGCACGAATGTATCAATTCTAATTCATTCGTACAATCCATTCTAATTCATTCGCACGATCAATTCTAATTCATTCGTATGATCCATTCTAATTCATTCCTACGATCTATTCTAATTTATTTGTTCGAATGTATCCATTCTAATTCATTCGTATGATTCATTCTAATTCATTCGTACGATCTATTCTAATTCATTCGTACGATCCATTCTACTTCATTCGCACGAATGTATCCATTCTAATTCATTCGTACAATCCATTCTAATTCATTCGCACGATCAATTCTAATTCATTCGTTCGTACGATCCATTCTAATTCATTCGTACGATCCATTCTACTTCATTCGCATGAATGTATCCATTCTAATTCATTCCTACGATCTATTTTAATTCATTCGTTCGAATGTTTCCATTCTAATTCATTCGTACGATTCATTCTAATTCATTCGTACGATCCATTCTAATTCATTCGTACGATCCATTCTACTTCATTCGCACGAATGTATCCATTCTAATTCATTCGTACGATCCATTCTACTTCATTCGCACGAATGTATCCATTCTAATTCATTCGTACAATCCATTCTAATTCATTCGCACGATCAATTCTAATTCATTCGTATGATCCATTCTAATTCATTCCTACGATCTATTCTAATTTATTCGTTCGAATGTATCCATTCTAATTCATTCGTACGATTCATTCTAATTCATTCGTACGATCCATTCTAATTCATTCGTACGATCCATTCTACTTCATTCGCACGAATGTATCTATTCTAATTCATTCGTACAATCCATTCTAATTCATTCACACGATCAATTCTATTTCATTCGTTCGTACGATCCATTCTGATTCATTCGTACGATCCATTCTACATCATTCGCACGAATGTATCCATTCTAATTCATTCGTACAATCCATTCTAATTCATTCGCACGATCAATTCTAATTCATTCGTATGATCCATTCTAATTCATTCCTACGATCTATTCTAATTCATTCGTTCGAATGTATCCATTCTAATTCATTCGTACAATTCATTCTAATTCATTCGTACGATCCATTCTAATTCATTCGTACGATCCATTCTACTTCATTCGCTCGAAGGTATCCATTCTAATTCATTCGTGCAATCCATTCTAATTCATTCGCACGATCAATTCTAATTCATTCGTATGATACATTCTAATTCATTCCTACGATCTATTCTAATTCATTCGTTCGAATGTATCCATTCTAATTCATTCGTACGATTCATTCTAATTCATTCGTATGATCCATTCTAATTCATTCGTACGATCCATTCTACTTCATTCGCACGAATGTATCCATTCTAATTCATTCGTACAATCCATTCTAATTCATTCGCATGATCAATTCTAATTCATTCGTATGATCCATTCTAATTCATTCCTACGATCTATTCTAATTCATTCGTACGATTCATTCTAATTCATTCGTACGATTCATTCTAATTCATTCGTACGATCCATTCTACTTTATTCGCATGAATGTATCCATTCTAATTCATTCGTACAATCCATTCTAATTCATTCGCACGATCAATTCTAATTTATTCGTATGATCCATTCTAATTCATTCCTACGATCTATTCTAATTCATTCGTACGATTCATTCTAATTCATTCGTACGAATGAATTAGAATGGATCCATTCTACTTCATTCGCACGAATGTATCCATTCTAATTCATTCGTACAATCCATTCTAATTCATTCGCACGATCAATTCTAATTCATTCGTATCATCCATTCTAATTCATTCCTACGATCTATTCTAATTTATTCGTTCGAATGTATTCATTCTAATTCATTCGAACGATTCATTCTAATTCATTCATACGATCCATTCTAATTCATTCGTACGATCCATTCTACTTCATTCGCACGAATGTATCCATTCTAATTCATTCGTACGATCTATTCTACTTCATTCGCACGAATGTTTCCATTCTAATTCATTCGTACAATCCATTCTAATTCATTCGTACGATTCATTCTAATTCATTCCTACGATCTATTCTAATTCATTCGCTCGAATGTATCCATTCTAATTCATTCGTATGATCCATTCTAATTCATTCGTACAATCCATTCTAATTCATTTGTATGATCCATTCTAATTCATTCGTACAATCCATTCTAATTCAATCCGTTCTAATTTATTCGCATGGATACATTCGAACGAATGAATTAGAATAGATCATAGGAATGAATTAGAATGGATCATACGAATGAATTAGAAATGATCGTGCGAATGAATTAGAATGGATTGTACGAATGAATTAGAATGGATACATACGTGCGAATGAAGTAGAATGGATCGTACGAATGAATTAGAATGGATCGTACGAATGAATTAGAATGGATCGTGCGAATGAATTAGAATGGATTGTACGAATGAATTAGAATGGATACATTCTAACGATCCATTCTAATTCATTCGTACGATCCATTCTACTTCATTCGCACGAATGTATCCATTCTAATTCATTCGTGCAATCCATTCAAATTCATTCGCACTATCCAGATCTATTCTAATTCATTCGCACGAATGTATTCATTCTAATTCATTCGCACGATCAATTCTAATTCATTCGTATGATCCATTCTAATTCATTCCTACGATCTATTCTAATTCATTCGTTCGAATGTATCCATTCTAATTCATTCGTACGATTCATTCTAATTCATTCGTATGATCCATTCTAATTCATTCGTACGATCCATTCTAATTCATTCCTATGATCTATTCTAATTCATTCGTTCGAATGTTTCCATTCTAATTCATTCGTATGATTCATTCTAATTCATTCGTACGATCCATTTTGATTCATTTGTACGATCCATTCTAATTCATTCGTACGATTCATTCTAATTCATTCGTATGATCCATTCTAATTCATTCGTACGATCCATTCTACTTCATTCGCACGAATGTATCCATTCTAATTCATTCGTACAATCCATTCTAATTCATTCGCACGATCAATTCTAATTCATTCGTATGATCCATTCTAATTCATTCCTATGATCTATTCTAATTCATTCGTTCGAATGTATCCATTCTAATTCATTCGTACGATTCATTCTAATTCATTCGTACGATCCATTCTAATTCATTCGTACGATCCATTCTACTTCATTCGCACGAATGTATCTATTCTAATTCATTCGTACAATCCATTCTAATTCATTCGCACGATCAATTCTAATTCATTCGTATGATCCATTCTAATTCATTCCTACGATCTATTCTAATTCATTCGTTCGAATGTTTCCATTCTAATTCATTCGTATGATTCATTCTAATTAATTCGTACGATCCATTCTAATTCATTCGTACGATCCATTCTACTTCATTCGCACGAATGTATCCATTCTAATTCATTCGTACGATCCATTCTACTTCATTCGCACGAATGTATCCATTCTAATTCATTCGTACAATCCATTCTAATTCATTCGCACGATCAATTCTAATTCATTCGTATGATCCATTCTAATTCATTCCTACGATCTATTCTAATTCATTCGTTCGAATGTTTCCATTCTAATTCATTCGTACGATTCATTCTAATTCATTCGTACGATCCATTCTGATTCATTCGTACGATCCATTCTAATTCATTCGTACGATCCATTCTACTTCATTCGCACGAATGGATCCATTCTAATTCATTCGTACAATCCATTCTAATTCATTCATACGATTCATTCTAATTCATTCCTACGATCTATTCTAATTTATTCGTTCGAATGTTTCCATTCTAATTCATTCGTACGATTCATTCTAATTCATTCGTACGATCCATTCTAATTCATTCGTACGATCCATTCTACTTCATTCGCACGAATGTATCCATTCTAATTCATTCGTACGATCCATTCTACTTCATTCGCACAAATGTATCCATTCTAATTCATTCGTACAATCCATTCTAATTCATTCGCACGATCAATTCTAATTCATTCGTATGATCCATTCTAATTCATTCCTACGATCTATTTTAATTCATTCGTTCGAATGTATCCATTCTAATTCATTCGCACGATCAATTCTAATTCATTCGTACGATCCATTCTAATTCATTCGTACGATCCATTCTACTTCATTCGCACGAATGTATCCATTCTAATTCCTTCGTACAATCCATTCTAATTCATTCGCGAATGGATATATTCCATTCTAATTCATTCGTACAATCCATTCTAATTCATTCGTACAATCCATTCTAATTCATTCGCACGATCCATTCTAATTCATTCGTACGATCCATTATAATTCATTCGTATGATCCATTCTAATTCATTCCTACGATCTATTCTAATTCATTCGTTCGAATGTATCCATTCTAATTCATTCGTACGATTCATTCTAATTCATTCCTACGATCTATTCTAATTCATTCGTTCGAATGTATCCATTCTAATTCATTCGTATGATCCATTCTAATTCATTCGTACAATCCATTCTAATTCATTTGTATGATCCATTCTAATTCATTCGTACAATCCATTCTAATTCAATCCATTCTAATTCAGTCGCATGGATACATTCGAACGAATGAATTAGAATAGATCGTAGGAATGAATTAGAATGGATCATACGAATGAATTAGATATGATCGTGCGAATGAATTAGAATGGATTGTACGAATGAATTAGAATGGATCGTACGAATGAATTAGAATGGATCGTACGAATGAATTAGAATCGATCATACGAATGAATTAGAATTGATCGTGCGAATGAGGTAGAATGGATCGTTAGAATAGATCGTACGAATAAATTAGAATGAATCGTACGAATGAATTAGAATTGATCGTACGAATGAATTAGAATGGATTGTACGAATGAATTAGAATGAATATATTCGTGCGAATGAAGTAGAATGGATCGTACGAATGAATTAGAATGGATCGTACGAATGAATTAGAATGGATAGATTCGAACGAATGAATTAGAATAGATCGTAGGAATGAATTAGAATGGATCATACGAATGAATTAGAATTGATCGTGCGAATGAATTAGAATGGATTGTACGAATGAATTAGAATGGATCGTACGAATGAATTAGAATGGATCGTACGAATGAATCAGAATGGATCGTACGAATGAATTAGAATGAATCGTACGAATGAATTAGAAAGGAAACATTCGAACGAATTAATTAAAATAGATCGTAGGAATGAATTAGAATGGATCATACGAATGAATTAGAATTGATCGTGCGAATGAATTAGAATGGATTGTACGATCTATTCTAATTCATTCGTTCGTACGATCCATTCTAATTCATTCGTAAGATCCATTCTACTTCATTCGCACGAATGTATCCATTCTAATTCCTTCGTACAATCCATTCTAATTCATTCGCACGATCAATTCTAATTCATTTGTATGATCCATTCTAATTCATTCCCACGATCTATTCTAATTCATTCGTTCGAATGTATCCATTCTAATTCATTCGTACGATCCATTCTAATTCATTCGTACGATCCATTCTACTTCATTCGCACGAATGTATCCATTCTAATTCATTCGTACAATCCATTCTAATTCATTCGCACGATCAATTCTAATTCATTCGTATGATCCATTCTAATTCATTCGTATGATTTATTCTAATTTATTCGTTCGAATGTATCCATTCTAATTCATTCATACGATTCATTCTAATTCATTCGTACGATCCATTCTAATTCATTCGTACAATCCATTCTACTTCATTCGCACGAATGTATCCATTCTAATTCATTCGTGCAATCCATTCTAATTTATTCGCACGATCAATTCTAATTCATTCGTATGATCCATTCTAATTCATTCCTACGATCTATTCTAATTCATTCGTTCGAATGTATCCATTCTAATTCATTCGTACGATCCATTCTAATTCATTCGTACGGTCCATTCTAATTCATTCATACGATCCATTCTAATTCATTCATACAATCCATTCTAATTCATTCGCACGAATATATCCATTCTAATGCATTCGTACGATCCACCCTAATTCCTTCGTATGATCCATTCTAATTCATTCGGATGAATGTATCCATTGTAATTCATTCGTACGATCCATTCGAATTCATTTATACGATCCATTCTAATTCATTCATACGATCCATTCTAATTCATTCGCACGAATGTATTCATTCGGACAATCTATTCTAATTTATTCGTACAATCCATTCTAATTCATTAGCACGATCCATTCTAATTCATTCGTACGATTCATTCTAATTCATTCGTACGATCCATTCTAATTCATTCGTACGATCCATTCTACTTCATTCGCACGAATGTATCCATTCTAATTCATTCGGACAATCCATTCTAATTCATTCGCACGATCAATTCTAATTCATTCGTATGATCCATTCTAATTCATTCCTACGATCTATTCTAATTCATTCGTTCGAATGTATCCATTCTAATTCATTCGTACGATTCATTCTAATTCATTCGTACGATCCATTCTAATTCATGGATCGTACGAATGAATTAGAATGAATCGTACGAATGAATTAGAATGGATACATTCGAACGAATAAACTAGAATAGATCGTAGGAATGAATTAGAATGGATCATACGAATGAATTAGAATTGATCGTGCGAATGAATTAGAATGGATTATACGAATGAATTAGAATGGATACATTCGTGCGAATGAAGTAGAATGGATCGTACGAATGAATTAGAATGGATCGTATGAATGAATTAGAAAGAATCGTACAAATGAATTAGAATGGATACATTCGAACGAATGAATTAGAATAGATCGTAGGAATGAATTAGAATAGATCGTTTGACTGAATTAGAATGGATACATTCGTGCGAATGAATTAGAATGGATCGTACGAATGAGTAAGAATGGATCGTACAAATGAAATAGAATGGATCGTACGAATGAATTAGAATGGATCGTGCGAATGAATTAGAATGGATCGTACGAATAAATTAGAATAGATTGTCTGAATGAATACATTCGTGCGAATGAATTAGAATGGATCGTATGAATGAATTAGAATGGATCGTATAAATGAATTCGAATGGATCGTACGAATAAATTAGAATGGATACATTCGTGCGAATGAAGTAGAATGGATCGTACGAATGAATTAGAATTGATCGTGCGAATGAATTAGAATGGATTGTACGAATGAATTAGAATGGATACATTCATGCGAATGAAGTAGAATGGATCGTACGAATGAATTAGAATGGATCATACGAATGAATTAGAATGAATCGTACGAATGAATTAGAATGGATACATTCGAACGAATGAATTAGAATAGATCGTAGGAATGAATTAGAATGGATCATACGAATAAATTAGAATTGATCGTACGAATGAATTAGAATGGATTGTACGAATGAATTAGAATGGATACATTCGTGTGAATGAAGTAGAATGGATCGTACGAATGAATTAGAATGGATCGTACGAATGAATTAGAATGGATCATACAAATGAATTAGAAAGGTTACATTTGTGAGAATGAATTAGAATTGATCGTACGAATGAATTAAATGGATCGTACGAATGGATTAGAATGAATCATACGAATGAATTAGAATGGATCGTACGAATGAATTAGAATGGATCGTGCAAATGAATTAGAATCGATCATACGAATGAATTAGAATGGATCGTATGAATGAATTAGATCGTACGAATGAATTAGAATGGATCGTACGAATGAATTAAAATGGATATATTCGAGCGAATGAATTAGAATGGATACATTTGTGCGAATGAATTAGAATGGATCGTACGAATGAATTTGAATGGATCAGCAAATTCGGAAACTTATAAGGGCGTCAAATGTGTTATTTAAATTAACGGTTCAAATAGACGGTTCAGAAACGTTTGATTCAATCGGCGCCCTTAGAAGTTTCAGATTTTGTTAATTTTTTGTGAGGATGATCAAATTGCCATAATGATTATACGAATGAATTAGAATGGATCGTACGAATGAATTAGAATGAATCGTATGAATGAATTAGAATGGATACATTCGAACGAATAAATTAGAATAGATCGTAGGAATGAATTAGAATGGATCATACGAATGAATTAGAATTGATCGTGCGAATGAATTAGAATTGATTGTACGAATGAATTAGAATGGATACATTCGTGCGAATGAAGTAAGAATGAATTAGAATGAATCGTACGAATGAATTAGAATGGATCGTACGAATGAATTAGAATGGATATATTCATGCGAATGAATTATAATTGATCGTGCAAATGAATTAGAATGGATCGTACGAATGAATTGGAATGAATCGTACGAATGAATTAGAATGGATACATTCGAACGAATGAATTAGAATAGATCGTAGGAATGAATTAGAATGGATCATACGAATGAATTAGAATTGATCGTGCGAATGAATTAGAATGGATTGTACGAATGAAATAGAATCCATTCTAATTCATTCGTACGATTCATTCTAATTCATTCGTACGATCCATTCTAATTCATTCGTACGATCCATTCTACTTCATTCGCACGAATGAATCCATTCTAATTCATTCGTACAATCCATTCTAATTCATTCGTACGATCCATTCTAATGCATTCGTATAATCCATTCTAATTTATTCCTACGATCTATTCTAATTCATTCGTTCGAATGTTTCCATTCTAATTCATTCGTACGATTCATTCTAATTCATTCGTACGATCCATTCTAATTCATTCGTACGATCCATTCTACATCATTCGTACGAATGAATTAGAATGGATACATTCGTGCGAATGAATTAGAATGGATTGTACGAATGAATTGATCGTGCAAATGAATAGATCGTACGAATGGATTGTACGAATGAATTAGAATGGATCGTACGAATGAATCAGAATGGATCGTACGAATGAATTAGAATGAATCGCACGAATGAATTAGAATGGATACATTCGTGCGAATGAAGTAGAATGGATCGTACGAATGAATTAGAATGGATTGTACGAATGAATTAGAATGAATCGTACGAATGAATTAGAATGGAAACATTCGAACGAATGAATTAGAATAGATCGTAGGAATGAATTAGAATGGATACATTCGTGCGAATGAAGTAGAATGGATCGTACGAATGAATTAGAATGGATCATACGAACGAATGAATTAGAATTGATCGTGCGAATGAGTTAGAATGGATTGTACGAATGAATTAGAATGGATACATTCATGCGAATGAAGTAGAATGGATCGTACGAATGAATTAGAATGGATCGTACGAATCAATTAGAATGAATCGTACGAATGAATTAGAATGGATACATTCGAACGAATAAATTAGAATAGATCGTAGGAATGAATTAGAATGGATCATACGAATGAATTAGAATTGATCGTGCGAATGAATTAGAATGGATTGTACGAATGAATTAGAATGGATACATTCGTTCGAATGAAGTAGAATGGATCGTACGAATGAATTAGAATGGATACATTCGTGCGAATGAAGTAGAATGGATCGTACGAATGAATTAGAATGGATCGTACGAATGAATTAGAATGAATCGTACGAATGAATTAGAATGGATACATTCGAACGAATGAATTCGAATAGATCGTAGGAATGAATTAGAATGGATCGTACGAATGAATTAGAATTGATCGTACGAATGAATTAGAATGGATTGTACGAATGGATTGTGCGAATGAATTAGAACGATCCATTCGTACGAATGAATTAGAATGGATACATTCGAACGAATGAATTAGAATAGATCGTAGGAATGAATTAGAATGAATCATACGAATGAATTAGAATGGATCGTACAATCCATTCTAATTCATTCGTACGATCCATTCTACTTCATTCACACGAATGTATCCATTCTAATTCATTCGTACAATCCATTCTAATTCATTCGCACGATCAATTCTAATTCATTCGTATGATCCATTCTAATTCATTCCTACGATCTATTCTAATTCATTCGTTCGAATGTATCCATTCTAATTTATTCGTACGATTTATTCTAATTCATTCCTACGATCCATTCTAATTCATTCGTACGATCCATTCTACTTCATTCGCACGAATGTATCCATTCTAATTCATTCGTACAATCCATTCTAATTCATTCGCACGATCAATTCTAATTCATTCGTATGATCCATTCTAATTCATTCCTACGATCTATTCTAATTTATTTGTTCGAATGTATCCATTCTAATTCATTCGTATGATTCATTCTAATTCATTCGTACGATCTATTCTAATTCATTCGTACGATCCATTCTACTTCATTCGCACGAATGTATCCATTCTAATTCATTCGTACAATCCATTCTAATTCATTCGCACGATCAATTCTAATTCATTCGTTCGTATGATCCATTCTAATTCATTCGTACGATCCATTCTACTTCATTCGCATGAATGTATCCATTCTAATTCATTCCTACGATCTATTTTAATTCATTCGTTCGAATGTTTCCATTCTAATTCATTCGTACGATTCATTCTAATTCATTCGTACGATCCATTCTAATTCATTCGTACGATCCATTCTACTTCATTCGCACGAATGTATCCATTCTAATTCATTCGTACGATCCATTCTACTTCATTCGCACGAATGTATCCATTCTAATTCATTCGTACAATCCATTCTAATTCATTCGCACGATCAATTCTAATTCATTTGTATGATCCATTCTAATTCATTCCTACGATCTATTCTAATTTATTCGTTCGAATGTATCCATTCTAATTCATTCGTACGATTCATTCTAATTCATTCGTACGATCCATTCTAATTCATTCGTACGATCCATTCTACTTCATTCGCACGAATGTATCTATTCTAATTCATTCGTACAATCCATTCTAATTCATTCACACGATCAATTCTAATTCATTCGTTCGTACGATCCATTCTGATTCATTCGTACGATCCATTCTACATCATTCGCACGAATGTATCCATTCTAATTCATTCGTACAATCCATTCTAATTCATTCGCACGATCAATTCTAATTCATTCGTATGATCCATTCTAATTCATTCCTACGATCTATTCTAATTCATTCGTTCGAATGTATCCATTCTAATTCATTCGTACAATTCATTCTAATTCATTCGTACGATCCATTCTAATTCATTCGTACGATCCATTCTACTTCATTCGCTCGAAGGTATCCATTCTAATTCATTCGTGCAATCCATTCTAATTCATTCGCACGATCAATTCTAATTCATTCGTATGATACATTCTAATTCATTCCTACGATCTATTCTAATTCATTCGTTCGAATGTATCCATTCTAATTCATTCGTACGATTCATTCTAATTCATTCGTATGATCCATTCTAATTCATTCGTACGATCCATTCTACTTCATTCGCACGAATGTATCCATTCTAATTCATTCGTACAATCCATTCTAATTCATTCGCATGATCAATTCTAATTCATTCGTATGATCCATTCTAATTCATTCCTACAATCTATTCTAATTCATTCGTTCGAATGTATCCATTCTAATTCATTCGTACGATTCATTCTAATTCATTCGTACGATTTATTCTAATTCATTCGTACGATCCATTCTACTTTATTCGCACGAATGTATCCATTCTAATTTATTTGTACAATCCATTCTAATTCATTCGCACGATCAATTCTAATTTATTCGTATGATCCATTCTAATTCATTCCTACGATCTATTCTAATTCATTCGTACGATTCATTCTAATTCATTCGTACGAATGAATTAGAATGGATCCATTCTACTTCATTCGCACGAATGTATCCATTCTAATTCATTCGTACAATCCATTCTAATTCATTCGCACGATCAATTCTAATTCATTCGTATCATCCATTCTAATTCATTCCTACGATCTATTCTAATTTATTCGTTCGAATGTATTCATTCTAATTCATTCGTACGATTCATTCTAATTCATTCGTACGATCCATTCTAATTCATTCGTACGATCCATTCTACTTCATTCGCACGAATGTATCCATTCTAATTCATTCGTACGATCCATTCTACTTCATTCGCACGAATGTTTCCATTCTAATTCATTCGTACAATCCATTCTAATTCATTCGTACGATTCATTCTAATTCATTCCTACGATCTATTCTAATTCATTCGCTCGAATGTATCCATTCTAATTCATTCGTATGATCCATTCTAATTCATTCGTACAATCCATTCTAATTCATTTGTATGATCCATTCTAATTCATTCGTACAATCCATTCTAATTCAATCCGTTCTAATTTATTCGCATGGATACATTCGAACGAATGAATTAGAATAGATCATAGGAATGAATTAGAATGGATCATACGAATGAATTAGAAATGATCGTGCGAATGAATTAGAATGGATTGTACGAATGAATTAGAATGGATACATTCGTTCGAATGAAGTAGAATGGATCGTACGAATGAATTAGAATGGATCGTACGAATGAATTAGAATGGATCGTGCGAATGAATTAGAATGGATTGTACGAATGAATTAGAATGGATACATTCTAACGATCCATTCTAATTCATTCGTACGATCCATTCTACTTCATTCGCACGAATGTATCCATTCTAATTCATTCGTGCAATCCATTCAAATTCATTCGCACTATCCAGATCTATTCTAATTCATTCGCACGAATGTATTCATTCTAATTCATTCGCACGATCAATTCTAATTCATTCGTATGATCCATTCTAATTCATTCCTACGATCTATTCTAATTCATTCGTTCGAATGTATCCATTCTAATTCATTCGTACGATTCATTCTAATTCATTCGTATGATCCATTCTAATTCATTCGTACGATCCATTCTAATTCATTCCTACGATCTATTCTAATTCATTCGTTCGAATGTTTCCATTCTAATTCATTCGTATGATTCATTCTAATTCATTCGTACGATCCATTTTGATTCATTCGTACGATCCATTCTAATTCATTCGTACGATTCATTCTAATTCATTCGTACGATCCATTCTAATTCATTCGTACGTTCCATTCTACTTCATTCGCACGAATGTATCCATTCTAATTTATTCGTACAATCCATTCTAATTCATTCGCACGATCAATTCTAATTCATTCGTATGATCCTTTCTAATTCATTCCTACGATCTATTCTAATTCATTCGTTCGAATGTATCCATTCTAATTCATTCGTACGATTCATTCTAATTCATTCGTACGATCCATTCTAATTCATTCGTACGATCCATTCTACTTCATTCGCACGAATGTATCTATTCTAATTCATTCGTACAATCCATTCTAATTCATTCGCACGATCAATTCTAATTCATTCGTATGATCCATTCTAATTCATTCCTACGATCTATTCTAATTCATTCGTTCGAATGTTTCCATTCTAATTCATTCGTATGATTCATTCTAATTAATTCGTACGATCCATTCTAATTCATTCGTACGATCCATTCTACTTCATTCGCACGAATGTATCCATTCTAATTCATTCATACGATCCATTCTACTTCATTCGCACGAATGTATCCATTCTAATTCATTCGTACAATCCATTCTAATTCATTCGCACGATCAATTCTAATTCATTCGTATGATCCATTCTAATTCATTCCTACGATCTATTCTAATTCATTCGTTCGAATGTTTCCATTCTAATTCATTCGTACGATTCATTCTAATTCATTCGTACGATCCATTCTGATTCATTCGTACGATCCATTCTAATTCATTCGTACGATCCATTCTACTTCATTCGCACGAATGGATCCATTCTAATTCATTCGTACAATCCATTCTAATTCATTCATACGATTCATTCTAATTCATTCCTACGATCTATTCTAATTTATTCGTACGAATGTTTCCATTCTAATTCATTCGTACGATTCATTCTAATTCATTCGTACGATCCATTCTAATTCATTCGTACGATCCATTCTACTTCATTCGCACGAATGTATCCATTCTAATTCATTCGTACGATCCATTCTACTTCATTCGCACAAATGTATCCATTCTAATTCATTCGTACAATCCATTCTAATTCATTCGCACGATCAATTCTAATTCATTCATATGATCCATTCTAATTCATTCCTACGATCTATTTTAATTCATTCGTTCGAATGTATCCATTCTAATTCATTCGCACGATCAATTCTAATTCATTCGTACGATCCATTCTAATTCATTCGTACGATCCATTCTACTTCATTCGCACGAATGTATCCATTCTAATTCCTTCGTACAATCCATTCTAATTCATTCGCGAATGGATACATTCCATTCTAATTCATTCGTACAATCCATTCTAATTCATTCGTACAATCCATTCTAATTCATTCGCACGATCCATTCTAATTCATTCGTACGATCCATTATAATTCATTCGTATGATCCATTCTAATTCATTCCTACGATCTATTCTAATTCATTCGTTCGAATGTATCCATTCTAATTCATTCGTACGATTCATTCTAATTCATTCCTACGATCTATTCTAATTCATTCGTTCGAATGTATCCATTCTAATTCATTCGTATGATCCATTCTAATTCATTCGTACAATCCATTCTAATTCATTTGTATGATCCATTCTAATTCATTCGTACAATCCATTCTAATTCAATCCATTCTAATTCATTCGCATGGATACATTCGAACGAATGAATTAGAATAGATCGTAGGAATGAATTAGAATGGATCATACGAATGAATTAGATATGATCGTGCGAATGAATTAGAATGGATTATACGAATGAATTAGAATGGATCGTACGAATGAATTAGAATGGATCGTACGAATGAATTAGAATCGATCATACGAATGAATTAGAATTGATCGTGCGAATGAGGTAGAATGGATCGTTAGAATAGATCGTACGAATAAATTAGAATGAATCGTACGAATGAGTTAGAATGGATCGTACGAATGAATTAGAATGGATTGTACGAATGAATTAGAATGAATATATTCGTGCGAATGAAGTAGAATGGATCGTACGAATGAATTAGAATGGATCGTACGAATGAATTAGAATGGATAGATTCGAACGAATGAATTAGAATAGATCGTAGGAATGAATTAGAATGGATCATACGAATGAATTAGAATTGATCGTGCGAATGAATTAGAATGGATTGTACGAATGAATTAGAATGGATCGTACGAATGAATTAGAATGGATCGTACGAATGAATCAGAATGGATCGTACGAATGAATTAGAATGAATCGTACGAATGAATTAGAAAGGAAACATTCGAACGAATTAATTAGAATAGATCGTAGGAATGAATTAGAATGGATCATACGAATGAATTAGAATTGATCGTGCGAATGAATTAGAATGGATTGTACGATCTATTCTAATTCATTCGTTCGTACGATCCATTCTAATTCCTTCGTACGATCCATTCTACTTCATTCGCACGAATGTATCCATTCTAATTCCTTCGTACAATCCATTCTAATTCATTCGCACGATCAATTCTAATTCATTTGTATGATCCATTCTAATTCATTCCCATGATCTATTCTAATTCATTCGTTCGAATGTATCCATTCTAATTCATTCGTACGATCCATTCTAATTCATTTGTACGATCCATTCTACTTCATTCGCACGAATGTATCCATTCTAATTCATTCGTACAATCCATTCTAATTCATTCGCACGATCAATTCTAATTCATTCGTATGATCCATTCTAATTCATTCGTACGATTTATTCTAGTTTATTCGTTCGAATGTATCCATTCTAATTCATTCATACGATTCATTCTAATTCATTCGTACGATCCATTCTAATTCATTCGTACGATCCATTCTACTTCATTCGCACGAATGTATCCATTCTAATTCATTCGTGCAATCCATTCTAATTTATTCGCACGATCAATTCTAATTCATTCGTATAATCCATTCTAATTCATTCCTACGATCTATTCTAATTTATTCGTTCGAATGTATCCATTCTAATTCGTTCGTACGATTCATTCTAATTCATTCGTACGATCCATTCTAATTCATTCATACGATCCATTCTAATTCATTCATACAATCCATTCTAATTCATTCGCACGAATATATCCATTCTAATGCATTCGTACGATCCACCCTAATTCCTTCGTATGATCCATTCTAATTCATTCGGATGAATGTATCCATTGTAATTCATTCGTACGATCCATTCGAATTCATTTATACGATCCATTCTAATTCATTCATACGATCTATTCTAATTCATTCGCATGAGTGTATTCATTCGGACAATCTATTCTAATTTATTCGTACGATCCATTCTAATTCATTAGCACGATCCATTCTAATTCATTCGTACGATTCATTCTAATTCATTCGTACGATCCATTCTAATTCATTCGTACGATCCATTCTACTTCATTCGCACGAATGTATCCATTCTAATTCATTCGGACAATCCATTCTAATTCATTCGCACGATCAATTCTAATTCATTCGTATGATCCATTCTAATTCATTCCTACGATCTATTCTAATTCATTCGTTCGAATGTATCCATTCTAATTCATTCGTACGATTCATTCTAATTCATTCGTACGATCCATTCTAATTCATGGATCGTACGAATGAATTAGAATGAATCGTACGAATGAATTAGAATGGATACATTCGAACGAATAAACTAGAATAGATCGTAGGAATGAATTAGAATGGATCATACGAATGAATTAGAATTGATCGTGCGAATGAATTAGAATGGATTATACGAATGAATTAGAATGGATACATTCGTGCGAATGAAGTAGAATGGATCGTACGAATGAATTAGAATGGATCGTACGAATGAATTAGAATGAATCGTACAAATGAATTAGGATGGATACATTCGAACGAATGAATTAGAATAGATCGTAGGAATGAATTAGAATAGATCGTTTGACTGAATTAGAATGGATACATTCGTGCGAATGAATTAGAATGGATCGTACGAATGAGTAAGAATGGATCGTACAAATGAAATAGAATGGATCGTACGAATGAATTAGAATGGATCGTGCGAATGAATTAGAATGGATCGTACGAATAAATTAGAATAGATTGTCTGAATGAATACATTCGTGCGAATGAATTAGAATGGATCGTATGAATTAATTAGAATGGATCGTATAAATGAATTCGAATGGATCGTACGAATGAATTAGAATGGATACATTCGTGCGAATGAAGTAGAATGGATCGTACGAATGAATTAGAATTGATCGTGCGAATGAATTAGAATGGATTGTACGAATGAATTAGAATGGATACATTCATGCGAATGAAGTAGAATGGATCGTACGAATGAATTAGAATGGATCATACGAATGAATTAGAATGAATCGTACGAATGAATTAGAATGGATACATTCGAACGAATGAATTAGAATAGATCGTAGGAATGAATTAGAATGGATCATACGAATAAATTAGAATTGATCGTACGAATGAATTAGAATGGATTGTACGAATGAATTAGAATGGATACATTCGTGTGAATGAAGTAGAATGGATCGTACGAATGAATTAGAATGGATCGTACGAATGAATTAGAATGGATCATACAAATGAATTAGAAAGGTTACATTTGTGAGAATGAATTAGAATTGATCGTACGAATGAATTAAATGGATCGTACGAATGGATTAGAATGAATCATACGAATGAATTAGAATGGATCGTACGAATGAATTAGAATGGATCGTGCAAATGAATTAGAATCGATCATACGAATGAATTAGAATGGATCGTATGAATGAATTAGATCGTACGAATGAATTAGAATGGATCGTACGAATGAATTAAAATGGATATATTCGAGCGAATGAATTAGAATGGATATATTTGTGCGAATGAATTAGAATGGATCGTACGAATGAATTTGAATGGATCAGCAAATTCGGAAACTTATAAGGGCGTCAAATGTGTTATTTAAATTAACGGTTCAAATAGACGGTTCAGAAACGTTTGATTCAATCGGCGCCCTTAGAAGTTTCAGATTTTGTTAATTTTTTGTGAGGATGATCAAATTGCCATAATGATTATACGAATGAATTAGAATGGATCGTACGAATGAATTAGAATGAATCGTATGAATGAATTAGAATGGATACATTCGAACGAATAAATTAGAATAGATCGTAGGAATGAATTAGAATGGATCATACGAATGAATTAGAATTGATCGTGCGAATGAATTAGAATTGATTGTACGAATGAATTAGAATGGATACATTCGTGCGAATGAAGTAAGAATGAATTAGAATGAATCGTACGAATGAATTAGAATGGATCGTACGAATGAATTAGAATGGATACATTCATGCGAATGAATTAGAATTGATCGTGCAAATGAATTAGAATGGATCGTACGAATGAATTGGAATGAATCGTACGAATGAATTAGAATGGATACATTCGAACGAATGAATTAGAATAGATCGTAGGAATGAATTAGAATGGATCATACGAATGAATTAGAATTGATCGTGCGAATGAATTAGAATGGATTGTACGAATGAATTAGAATGGATACATTCGTGCGAATGAAGTAGAATGGATCGTACGAATGAATTAGAATGGTTCGTACGAATGAATTAGAATGAATCGTACGAATGAATTAGAATGGATACATTCGAACGAATGAATTAGAATAGATCGTAGGAATGAATTAGAATGGATCATACGAATGAATTAGAATTGATCGTGCGAATGAATTAGAATGGATTGAACGAATGAATTAGAATGGATACATTCGTGCGAATAAAGTAGAATGGATCGTACGAATGAATTAGAATGGATCGTACGAATGAATTAGAATGAATCGTACGAATGAATTAGAATGGATACATTCGAACAAATGAATTAGAATAGATCGTAGGAATGAATTAGAATGGATCATACGAATGAAATAGAATTGATCGTGCGAATGAATTAGAATGGATTGCACGAATGAATTAGAATGGATACATTCGAGCGAATGAAGTAGAATGGATCGTACGAATGAATTAGAATGGATCGTACGAATGAATTAGAATGAATCGTACGAATGAATTAGAATAGATACATTCGAACGAATGAATTAGAATAGATCGTAGGAATGAATTAGAATGGATCATACGAATGAATTAGAATTGATCGTGCGAATGAATTAGAATGGATTGTACGAATGAATTAGAATGGATACATTCGTGCGAATGAAGTAGAATGGATCGTAGGAATGAATTAGAATGGATCGTACGAATGAATTACCATGGATCGTACGAATGAATTAGAATGGATCATACAAATGAATTAGAATGGATAGTGCGAATGAATTTGAATAGATCGTGCAAATGAATTAGAAAGGTTAAATTTGTGAGAATGAATTAGAATGGATCGAGCGAATGAATTAGAATGGATCGTACGAATGAATTAAAATGGATACATTCGTGCGAATGATGTAGAATGGATCGTACGAATAAATTAGAATGGATCGTACGAATGAATTAGAATGAATCGTAGGAATGAATTAGAATGGATTGTACGAATGAATTAGAATGGATACATTCATGCGAATGAAGTAGAATGGATCGTACGAATGAATTAGAATGGATCGTACGAATGAATTAGAATGAATCGTACAAATGAATTAGAATGGATACATTTGAACGAATGAATTAGAATGGATTGTAGGAATGAATTAGAATGGATCATACGAATGAATTAGAATTGATCGTGCGAATGAATTAGAATGGATTGTACGAATGAATTAGAATGGATACATTCGTGCGAATGAAGTAGAATGGATCGTACGAATGAATTAGAATGGATCGTACGAATGAATTAGAATGGATCGTGCGAATGAATTAGAATGGAAACATTCGAACGAATGAATTAAAATAGATCGTAGTAATGAATTAGAATGGATCTTACTAATGAATTAGAATTGATCGTGCGAATGAATTAGAATGGATCATACGAATGAATTAGAATGGATCGTGCGAATGAATTAGAATTGATTGTACGAATGAATTAGAATGGATACATTCGTGCGAATGAAGTAGAATGGATCGTACGATTGTACGAATGAATTAGAATGGATACATTCGTGCGAATGAAGTAGAATGGATCGTACGAATGAATTAGAATGGATCGTACGAATGAATTAGAATGAATCGTACGAATGAATTAGAATGGATACATTCGAACGAATAAATTAGAATAGATCGTAGGAATGAATTAGAATGGATCATACGAATGAATTAGAATTGATCGTGCGAATGAATTAGAATGGATTGTATGAATGAATTAGAATGGATACATTCGTGCGAATGAATTAGAATGGATTGTACGAATGAATTAGAATGAATCGTACGAATGAATTAGAATGAATCGTACGAATGAATTAGAATAGATCGTAGGAATGAATTAGAATGGATCATACGAATGAATTAGAATTGATCGTGCGAATGAATTAGAATGGATTGTACGAATGAATTAGAATGGATATATTCGTGCGACTGAAGTAGAATGGATCGTACGAATGAATTAGAATGGATCGTACGAATGAATTAGAATAGATCGTACGAATAAATTAGAATGGATCGTACGAATGAATTAGAATGGATCGTACGAATGAATTAGAATGAATCGTACGAATGAATTAGAATGGATCGTACGAATAAATTAGAATGGATACATTCATGCGAATGAATTAGAATTGATCGTGCGAATGAATTAGAATAGATCGTACGAATGAATTAGAATGAATCGTAGGAATGAATTAGAATGGATACATTCGAACGAATGAATTAGAATTGATCGTAGGAATGAATTAGAATGGATCATACGAATGAATTAGAATTGATCGTGCGAATGAATTAGAATGGATTGTACGATCCATTCTAATTCATTTGTATGATCCATTCTGATTCATTCGTACGATCCATTCTAATTCATTCGTACGATCCATTCTACTTCATTCGCACGAATGTATCCATTCTAATTCATTCGTACAATCCATTCTAATTCATTCCTACGATCTATTCTAATTCATTCGTTCGAATGTATCCATTCTAATTCATTCGCACGAATCTATTCTAATTCATTCCTACAATCCATTCTAATTCATTCGTACAATCCATTCTAATTCATTCGCACGATCCATTCTAATTCATTCGTACGATCCATTCTAATTCATTCGTACGATTCATTCTAATTCATTCGTACGATCCATTCTAATTCATTTGTACGATCCATTCTAATTCATTCGTACGATCCATTCTAATTCATTCGTACGATCCATTCTACTTCATTCGCACGATCAATTCTAATTCATTCGTATGATCCATTCTAATTCATTCCGACGATCTATTCTAATTCATTCGTTCGAATGTATCCATTCTAATTCATTCGTACGATTCATTTAAATTCATTCGTACGATCCATTCTACTTCATTCGCACGAATGTATCCATTCTAATTCATTCGCACGAATGTATCCATTCTAATTCATTCGCACGATCAATTCTAATTCATTCGTATGATCCATTCTAATTCATTCCTACGATCTATTCTAATTCATTCGTTCGAATGTATCCATTCTAATTCATTCGTACAATCCATTCTAATCGTACGAATGAATTAAAATGGAAACATTCCAACGAATGAATTAGAATAGATCGTAGGAATAAATTAGAATGGATCATACGAATGAATTAGAATTGATCGTGCAAATGAATTAGAATGGATTGTACGAATGAATTAGAATGGATACATTCGTGCAAATGAAGTAGAATGGATCGTACGAATGAATTAGAATGGATCGTATGAATGAATTAGAATGAATCGTACGAATGAATTAGAATAGATACATTCGAACGAATAAATTAGAATGGATCATACGAATGAATTAGAATAGATCGTGCGAATGAATTAGAATGGATTGTACGAATGAATTAGAATGGATACATTCGTGCGAATGAAGTAGAATGAATCAGAATGGATCGTACGAATGAATTAGAATGAATTAGAATAGATACATTCGAACGAATGAATTTGAATAGATCGTAGGAATGAATTAGAATTGATCGTGCGAATGAATTAGAATGGATTGTACGAATGAATTAGAATGGATCATACGAATGAATTAGAATGGATCGTGCGAATGAATTAGAATAGATTGTACGAATGAATTAGAATGGATACATTCATGTGAATGAATTAGAATGCATCGGACGAATGAATTAGAATGAATCGTACGAATGAATTAGAATGGATCGTACGAATGAATAAGAATGAATCGTACGAATGAATTAGAATGGATACATTCGAACGAATGAATTAGAATAGATCGTAGGAATGAATTAGAATGGTTCGTACGAATGAATTAGAATTGATCGTGCGAATGAATTAGAATGGATTGTACGAATGAATTAGAATAGATACATTCGTGCGAATGAAGTAGAATAGATCGTAGGAATGAATTAGAATGGATCATACGAATGAATTAGAATTGATCGTGCGAATGAATTAGAATGGATTGTACGAATGAATTAGAATGGATACATTCGTGCGAATGAAGTAGAATGGATCGTTCGAATGAATTAGAATGGATCGTACGAATGAATTAGAATGGATACATTCGAACGAATGAATTAGAATAGATCGTAGGAATGAATTAGAATGGATCATACGAATGAATTAGAATTGATCGTGCGAATGAATTAGAATGGATTGTACGAATGAATTTGAATGGATACATTCGTGCGAATGAAGTAGAATGGATCGTACGAATGAATTAGAATGGATCGTATGAATGAATCAGAATGGATCGTACGAATGAATTAGAATGAATCGTACGAATGAATGAATTAGAATAGATTGTAGGAATGAATTAGAATGGATCATACGAAAGAATTAGAATTGATCGTGCGAATGAATTAGAATGGATTGTACGAATGAATTAGAATGGATACATTCGTGCGAATGAAGTAGAATGGATCGTACGAATGAATTAGAATAGATCGTACGAATGAATTAGAATGAATCGTACGAATGAATTAGAATGAATACATTCGAACGAATGAATTAGAATAGATCGTAGGAATGAATTAGAATGGATCATACAAATGAATTAGAATTGATCGTGCGAATGAATTAGAATGGATTGTACGAATGAATTAGAATGGATACATTCGTGCGAATGAAGTAGAATCGATCGTACGAATGAATTAGAATGGATCGTACGAATGAATTAGAATGAATCGTACGAATGAATTAGAATGGATACATTCGAACGAATGAATTAGAATAGATCGTAGGAATGAATTAGAATGGATCATACGAATGAATTAGAATTGATCGTGCGAATGAATTAGAATGGATTGTACGAATGAATTAGAATGGATACATTCGTGCGAATGAAGTAGAATGGATCATACGAATGAATCAGAATGGATCGTACGAATGAATTAGAATGAATCGTACGAATGAATTAGAATGGATACATTCGAACGAATGAATTAGAATAGATCGTAGGAATGAATTAGAATGGATCATACGATTGAATTAGAATTGATCGTGCGAATGAATTAGAATGGATTGTACGAATGAATTAGAATGGATACATTCGTGCGA
The DNA here is from genome assembly GCA_947650365.1 of Chamaelirium japonicum. Lineage (NCBI taxonomy): Eukaryota > Viridiplantae > Streptophyta > Magnoliopsida > Liliales > Melanthiaceae > Chamaelirium > Chamaelirium japonicum. The sequence continues at coordinate 465,995 of CANTAL010000127.1, read as the reverse complement.
ATGAAGTAGAATGGATCGTACGAATGAATTAGAATGGATCGTACGAATGAATTAGAATGAATCGTACGAATGAATTAGAATGGATACATTCGAACGAATGAATTAGAATAGATCGTAGGAATGAATTAGAATGGATCATACGAATGAATTAGAATTGATCGTGCGAATGAATTAGAATGGATTGTACGAATTAATTAGAATGGATACATTCGTGCGAATGAAGTAGAATGGATCGTACGAATGAATCAGAATGGATCGTATGAATGAATTAGAATGAATCGTACGAATAAATTAGAATGGATACATTCGAACGAATGAATTAAAATAGATCGTAGGAATGAATTAGAATGGATCATACGAATGAATTAGAATTGATCGTACGAATGAATTAGAATGGATACATTCGTGCGAATGATGTAGAATGGATCGTACGAATGTGTAAGAATGGATCGTACGAATAAAATAGAATGGATCGTACGAATGAATTAGAATAGATCGTGCTAATGAATTAGAATGGATCGTACGAATGAATTAGAATGGATACATTCGAACGAATGAATTAGAATAGATCGTAGGAATGAATTAGAATGGATCATACGAATGAATTAGAATTGATCGTGCGAATGAATTAGAATGGATTGTACGAATGAATTAGAATGGATACATTCGTGCAAATGAAGTAGAATGGATTGTACGAATGAATTAGAATGGATCGTACGAATGAATCAGAATGGATGCATTCGAACGAATAAATTAGAATAGATCGTAGGAATGAATTAGAATGGATCATACGAATGAATTAGAATTGATCATGCGAATGAATTAGAATGGATTGTACGAATGAATTAGAATGGATACATTCGTGCGAATGAAGTAGAATGGATCGTACAAATGAATTAGAATGGATCATACGAATGAATTAGAATGAATCGTACGAATGAATTAGAATGGATACATTCGAACGAATGAATTAGAATAGATCGTAGGAATGAATTAGAATGGATCATACGAATGAATTAGAATTGATCGTGAATGGATCGTACGAATGAATTAGAATGAATCGTACGAATGAATTAGAATGGATACATTCGAACGAATGAATTAGAATAGATCGTAGGAATAAATTAGAATGGATCATACGAATAAATTAGAATTGATCGTGCGAATGAATTAGAATGGATTGCACGAATGAATTAGAATGGATACATTCGTGCGAATAAAGTAGAATGGATCGTACGAATGAATTAGAATGGATCGTACGAATGAATTAGAATGAATCGTACGAATGAATTAGAATGGATACATTCGAACGAATAAATTAGAATAAATCGTACGAATGAATTAGAATGGATCATACGAATGAATTAGAATTGATCGTGCGAATGAATTAGAATGGATTGTACGAAAGAATTAGAATGGATACATTCGTGCGAATGAAGTAGAATGGATCGTACGAATGAATTAGAATGGATCGTACGAATGAATTAGAATGGATAGTACGAATGAATTAGAATGGATACATTCGAACGAATGAATTAGAATAGATCGTAGGAATGAATTAGAATGGATCATACGAATGAATTAGAATTGATCGTGCGAATGAATTAGAATGGATTGTACGAATGAATTAGAATGGATACATTCGTGCGAATGAAGTAGAATGGATCGTACGAATGAATTAGAATGGATCGTACGAATGAATCAGAATGGATCGTACGAATGAATTAGAATGGATCGTATAAATGAATTAGAATGGATCGTGCGAATGAATTAGAATGGATCGTGTTGGGGGTAGCTAAAATCCGTCCAGGAGTTGGAGCCCTCATCCGAATAAAGCTCGCCTCCTAGCTCGCCAGCAGCCCGCCCCTGGTTCCCCGCGCTCAGCACCAGTTTCCCCCTCTGCCTAAGGATCTCATAGACCCCAGGATTCCAAGGGACGGGGAACTCGCCCGGGAGTTCGCCGCCCCCCCCCCCCCCCCCCCCCCCCCCCCGTGCTCACTTAATCATCTTGACAGTGGAGCGAGATCCACATTGGGCTGAAGGGGCCCAGGGCAAGCTCGTTTAGGAGCTCGCCTAAGCTCTCTCAGGAGCCCGCCCAGTTTGCTTAGGAGCTCGATAAGCTCGTTCAGAAGCTCGCCTAGCTCACGCAGGAGCTCGTCCAAAGCTCGCCCAGGAGCTCGCCTAGCTCGCGCAGGAGCTCGTCCATGCTCGCTCAGGAGCTCGCCTGGCTCGCGTAGGAGCTCGCCTGGCTCGCGTAGGAGCTCGCCCAAGCTCGCTCAGGAGCTCGCCTAGCTCGCGCATGAGCTCGCCTAGCTCGCGCATGAGCTCGCCCATGCTCACGCATGAGCTCGCCCATGCTCGCTCAGGAGCTCGCCCAAGCTCGCCTAGACCCCTGTTTATCGAAGAGGTTGCTCCCGCGAGGTCCGACTCTTGATAAATATGGACGAAAGGGCGGAGCAGTGCAGGGCGAGCTTGCCTTTGCTTTCTCCTTGAGACCGCCCAGACTTGAACATTCTAGAATAGCCACCTGGCAGCGACAAGAAAGATGCTCTCCCACTCAAACCGCCTGGCAGGCTCGATGACAAAGAATGTCAGGGGTGCGAGTACCAAGGACTGTCAGACCCACGCGAGCCAGATCGTGGGGGTCTAGAAGGCTCCGGAAAGAATCTCCTCGTGTCGGGCCACGGTAGGTCGCCTATTGCTATAAATGCTCACCCCCAGGCTCCATAGTTCAGGTTCGAATCCCATTTCCCTACCACTTTGGTATACAACAGCTCGCCGTTGTGCACCCGTGACTGACTTGGGCGTCGGAGGGTCTGCACTCCTAAGGGAGCCAGCCGTTCTCACATTCTCTTTTCTTTGTCTTGTAGGTGGCTCGCAAGGACCAGTGAAAAATCCCCCAAACATTTGGCGCCGTCTGTGGGATCTTCGACTGGTTCCTGCGAGAACACCCACGATCACACGGTTAAGAGCCTAAGGGCTCTCGTAACCCCAAAGATGGCTCCGGCGACAAGGGGACGCAGGCGACCGAGGACCCGTGCGAGGTCTGAGCGCAGCGAACCTCCTGTTGAGACTCCCCAGCCCCATGTCCCGCTCAGTGACCAGCTCCTGTTGGAGATGTTGGCCACCCAGCGGGCCATGATGGAGGAACTGACGTGATTGCGTCAGGCTCCGGCGGCCAGCCGACGGTCTGGGCCGGCGAAGACGGCGTCCCCGGTGCGACCACCGGCGTCAACATCGCGCCCGCCCACGACCGCTCCGGCACGGCAGGTTTCCCATCCGGAACCCCCGGTCGGGAGAGCGGCCGTGCGTGGGGTGCCGGAAACCCCGCTCACGAGGTTGCAGAAGCTAGTAACCCAGCGGTCTAGCAACCAGGCGACCTCGCGCGTGACCATCCCTTGCCGCCGTAGCCGGAGCGTTGATTCTGACGGATCGGAGGCAAGGTCTCTAGAGCGGGATCGCGACCCGCGCCATCGGCGACGAGGGAAAGAGCCTGCGGTGGCTATACTTTCCGAAGCTCGCGAGGCAACGGCCTCCCACAGACCAACTGACACGCTGAAGGAGTCCGCGGGTGAACAGCAAGGAGGCCGCCGAACGGTAGCCCCCGAGGGTCGCCGCGGGATGGATCCGAACCTCCCTCGAGGGAGCGTGCATGGCCGCCTAGGACCTGCGCAGCAGCCTCTGGGAGTTCTCCCCGGGCACTGGCAGCGACCTAACGCGACGGTCGACCTGCTGGAGGACCTCGCCGCCCACGGGGGTAGCTCGCCCTTTACAAGCGAGGTGCACCAAAGAGGCTTTCCACACCATTGGACCCCCCCGAAGTTTGTTCTGTTCGATGGATCGCAAGATCCAGTCGACCATCTATTGGCTTACCGGAAGCTATTAGTTTTCTGGGACCAAGACCATGTCTTGTGCCGGGCTTTCCCGAGCAGTCTGATGGGCTCGGCGCTAAATTGGTTACACAAGCCGTTCTCACGTTCTCTTTTCTTTGTCTTGCAGGTGGCTCGCAAGGACCAGTGAAAAATCCCCCAAACAGATCGTATGACTGAATTAGAATGGATACATTCATGCGAATGAATTAGAATGGATCGTACGAATGAGTAAGAATGGATCATACAAATGAAATAGAATGGATCGTACGAATGAATTAGAATGGATCGTGCTAATGAATTAGAATGGATCGTACGAATAAATTAGACTAGATTGTCCGAATGAATACATTCGTTCGAATGAATTAGAATAGATCGTACGAATGAATTAGAATGGATCGTATGAATGAATTCGAATGGATCGTATGAATGAATTACAATGGATACATTCGTCCGAATGAATTAGAATGGATCATACGAAGGAATTAGGGTGGATCATACGAATGCATTAGAATGGATATATTCGTGCGAATGAATTAGAATGGTCTGTACGAATGAATTAGAATGGATACATTCGTGCGAATGAAGTAGAATGGATCGTACGAATGAATTAGAATGGATCGTACGAATGAATTAGAATGGATACATTCGAACGAATGAATTAGAATAGATTGTAGTAATGAATTAGAATGGATCATACGAATGAATTAGAATTGATCGTGCGAATGAATTAGAATGGATTGTACGAATGAATTAGAATGGATACATTCGTGCGAATGAAGTAGAATGGATCGTACGAATGAATTAGAATGGATCGTACGAATGAATTAGAATGAATCGTACGAATGAATTAGAATGGATACATTCGAACAAGTGAATTAGAATAGATCGTAGGAATGAATTAGAATGGATCATACGAATGAATTAGAATTGATCGTGCGAATGAATTAGAATGGATTGTACGAATGAATTAGAATAGATCGTAGGAATGAATTAGAATGGATCATACGAATGAATTAGAATTGATCGTGCGAATGAATTAGAATGGATTGTACGAATGAATTAGAATGGATACATTCGTGAGAATGAAGTAGAATGGATCGTACGAATGAATTAGAATGGATCGTACGAATGAATTAGAATGAATCATACGAATGAATTAGAATGGATACATTCGAACGAATGAATTAGAATAGATCGTAGGAATGAATTAGAATGGATCATGCGAATGAATTAGAATGGATCATACGAATGAATTAGAATTGATCATGCGAATGAATTAGAATGGATTGTACGAATGAATTAGAATGGATACATTCATGCGAATGAAGTAGAATGGATCGTACGAATGAATTAGAATGGATCGTACGAATGAATTAGAATGAATCGTACGAATGAATTAGAATGGATACATTCGAACGAATGAATTAGAATAGAACGTAGGAATGAATTAGAATAGATCATACGAATGAATTAGAATTGATCGTGCGAATGAATTAGAATGGATTGTACGAATGAATTAGAATGGATACATTCGTGCGAATGAAGTAGAATGGATCGTACGAATGAATTAGAATGGATCGTACGAATGAATTAGAATGGATCGTACGAATGAATTAGAATGGATCGTACGAATGAATTAGAATGAATCGTACGAATGAATTAGAATGGATTGTACGAATGAATTAGAATGGATACATTCGTGCGAATGAAGTAGAATGGATCGTACGAATGAATTAGAATGGATCGTACGAATGAATCAGAATGGATCGTACGAATGAATTAGAATGAATCGTACGAATGAATTAGAATGGAAACATTCGAACGAATGAATTAGAATAGATCGTAGGAATGAATTAGAATGGATCATACGAATGAATTAGAATTGATCGTGCGAATGAATTAGAATGGATTGTACGAATGAATTAGAATGGATACATTCGTGGGAATGAAGTAGAATGGATCGTACGAATGAATTAGAATGGATCGTACGAATGAATTAGAATGAATCATACGAATGAATTAGAATGGATACATTCGAACGAATGAATTAGAATAGATCATAGGAATGAATTAGAATGGATCATACGAATGAATTAGAATTGATCGTGCGAATGAATTAGAATGGATTGCACGAATGAATTAGAATGGATTGTACGAATGAATTAGAATGGATACATTCGTGCGAATGAATTAGAATGGATCATACGAAAGAATTAGAATTGATCGTGTGAATGAATTAGAATGGATTGTACGAATGAATTAGAATGGATACATTCGTGCGAATGAAGTAGAATGGATCGTACGAATGAATTAGAATGGATCGTACGAATGAATTAGAATAGATACATTCGAACGAATGAATTAGAATAGATCGTAGGAATGAATTAGAATGGATCATACGAATGAATTAGAATTGATCGTGCGAATGAATTAGAATGGATTGTACGAATGAATTAGAATGGATACATTCGTGCGAATGAAGTTGAATGGATCGTACGAATGAATTAGAATGGATCGTACGAATGAATTAAAATGGATACATTCGAACGAATGAATTAGAATAGATCGTAGGAATGAATTAGAATGGATCATACGAATGAATTAGAATTGATCGTGCGAATGAATTAGAATGGATTGTACGAATGAATTAGAATGGATACATTCGTGCGAATGAAGTAGAATGGATCGTACGAATGAATTAGAATGGATCGTACGAATGAATCAGAATGGATCGTACGAATGAATTAGAATGAATTGTACGAATGAATTAGAATGGAAACATTCGAAAGAATGAATTAGAATAGATCGTAGGAATGAATTAGAATGGATCATACGAATGAATTAGAATTGATCGTGCGAATGAATTAGAATGGATTGTACGAATGAATTAGAATGGATACATTCGTGCAAATGAAGTAGAATGGATCGTACGAATGAATTAAATGAAGTAGAATGGATCATACGAATGAATTAGAATAGATCGTAGGAATGAATTAGAATGGATCATACGAATGAATTAGAATGGAAACATTCGAACGAATGAATCAGAATGGATCGTAGGAATGAATTAGAATGGATCATACGAATGAATAAGAATGGATCGTACGAATGAATTAGAATGGATCGAACGAATAAATTAGAATGGATCATACGAATGAATTTGAATTGATCGTAGGAATGAATTAGAATGGATTGTACGAATGAATTAGAATGGATACATTCGTGCGAATGAAGTAGAATGGATCATACGAATGAATTAGAATGGATCGTACGAATGAATTAGAATGAATCGTACGAATGAATTAGAATGGCAAGAATGGATCGTACGAATGAATTAGAATTGATCGTAGGAATGAATTAGAATGGATCATACGAATGAATTAGAATTGATCGTAGGAATGAATTAGAATGGATCATACGAATGAATTAGAATGGATCGTACGAATGAATTAGAATGGATACATTCATGCGAATGAAGTAGAATGGATTGTACGAATGAATTAGAATGGATCGTACGAATGAATTAGAATGAATCGTACGAATGAATTAGAATAGATCGTACGAATGAATTAGAATGGATCATACGAATGAATTAGAATTGATCGTGCGAATGAATTAGAATGGATTGTACGAATGAATTAGAACGGATACATTCGTGCGAATGAAGTAGAATAGATCGTGCAAATGAATTAGAATGGATCGTACGAATGAATTAGAATGAATCATACGAATGAATTAGAATGGATACATTCGAACGAATAAATTAGAATAGATCGTAGGAATGAATTAGAATGGATCATACGAATGAATTAGAATTGATCGTGCGAATGAATTAGAATGAATTAGAATGGATCGTACAATCAATTCTAATTCATTCGTATGATCCATTCTAATTCATTCCTACGATCTATTCTAATTTATTTGTTCGAATGTTTCCATTCTAATTCATTCGTACGATTAGAATGGATTGTACGAATGAATTAGAATGGATACATTCGAACGAATGAATTAGAATAGATCGTAGGAATGAATTAGAATGAATCATACGAATGAATTAGAATTGATCGTGCGAATGAATTAGAATGGATTGTACGAATGAATTAGAATGGATACATTCGTGCGAATGAAGTAGAATGGATCGTACGAATGAATTAGAATGGATCGTGCGAATGAATTAGAATAGATCGTACGAATGAATTAGAATTGATACATTCGTGCGAATGAATTAGAATTGATCGTGCGAATGAATTAGAATTAGAATGGATACATTCGTGCGAATGAAGTAGAATGGATCGTACGAATGAATTAGAATGAATACATTCGTGCGAATGAAGTAGAATGCATCGTACGAATGAATTACAATGCATCGTACGAATGAATTAGAATGAATCGTATGAATGAATTAGAATGGATACATTCGAACGAATGAATTAGAATAGATCGTAGGAATGAATTAGAATGGATCGTACGAATGAATTAGAATGGATCGTACGAATGAATTAGAATGAATCGTACGAATGAATTAGAATGGATACATTCGAACGAATGAATTAGAATAGATCGTAGGAATGAATTAGAATGGATCATACGAATGAATTAGAAATGATTGTGCGAATGAATTAGAATGGATTGAATTAGAATGGATCGTACGAATGAATTAGAATGAATCGTACGAATGAATTAGAATAGATACATTCGAACGAATAAATTAGAATTGATCGTAGGAATGAATTAGAATTGATCATACGAATGAATTAGAATTGATCGTGCGAATGATTTAGAATGGATTGTACGAATGAATTTGAATGGATACATTCGTGCGAATGAAGTAGAATGGATCGTACGAATGAATTAGAATGGATACATTCGTGCGAATGAAGTAGAATGGATCGTACGAATGAATTAGAATGGATCGTACGAATGAATTAGAATGAATCGTACGAATGAATTAGAATAGATACATTCGAACGAATGAATTAGAATAGATCGTAGGAATGAATTAGAATGGATCATACGAATGAATTAGAATTGATCATACGAATGAATTAGAATGGATATATTCGAACGAATGAATTAGAATAGATCGTAGGAATGAATTAGAATGAATCGTACGAATGAATTAGAATGGATACATTCAAACGAATGAATTAGAATAGATCGTAGGAATGAATTAGAATGGATCATACGAATGAATTAGAAAGGATTGTACGAATGAATTAGAATGGATACATTCGTGCGAATGAAGTAGAATGGATCGTACGAATGAATTAGAATAGATCGTACGAATGAATTAGAATGGATACATTCGAACGAATGAATTAGAATAGATCGTAGGAATGAATTAGAATGGATCATACGAATGAATTAGAATTGATCGTGCGAATGAATTAGAATGGATTGTACGAATGAATTAGAATGGATACATTCGAGCGAATGAAGTAGAATGGATACATTCCATTCTAATTCATTCGTACGATCCATTCTAATTCATTCCTACGATCTATTCTAATTCATTCGTTCGAATGTATCCATTCTAATTCCTTCGTACGATTCATTCTAATTCATTCCTACGATCTATTCTAATTCATTCGTTCGAATGTATCCATTCTAATTCATTCGTATGATCAATTCTAATACATTCAAACGAATGAATTAGAATAGATTGTAGGAATGAATTAGAATGGATCATACGAATGAATTTGAATTGATCGTGCGAATGAATTAGAATGGATTGTACAAATGAATTAGAATGGATACATTCGTGCGAATGAAGTAGAATGGATACATTCCATTCTAATTCATTCGTACAATCCATTCTAATTCATTCGTACAATCCATTCTAATTCATTCGCACGATCCATTCTAATTCATTCGTACGATCCATTCTAATTCATTTGTATGATTTATTCTAATTCATTCCTACGATCTATTCAAATTCATTCGTTCGAATGTATCCATTCTAATTCATTCGTATGATCCATTCTAATTCATTCGTACAATCCATTCTAATTCATTTGTATGATCCATTCTAATTCATTCGTACAATGCATTCTAATTCAATCCATTCTAATTCATTCGCATGGATACATTCGAACGAATGAATTAGAATAGATCATAGGAATGAATTAGAATGGATCATACGAATGAATTAGAATTGATCATGCGAATGAATTAGAATGGATTGAACGAATGAATTAGAATAGATCGTAGGAATGAATTAGAATGGATCATACGAATGAATTAGAATTGATCGTGCGAATGAATTAGAATGGATTGTACGAATGAATTAGAATGGATACATTCGTGCGAATGAAGTAGAATGGATCATACGAATGAATTAGAATGAATCATGCGAATGAGTTAGAATGAATCGTACGATTGAATTAGAATGGATACATTCGAATGAATGAATTAGAATAGATCATAGGAATGAATTAGAATGGATCATACGAATGAATTAGAATTGATCGTGCGAATGAATTAGAATGGATTGTACGAATGAATTAGAATGGATACATTCGTGCGAATGTAGTAGAATGGATCGTATAAATGAATTAGAATGGATCGTACGAATGAATTAGAATGAATCGTACAAATGAATTAGAATGGATACATTCGAACGAATAAATTAGAATAGATCGTAGGAATGAATTAGAATGGATCATACGAATGAATTAGAATTGATCGTGCGAATGAATTAGAATGGATTGTACGAATGAATTAGAATGGATATATTCGTGCGAATGAAGTAGAATGGATCGTACGAATGAATTAGAATGGATACATTCGTGCGAATGAAGTAGAATGGATCGTACGAATGAATTAGAATGGATCGTACGAATGAATTAGACTGAATCGTACGAATGAATTAGAATGGAAACATTCGAACGAATGAATTAGAATAGCTCGTAGGAATGAATTAGAATGGATACATTCGTGTGAATGAAGTAGAATGCATCGTACGAATGAATTAGAATGGATCGTACGAACGAATGAATTAGAATTGATCGTGCGAATGAATTAGAATGGATTGTACGAATGAATTAGAATGGATACATTCGTGCGAATGAAGTAGAATGGATCGTACGAATGAATAAGAATGGATCGTACGAATAAATTAGAATAAATCGTACGAATGAATTAGAATGGATACATTCGAACGAATAAATAAGAATAGATCGTAGGAATGAATTAGAATGGATCATACGAATGAATTAGAATTGATCGTGCGAATGAATTAGAATGGATTGTACGAATGAATTAGAATGGATACATTCGTGCGAATGAAGTAGAATGGATCATACGAATGAATTAGAATGGATACATTCGTACGAATGAAGTAGAATGGATCGTACGAATGAATTAGAATGGATCGTACGAATGAATTAGAATGAATCGTACGAATGAATTAGAATGGATACATTCGAACGAATGAATTAGAATAGATCGTAGGAATGAATTAGAATGGATCATACGAATGAATTAGAATAGTTCGTAGGAATGAATTAGAATGGATCATACGAATGAATTAGAAATGATCGTGCGAATGAATTAGAATGGATTGTACGAATGAATTAGAATGGATACATTCGTGCGAATGAAGTAGAATGGATCGTACGAATGAATTAGAATGGATCGTACGAATGAATTAGAATGGGAACATTCGAATGAATGAATTAGAATAGATCGTAGGAATGAATTAGAATGGATCATACGAATGAATTAGAATTGATCGTGCGAATGAATTAGAATTGATCGTGCGAATGAATTAGAATGGATTGTACGAATGAATTAGAATGGATACATTCGTGCGAATGAAGTAGAATGGATCGTACGAATGATCCATTCTAATTCATTCGTACGTTAATTCGTATGAATTCATTCGTACAATCCATTAGAATGAATTCGTTCGAATAGATTAGAATGGATCGTACGATTCATTCGTATGAATTAGAATGGATCCATTCTAATTCATTCGTACGATCCTAATTAGAATGAATTAATTAGTACGAATACATCTATTCATTTGTACGAATGAATTAGAATGATCATTTGTACGAATGAATTAATACATTAGTACGATCTATTCTAATTCATTCTAATTCATTAGAATGAATCGTACGAATGGATCAATTCTAATTCATTAGCACGAATGAATCGCACGAATAGAAATACGTACTGATCAATTCATTAGTACAATCCATTCGTAATCAATCCGTACGAATGAATTTGAATTCTAATTCATTCTACTACATTCTAATGGATCTATTCTAACTCAATCCATTCTAATTCATTCGTACGATCCATTCTACTTCATTCGCACGAATGTATCCATTCTAATTCATTCGTACAATCCATTCTAATTCATTCGCACGATCAATTCTAATTCATTCGTATGATCCATTCTAATTCATATTCCTACGATCTATTCTAATTCATTCGTTCGAATGTATCCATTCTAATTCATTCGTACGATTCATTCTAATTCATTCGTATGATTCATTCTAATTCATTCGTATGATCCATTCTACTTCATTCGCAGGAATGTATCCATTCTAATTCATTCGTACAATCCATTCTAATTCATTCGCACGATCATTTCTAATTCATTCGTATGATCCATTCTAATTCATTCCTACGATCTATTCTAATTCATTCGTATGATCCATTCTAATTCATTCCTATGATCTATTCTAATTCATTCGTTCGAATGTATCCATTCTAATTCATTCGTACGATTCATTCTAATTCATTCGTACGATCCATTCTAATTCATTCGTACGATCCATTCTACTTCATTCGCATGAATGTATCCATTCTAATTCATTCGTATGATCCATTCTAATTCATTCGCACGATCAATTCTAATTCATTTGTATGATCCATTCTAATTCATTCCTACGATCTATTCTAATTCATTCGTATGATCCATTCTAATTCATTCCTACGATATATTCTAATTCATTCGTTCGAATGTATCCATTCTAATTCATTCATACGATTCATTCTAATTCATTCGTACGATCCATTCTAATTCATTCGTACGATCCATTCAACTTCATTCGCACGAATGTATCCATTCTAATTCATTCGCACGAATGGATTCGAATTCATTATAATTCATATGATCCATTCTGATTCATTCGCACGATCAATTCTAATTCATTCGTATGATTCATTCTAATTTATTCGCACGAATGGATCCATTCTAATTCATTCCTACGATCTATTCTAATTCATTCGTTCGAATGTATCCATTCTAATTCATTCGTACGATTCATTCTAATTCATTCGTATGATCCATTCTAATTCATTCATACGATCCATTCTACTTCATTCTAATTCGTTCATTTGTACGATTCATATGTTTCCATTCTAATCCATTCTAATACTAATCCATTCGTATGATCCATTCTACTTCATTCGCACGAATGAATCGTACGATCGATTCATTAGAATTGATCCATTCGTTCTAATTCATTCTAATCCATTCGTACAAATATTCTAATTCATTATAATACATTCGTACGATCCATTCATACGAACGAATTAGAATGAATTCTAATAGATTCTAATGAATGGATCTATTCGTACGATACATTCCATTCTAATTCATTCATACAATCCATTCTAATTCATTCGTACAATCCATTCTAATTCATTCGCACGATCCATTCTAATTCATTCGTACGATCCATTCTAATTCATTCGTACGATCCATTCTAATTCATTAGCACGATCCATTCTAATTCATTCGTACGATCCATTCTATTTCATTCGTACGATCCATTCTTACTCATTCGTATGATCCATTCTAATTCATTCGCATGAATGTATCCATTCTAATTCATTCGTACGATCCATTCTAATTCATTCGTACGATTTATTCTAATTCATTCGTACGATCCATTCTAATTCATTCGCACGAATGTATCCATTCTAATTCATTCGTACAATCCATTCTAATTCATTCGCACGATCATTTCTAATTCATTCGTATGATCTATTCTAATTCATTCCTACGATCTATTCTAATTCATTCGTTCGAATGTATCCAATGAATTAGAATGGATCATACGAATGAATTAGAATTGATCGTGCGAATGAATCAGAATGAATTAGAATGGAAACATTCGTGCGAATGAAGTAGAATGGATCAGAATGGATCGTACGAACGAATGAATTAGAATGGATTGTACGATCCATTCTAATACGATTCATTCTAATTCGTACGATCCATTATTACGATCCATTCTAATTCATTCGTATGATCCATTCTAATTTAATTCATTGTACGATCTATTCTAATGGATCCATTCTGAATGGATCGTACGAATGAATTAGAATAGAATAGATCGTAGGAATGAATTAGAATGGATCGTACGATTCAATTCGCACGAATGAATTAGAATGGATACATTCGTACGATCTATTCTAATTCTAATTCATTAATAGGATCGTTAGAATGGATATATTCGTACGATCAATTCTAATAGAATGGATTAGAATTCTAATTCATTCTAATTCATTCGTATGATCATTCGTATGAATTAGAATGAATTAGAATGGATTCTAATGAATTAGAATAGATCGTACGAATGGATTCTAATTCATTCTAATTCATTCGTTCCTATGATCTATTCTAATTCATTCGTTCGAATGTATCCATTCTAATTCATTCGTACGATTCATTCCAATTCATTCGTACGATCCATTCTAATTCATTCGTACGATCCATTCTACTTCATTCGCACGAATGTATCCATTCTAATTCATTCGTACAGACCATTCTAATTCATTCGCACGAATATATCCATTCTAATGCATTCATACGATCCACCCTAATTCCTTCGTATGATCCATTCTAATTCATTCGGACGAATGTATCCATTGTAATTCATTCGTACGATCCATTCGAATTCATTCATACGATCCATTCTAATCCATTCATATGATCCATTCTAATTCATTCGCACGAATGTATTCATTCGGACAATCTATTCTAATTTATTCGTACGATCCATTCTAATTCATTAGCACGATCCATTCTAATTCATTCATACGATCCATTCTATTTCATTTGTATGATCCATTCTTACTCATTCGTGCGATCCATTCTAATTCATTCGCACGAATGTATCCATTCTAATTCAGTCATACGATCCATTCTAATTCATTCGCACGATCCATTCTAATTCATTTATACGATCCATTCTAATTCATTCGTACGATCCATTCTGATTCATTCGTACGATCCATTCTAATTCATTCGTACGATCCATTCTACTTCATTCGCACGAATGTATCCGTTCTAATTCATTCGTACAATCCATTCTAATTCATTCGCACGATCAATTCTAATTCATTCGTATGATCCATTCTAATTCATTCCTACGATCTATTCTAATTCATTCGTTCGAATGTATCCATTCTAATTCATTCGTACGATCCATTCTACTTCATTCGCACGAATGTATCCATTCTAATTCATTCGTACAATCCATTCTAATTCATTCGCACGATCAATTCTAATTCATTCGTATGATCCATTCTAATTCATTTCTACGATCTATTCTAATTTATTCGTTCGAATGTATCCATTCTAATTCATTCGTACGATTCATTCTAATTCATTCGTACGATCCATTCTAATTCATTCGTACGATCCATTCTACTTCATTCGCACGAATGTATCCATTCTAATTCATTCGTACAATCCATTCTAATTCATTCGCACGATCAATTCTAATTCATTCGTATGATCCATTCTAATTCATTCCTACGATCTATTCTAATTCATTCGTTCGAATGTATCTATTCTAATTCATTCGTACGATCCATTCTAATTCATTCGTACGATCCATTCTACTTCATTCGCACGAACCGTCTATTTGAACCGTTAATTTAAATAACACATTTGACGCCCTTATAAGTTTCCGAATTTGCTGATCCATTCTAATTCATTCGTACGATCCATTCTAATTCATTCGAACAAATGTATCCATTCTAATTCATTCGCTCGAATATATCCATTTTAATTCATTCGTACGATCCATTCTGATTCATTCGCACGATTAATTCTAATTCATTCGTATGATCCATTCTAATTTATTCCTACGATCTATTCTAATTCATTTGTTCGAATGTATCCATTTTAATTCATTCGTACGATTCATTCTAATTCATTCGTACGATCCATTCTAATTCATTCGTACGATCTATTCTAATTCATTCGTTCGAATGTATCCATTCTAATTCATTCGTACGATCAATTCTAATTCATTCGTATGATCCATTCTAATTCATTCCTACGATCTATTCTAATTCATTCGTTCGAATGTATCCATTCATGCGAATGAAGTAGAATGGATCGTACGAATGAATTAGAATGGATCGTACGAATGAATTAGAAATGATCGTGCGAATGAATTAGAATTGATTGCACGAATGAATTAGAATGGATACATTCGTGCGAATGAAGTAGAATGGATCGTATGAATGAATTAAAATGGATCGTACGAATGAATTAGAATAAATCGTACGAATGAATTAGAATGGATACATTCGAACGAATGAATTAGAATGGATCGTACGAATGAATTAGAATGGAAACATTCGAACGAATGAATTAGAATAGATCGTAGGAATGAATTAGAATGGATCATACGAATGAATTAGAATTGATCGTGCGAATGAATTAGAAAGGATTGTACGAATGAATTAGAATGGATTGTACGAATGAATTAGAATGGATACATTCATGCGAATGAAGTAGAATGGATCGTACGAATGAATTAGAATGGATCATACGAATGAATTAGAATTGATCGTGCGAATGAATTAGAATGGATTGTACGAATGAATTAGAATGGATACATTCGTACGAATGAAGTAGAATGGATACATTCGTGCGAATGAATTAGAATGGATCGTACTAATGAATTAGAATGGATCGTGCAAATGAATTAGAATGGATCGTACGATGCAATCTAATTCATTCATACGATCCATTCTAATTCATCCGTATGATCAATTCTCATTCATTCGCACGATCCATCCTAATTCATTCTCACGAATGTAACCTTTCTAATTCATTTGTATGATCTATTCAAATTCATTCGTACGATCCATTCTAATTTATTCGTTCGAATGTATCCATTCTAATTCATTCGTACGATTCATTCTTCATTCGCACGAATGTATCCATTCTAATTCATTCGTACAATCCATTCTCATTCATTCGCACGATCAATTCTAATTCATTCGTATGATCCATTCTAATTCATTCCTACGATCTATTCTAATTCATTCGTTCGAATGTATCCATTCTAATTCATTCGTACGATTCATTCTAATTCATTCGTACGATCCATTCTAATTCATTCGTACGATCCATTCTACTTCATTCGCACGAATGTATCCATTCTAATTCATTCGTGCAATCCATTCTAATTCATTCGCACGATCATTTCTAATTCATTCGTACGATCCATTCTAATTCATTCGTACGATCCATTCTACTTCATTCGCATGAATGTAACCATTCTAATTCATTCGTACAATCCATTCTAATTCATTCGCACGATCAATTCTAGTTCATTCGTATGATCCATTCTAATTTATTCCTACGATCTATTCTAATTTATTCGTTCGAATGTATCCATTCTAATTTATTCGTACGATTCATTCTAATTCATTCGTACGATCCATTCTAATTCATTCGTATGATCCACTCTACTTCATTCGCACAAATGTATCCATTCTAATTCATTCGTGCAATCCATTCTAATTCATTCGCACGATCAATTCTAATTCATTTGTATGATCCATTCTAATTCATTCCTACGATCTATTCTAATTCATTCGTTCGATCCATTCTACTTCATTCGCACGAATGTATCCATTCTAATTCATTCGTACGATCCATTCTAATTCATTCGTACGATTCATTTGAATGTATCCATTCTAATTCATTCGTACAATCCATTCTAATTCATTCGCACGATCAATTCTAATTCATTCGTATGATCTATTCTAATTCATTCCTACGATCTATTCTAATTCATTCGTTCGAATGTATCCATTCTAATTCATTCGTACGATCTAATTAGGAATGATCCATACTAATTCATTCGTACAATCCATTCTAATCCATTCTAATTCATTCGTACGATTCATTCTAATTCATTCGTAGAATGGATCATACGAATTAATTAGAATGGTTTCATTCGTACGATCCATTCTAATGAATGAATTAGTACAATCCATTCTACTTAGAATGAATTAGAATGGATCGTACGAATGAATTAGAATGAATCGTACGAATGAATTAGAATGGATCGTAGGAATGAATCGTGCGAATGAACGAATGAATTAGAATAGATCGTACGAATGAATTATAATGGATCGTACGAATGAATTAGAATAGATCGTACGAATGAATTAGAATGAATCGTACGAATGAATTAGAATGGATACATTCGTGCGAATGAAGTAGAATGGATCGTACGAATGAATTAGAATGGATCGTACGAACGAATGAATTAGAATAGAATGGATTAGTATTAATTCGTTCATTCGTACGAATTCTACTTTATTCATTTAATTCATACGTACGAATATATTCTAATTCATTCGTATTGAATTCATTCATTCGTGCGATCCATTCTAATACATTCATTCTAATGGATGAATTAGAATGAATCGTACGAATGAATTAGAATGGATACATTCGAACGAATGAATTAGAATAGATCGTAGGAATAAATTAGAATGGATCATACGAATGAATTAGAACTGATCGTGCGAATGAAGTAGAATGGATCGTACGAATGAATTAGAATGGATCATACGAATGAATTAGGAATAGATCGTACGAATGAATCATACAAATGAATTGATCGTACGAATGAATCGTAGGATACATTCATTCATACGATCTAATGGATCATACGAACGAATTAGAATGGATCGTACGAATGAATTAGAATGTATTAGATCGTGCGATCATATGAAGTAGAATGGATCATACAAATGAATTAGAAATGATCGTGCGAATGAATTAGAATGGATTGTACGAATGAATTAGAATGGATACATTCGTGCGAATGAATTAGAATGGATCGTACGAATGAATTAGAATGAATCGTACGAATGAATTAGAATGGATCGTACGAATGAATTAGAATGGATACATTCATGCGAATGAATTAGAATGGATCGTACGAATGAGTAAGAATGGATCGTACGAATGAAATAGAATGGATCGTACGAATGAATTAGAATGGATCATGCTAATGAATTAGAATGGATCGTACGAATGAATTAGAATGGATCGTACGAATGAATTAGAATGGATCATGCGAATGAATTAGAATGGATTGTACGAATGAATTAGAATGGATTGTACGAATGAATTAGAATGGAATGTATCCATTCTACTTCATTCGCACGAATATATCCATTCTAATTCATTCGTACAATCCATTCTAATTCATTGGCACAATCAATTCTAATTCATTCGTATGATCCATTCTAATTCATTCCTACGATCTATTCTAATTCATTCGTTCGAATGTATCCATTCAAATTCATTCGTACAATCCATTCTAATTCATTCGCACGATCCATTCTACTTCATTCGCACGAATGTATCCATTCTAATTCATTCGTACAATCCATTCTAATTCATTCGCACGATCAATTCTAATTCATTCGTTCGTACGATCCATTCTAATTCATTTGTACGATCCATTCTACTTCATTCGCACGAATGTATCCATTCTAATTTATTCCTACGATCTATTCTAATTCATTCGTTCGAATGTTTCCATTCTAATTCATTCGTACGATTCATTCTAATTCATTCGTACGATCCATTCTAATTCATTCGTACGATCCATTCTACTTCAATTGCACGAATGTATCCATTCTAATTCATTCGTACGATCCATTCTACTTCATTCGCACGAATGTATCCATTCTAATTCATTCTTACAATCCATTCTAATTCATTCGCACGATCAATTCTAATTCATTCGTATGATCCATTCTAATTCATTCCTACGATCTATTCTAATTTATTCGTTCGAATATATCTATTCTAATTCATTCGTACGATTCATTCTAATTCATTCGTACGATCCATTCTAATTCATTAGTACGATCCATTCTACTTCATTCGCACGAATGTATCCATTCTAATTCATTCGCACGATCAATTCTAATTCATTCGTTCGTACGATCCATTCTGATTCATTCGTACGATCCATTCTACACCATTCGCACGAATGTATCCATTCTAATTCATTCGTACAATCCATTCTAATTCATTCGCACGATCAATTCTAATTCATTCGTATGATCCATTCTAATTCATTCCTACGATCTATTCTAATTCATTCGTTCGAATGTATCCATTCTAATTCATTCGCACGATCCATTCTAATTCATTCCTACGATCTATTCTAATTCATTCGTATTAGAATGTATCATTCTAATTAGAATGAACGATCCATTCGTATGAATTAGAATGGATTCATTCGAACGATCTATTCTAATCCATTCTAATTAATTCATACGTATGATCCATTCTACTTCATTCGTACGATCCATTCTAATACGAATGAATTAGAATGAATCGTACGATTGAATTAGAATGGATACATTCGAACGAATGAATTAGAATAGATCGTACGAATGAATTAGAATGGATCGTTCGAATGAATTAGAATGAATTGTACAAATGAATTAGAATGGATCGTACGAATGAATTAGAATGGATACATTCATGCGAATGAATTAGAATGGATCGTACGAATGAGTAAGAATGGATCGTACGAATGAAATAGAATGGATCGTACGAATGAATTAGAATGGATACATTCATGTGAATGAATTAGAATGGATCGTACGAATGAATTAGAATGGATCATACGAATGAATTTGAATTGATCGTACGATTCTAATTCATTCGCACGATCAATTCTAATTCATTCGTATGATCCATTCTAATTCATTCCTACGATCTATTCTAATTTATTCATTCGAATGTATCCATTCTAATTCATTCGCACGATCCATTCTAATTCATTCCTACGATCTATTCTAATTCATTCGTATTAGAATGTATCATTCTAATTAGAATGAACGATCCATTCGTATGAATTAGAATGGATTCATTCGAACGATCTATTCTAATCCATTCTAATTAATTCATACGTATGATCCATTCTACTTCATTCGTACGATCCATTCTAATACGAATGAATTAGAATGAATCGTACGATTGAATTAGAATGGATACATTCGAACGAATGAATTAGAATAGATCGTACGAATGAATTAGAATGGATCGTACGAATGAATTAGAATGAATCGTACAAATAAATTAGAATGGATCGTACGAATGAATTAGAATGGATACATTCATGCGAATGAATTAGAATGGATCGTACGAATGAGTAAGAATGGACCGTACGAATGAAATAGAATGGATCGTACGAATGAATTAGAATGGATACATTCATGTGAATGAAATTAGAATGGATCGTGCGAATGGATTCCAATTCATTCGCACGATCAATTCTAATTCATTCGTATGATCCATTCTAATTCATTCCTACGATCTATTCTAATTCATTCGTTCGAATGTATCCATTCTAATTCATTCGTACGATTCATTCTAATTCATTCATACGATCCATTCTAATTCATTCGTACGATCCATTCTACTTCATTCGCACGAATGTATCCATTCTAATTCATTCGTACAATCCATTCTAATTCATTCGCATGATCAATTCTAATTCATTCGTATGATCCATTCTAATTCATTAGTACGATCTATTCTAATTCATTCGTTCGAATGTATCCATTCTAATTCATTCGTACGATTCATTCTAATTCATTCGTACGATCCATTCTAATTCATTCGTACGATCCATTCTACTTCATTCGCACGAATGTATCCATTCTAATTCATTCGTACAATCCATTCTAATTCATTCACACGATCAATTCTAATTCATTCGTATGATCCATTCTAATTCATTCCTACGATCTATTCTAATTCATTCGTTCGATCTATTCTAATTTATTCGTACGATCCATTCTAATTCATTAGCACGATCCATTCTAATTCATTCGTACGATCCATTCTATTTCATTTGTATAATCCATTCTTACTCATTCGTACGATCCATTCTAATTCATTCGCACGAATGGATCAATTAGAATGAATCCATTCTAATTCATTATAATTCGTACGATCCATTCTAATTCATTTGTACGATTCATACGAATGAATTAGAATGGATCGTACTGATCCATTCTACTTCATTCAATTCATTCGTACGAATGAATTGATCATATGATCGCACGAATGAATTAGAATAATCATACGTATGAATTCTAATTCATTCGTGCGAATGAAGTAGAATGGATCGTACGAATGAATTAGAATTGATCGTGCGAATGAATTAGAATGGATTGTACGAATGAATTAGAATGGATACATTCGAGCGAATGAAGTAGAATGGATACATTCCATTCTAATTCATTCGTACGATCCATTTAATTCATTCCTACGATCTATTCTAATTCATTCGTTAATTCATTCGTTCGAATGTATCCATTCTAATTCATTCTAATTCATTCGTACGATCCATTCTGATTCATTCTACTTCATTCGCACGAATGTATCCATTCTAATTCATTCGTACATTCCATTCTAATTCATTCGCACGATCAATTCTAATTCATTCGTATGATCCATTCTAATTTATTCGTTCGAATGTATCCATTCTAATTCATTCGTACGATTCATTCTAATTCATTCGTACGATCCATTCTAATTCATTCGTACGATCCATTCTACTTCATTCGCACGAATGTATCCATTCTAATTCATTCGTACAATCCATTCTAATTCATTCGCACGATCATTTCTAATTCATTCGTACGAATGAATTGATCAATTAGAATTCATTCCTATTAGAATGAATTAGAATGGATCTTACGAACGAATGAATTAGAATAGATCGTAGGAATGAATTAGAATGGATCATACGAATAAATTAGAATTGATCGTACGAATGAATTAGAATGGATCGTACGAATGAAGTAGAATGGATCGTACGAATGAATTAGAATGGATCATACGAATGAATTAGAATTGATCATACGAATAAATTAGAATGGATTGCACGAATGAATTAGAATGGATACATTCGTGCGAATGAAGTAGAATGGATCGTACGAATGAATTAGAAAGGATCGTACGAATGAATTAGAAATGATCGTGCGAATGAATTAGAATGGATTGCACGAATGAATTAGAATGGATACATTCGTGCAAATGAAGTAGAATGGATCGTATGAATGAATTAGAATGGATCGTACGAATGAATTAGAATGAATCGTATGAATGAATTAGAATGGATACATTCTAATGAATTCATACAATCCATTCGTATTCTAATTTGAATCCATTCTAATTCATTCGCACGATCAATTCTTATTCATTCGTATGATCCATTCTAATTCATTCCTACGATCTATTCTAATTTATTCGTTCGATTGGATCGTACGAATGAATGAATCGTACGAATGAATTAGAATAGATCGTACAATCCATTCTAATTCATTCGTGAAGTAGAATGGACTAGAATGGATTAGAATTCATTCGTAGAATGGATCATAGGAATGAATTAGAATGGATTAGAATGAATTAGAATGGATCGTATGAATAAATTAGAATGGATTAGAATGATCATACGAATGAATCAAAGAATGATCATTATAATTCATTCGTACGATCATAATTCGTTCGTACGATCCATACTAATTCATTCGTACGATCTATTCTACGAATCCATTCGTACGAATGAATTAGAATGGATCCATTCTAATTCATACGAATTAGAACGATCATACGAATGAATCGTACGAATGAATTAGAATGGATTGTACGAATGAATTAGAATGGATACATTCGTACGATCCATTCTGAATGTATCCATTCTAATTTAATTCATTCGTACATTCGTACGAATGTATCCATTCTAATTCATTCGTTCGATCTATTCGTACGATCGTAGGAATTAGAATGAATTAGAATTAGAATAGATCGTACGAATGAATTAGAATAGATCCATTCGTATGATCCATTCTAATTCTAATTCATTCGTATGAATTAGAATGGATCATATGAATGAATTAGAATTGATCATAGGAATGAATTAGAATGGATCATACGAATGAATTAGAATTGATCGTGCGAATGAATTAGAATGGATTGTACGATCTATTCTAATTCATTCGTTCGTACGATCCATTCTAATTCATTCGTACGATCCATTCTACTTCATTCGCACGAATGTATCCATTCTAATTCATTCGTACGATTCATTCTAATTCATTCGTACGATCCATTCTAATTCATTCGTACGATCCATTCTAATACATTCGTACGATCTATTCTAATTCATTCGTTCATTCGCACGATTCATTCCTACGATCCATTCTAATTCATTCGTACGATTCATTCTAATTCATTCGTACGATCCATTCTAATTCATTCTAATTAATTCTATTAACGAATGGATCCATACTAATTCATTCGTATGATCAATTCTAATTCATTCGTATGATCCATTCTAATTCATTCCTATGATCCATTCTAATCCATACGATCCATTCGTACGATCCATTCTAATTCATTCGTGCGATCCATTCTACTTCACGAATGGATCGTACGATTCATTCGTACGATATATTCGTTCGTACAATCTATTCGTACGATCCATTCTAATTCATTCGTACGATCTATTCTAATTCATTCGTATGATCCATTCTAATTCATTCGTACAATCCAATCGTACGATCCATTCGTGCAATCCATTCGTACAATCTATTCTAATTCATTCGTTCGAATGTATCCATTCTAATTCATTCGTAATGATCAATTCTAATACATTCGAACGAATGAATTAGAATAGATCGTAGGAATGAATTAGAATGAATCGTACGAATGAATTAGAATAGATCGCAGGAATGAATTAGAATGGATCATACGAATGTATTAGAATTGATCATACGAATGAATTAGAATGAATTAGAATGGATTAGAATGGATTGTACGAATGAATTAGAATGAATCGTGCGAATGAATTAGAAAAGATCGTAGGAATGAATTAGAATGGATCGTACGAATGTTTCCATTCTAATTCATTCGTACGATTCATTCTAATTCATTCGTACGATCCATTCTGATTCATTCGTACGATCCATTCTACTTCATTCGCACGAATGTATCCATTCTAATTCATTCGTGCAATCCATTCTAATTCATTCGCACGATCAATTCTAATTCATTCATATGATCCATTCTAATTCATTCCTACTATCTATTCTAATTCATTCGTTCGAATGTATCCATTCTAATTCATTCGTACGATTCATTCTAATTCATTCGTACGATCCATTCTAATTCATTCGTACGATCCATTCTACTTCATTCGCACGAATGTATCCATTCTAATTCATTCTAATTCATTCGTACGATCCATTCTAATTCATTCGTACGATCCATTCTACTTCATTCGCACGAATGTATCCATTCTAATTCATTCGTACAATCCATTCTAATTCATTCGCACGATCAATTCTAATTGATTCGTATGATCCATTCTAATTCATTCCTACGATCTATTCTAATTCATTCGTTCGAATGTTTCCATTCTAATTCATTCGTACGATTCATTCTAATTCATTCGTACGATCCATTCTGATTCATTCGTACGATCCATTCTAATTCATTCGTACGATCCATTCTACTTCATTCGCACGAATGTATCCATTCTAATTCATTCGTACAATCCATTCTAATTCATTCGCACGATCAATTCTAATTCATTCGTATGATCCATTCTAATTCATTCCTACGATCTATTCTAATTCATTCGTTCGAATGTATCGATTCTAATTCATTCGTACGATCCATTCTAATTCATTCGTACGATCCATTCTACTTCATTCGCACGAATGTATCCATTCTAATTCATTCGTACAATCCATTCTAATTCATTCGCACGATCAATTCTAATTCATTCGTATGATCCATTCTAATTCATTCCTACGATCTATTCTAATTCATTCGTTCGAATGTTTCCATTCTAATTCATTCGTACGATTCATTCTAATTCATTCGTACGATCCATTCTAATTCATTCGTACGATACATTCTACTTCATTCGCACGAATGTATCCATTCTAATTCATTCGTACGATCCATTCTACTTCATTCGCACGAATGTATCCATTCTAATTCATTCGTACAATCCATTCTAATTCATTCGCACGATCAATTCTAATTCATTCCTACGATCTATTCTAATTCATTCCTACGATCTATTCTAATTCATTCGTTCGAATGTTTCTATTCTAATTCATTCGTATGATTCATTCTAATTCATTCGTACGATCCATTCTGATTCATTCGTACGATCCATTCTAATTCATTCGTACGATCCATTCTACTTCATTCGCACGAATGGATCCATTCTAATTCATTCGTACAATCCATTCTAATTCATTCGTACGATTCATTCTAATTCATTCCTACGATCTATTCTAATTCATTCATTCGAATGTTTCCATTCTAATTCATTCGTACGATTCATTCTAATTCATTCGTACGATCCATTCTAATTCATTCGTACGATCCATTCTACTTCATTCGCACGAATGTATCCATTCTAATTCATTCGTACGATCCATTCTACTTCATTCGCACGAATGTATCCATTCTAATTCATTCGTACAATCCATTCTAATTCATTCGCACGATCAATTCTAATTGATTCGTATGATCCATTCTAATTCATTCCTACGATCTATTCTAATTCATTCGTTCGAATGTTTCCATTCTAATTCATTCGTACGATTCATTCTAATTCATTCGTACGATCCATTCTGATTCATTCGTACGATCCATTCTAATTCATTCGTACGATCCATTCTACTTCATTCGCACGAATGTATCCATTCTAATTCATTCGTACAATCCATTCTAATTCATTCGCACGATCAATTCTAATTCATTCGTATGATCCATTCTAATTCATTCCTACGATCTATTCTAATTCATTCGTTCGAATGTATCGATTCTAATTCATTCGTACGATCCATTCTAATTCATTCGTACGATCCATTCTACTTCATTCGCACGAATGTATCCATTCTAATTCATTCGTACAATCCATTCTAATTCATTCGCACGATCAATTCTAATTCATTCGTATGATCCATTCTAATTCATTCCTACGATCTATTCTAATTCATTCGTTCGAATGTTTCCATTCTAATTCATTCGTACGATTCATTCTAATTCATTCGTACGATCCATTCTAATTCATTCGTACGATACATTCTACTTCATTCGCACGAATGTATCCATTCTAATTCATTCGTACGATCCATTCTACTTCATTCGCACGAATGTATCCATTCTAATTCATTCGTACAATCCATTCTAATTCATTCGCACGATCAATTCTAATTCATTCCTACGATCTATTCTAATTCATTCCTACGATCTATTCTAATTCATTCGTTCGAATGTTTCTATTCTAATTCATTCGTATGATTCATTCTAATTCATTCGTACGATCCATTCTGATTCATTCGTACGATCCATTCTAATTCATTCGTACGATCCATTCTACTTCATTCGCACGAATGGATCCATTCTAATTCATTCGTACAATCCATTCTAATTCATTCGTACGATTCATTCTAATTCATTCCTACGATCTATTCTAATTCATTCATTCGAATGTTTCCATTCTAATTCATTCGTACGATTCATTCTAATTCATTCGTACGATCCATTCTAATTCATTCGTACGATCCATTCTACTTCATTCGCACGAATGTATCCATTCTAATTCATTCGTACGATCCATTCTACTTCATTCGCACGAATGTATCCATTCTAATTCATTCGTACGATTCATACAAATGAATTAAAAAGGTTACATTCGTGAGAATGAATTAGAATGGATCGTGCGAATGAATGAGAATTGATCATACGGATGAATTAGAATGGATCGTACGAATGAATTAGATTGCATCGTACGATCCATTCTAATTCATTCGTACGATTCAATCTAATTCATTCGTACGATCCATTCTAATTCATTCGTACGATCCATTCTAATTAGAAATGATCTATTCTAATTCATTCTAATTCATTCGCATGATCCATTCTAATTCATTCGTATGATCCATTCTAATTAATTCGTGCGAATGAATTAGAATAGATACGTGCGAATGAATTAGAATGGATACATTCGCACGAATGAATTAGAATAGATCGTAGGAATGAATTAGAATGGATTGTACGAATGAATAAGAATGGATACATTCGTGCGAATGAAGTAGAATGGATCGTACGAATGAATTAGAATGGATTGTACGAATGAATTAGAATGGATACATTCGTACGATCATTTCTGAATGTATCCATTCTAATTTAATTCATTCGTACATTCGTACGAATGTATCCATTCTAATTCATTCGTTCGATCCATTCGTACGATCGTAGGAATTAGAATGAAGTAGATTTAGAATGGATCGTACGAATGAATTAGAATAGATCCATTCGTATGATCCATTCTAATTCATTCGTATGATCCATTCTAATTCTAATTCATTCGTATGAATTAGAATGGATCATACGAATGAATTAGAATTGATCATAGGAATGAATTAGAATGGATCATACGAATGAATTAGAATTGATCGTGCGAATGAATTAGAATGGATTGTACGATCTATTCTAATTCATTCGTTCGTACGATCCATTCTAATTCATTCGTACGATCCATTCTACTTCATTCGCACGAATGTATCCATTCTAATTCATTCGTACGATTCATTCTAATTCATTCGTACGATCCATTCTAATTCATTCGTACGATCCATTCTAATTCATTCGTACGATCTATTCTAATTCATTTGTTCATTCGCACGATTCATTCCTACGATCCATTCTAATTCATTCGTACGATTCATTCTAATTCATTCATACAATCCATTCTAATTCATTCTAATTAATTCTATTAATGAATGGATCCATACTAATTCATTCGTATGATCAATTCTAATTCATTCGTATGATCCATTCTAATTCATTCCTATGATCCATTCTAATCGATACGATCCATTCGTACGATCCATTCTAATTCATTCGTGCGATCCATTCTACTTCACGAATGGATCGTACGATTCATTCGTATGATACATTCGTTCGTACAATCAATTCGTACGATCCATTCTAATTCATTCGTACGATCTATTCTAATTCATTCGAATGATCCATTCTAATTCATTCGTACAATCCAATCGTACGATCCATTCGTGCAATCCATTCGTACAATCCATTCTAATTCATTCGTTCGAATGTATCCATTCTAATTCATTCGTATGATCAATTCTAATACATTCGAACGAATGAATTAGAATAGATCGTAGGAATGAATTAGAATGAATCGTACGAATGAATTAGAATAGATCATAGGAATGAATTAGAATGGATCGTACGAATGTATTAGAATTGATCATACGAATGAATTAGAATGAATTAGAATGGATTAGAATGGATTGTACGAATGAATTAGAATGAATCGTGCGAATGAATTAGAATAGATCGTAGGAATAAATTAGAATGGATCGTACGAATGTTTCCATTCTAATTCATTCGTACGATTCATTCTAATTCATTCGTACGATCCATTCTGATTCATTCGTACGATCCATTCTACTTCATTCGTACGAATGTATCCATTCTAATTCATTCGTGCAATCCATTCTAATTTATTCGCACGATCAATTCTAATTCATTCGTTTGATCCATTCTAATTCATTCCTACGATCTATTCTAATTCATTCATTCGACTGTATCCATTCTAATTCATTCGTACGATTCATTCTAATTCATTCGTACGATCCATTCTAATTCATTCGTACGATCCATTCTACTTTATTCACACGAATGTATCCATTCTAATTCATTCTAATTCATTCGTACGATCCATTTTAATTCATTCGTACGATCTATTCTATTTCATTCGCACGAATGTATCCATTCTAATTCATTCGTACAATCCATTCTAATTCATTCGCACGATCAATTCTAATTCATTCGTATGATCCATTCTAATTCATTCCTACGATCTATTCTAATTCATTCGTTCGAATGTTTCCATTCTAATTCATTCGTACGATTCATTCTAATTCATTCGTACGATCCATTCTGATTCATTCGTTCGATCCATTCTAATTCATTCGTACGATCCATTCTACTTCATTCGCACGAATGTATCCATTCTAATTTATTCGTACAATCCATTCTAATTTTTTCGCACGATCAATTCTAATTCATTCGTATGATCCATTCTAAATCATTCCTACGATCTATTCTAATTCATTCGTTCGAATGTATCCATTCTAATTCATTCGTACGATCCATTCTAATTCATTCGTACGATCCATTCTACTTCATTCGCACGAATGTATCCATTCTAATTCATTCGTACAATCCATTCTAATTCATTCGCACGATCACGAATGTATCC
This sequence comes from Chamaelirium japonicum, assembly GCA_947650365.1. Lineage (NCBI taxonomy): Eukaryota > Viridiplantae > Streptophyta > Magnoliopsida > Liliales > Melanthiaceae > Chamaelirium > Chamaelirium japonicum. The sequence continues at coordinate 435,484 of CANTAL010000127.1, read as the reverse complement.
ATTCTAATTCATTCGTACGATCCATTCTACTTCATTTGCACGAATGTATCCATTCTAATTCATTCGTACAATCCATTCTAATTCGTAGGAATGAATTCATTCGTACAACCCATTCTAATTCATTCGCATGATCCATTCTAATTGATCGTACGAATGAATTAGAATGGATACATTCGTTCGTATGATCCATTCGTACGAATAATCCATTCGTATGGATCTATTTATTTTAATTCATTCTAATCCATTCGTATGAATTAGAATTAATTAGAATGGATTCATTCATTCGTACTAATGAATAGATCTATTCATTAGAATGGATCCATTCTAATACGTATTAATCCATCCTACGAATGAATTCTAATGGATTGTACGAATGAATTTGAATTCTAATTCGTACTAATTAGAATGGATCAATTAGAATGGATCATACGAATGAAGTAGAATGGATCATACGAATGAATTAGAATTGATCCATTCGTGCTAATGAATGATCAATTCCTATGATCCTACGTATGATCCAAATTCTAATTCATTCGTACGATCCATACGATCTATTCTGAATGGATCCATTCTAATTTAATTCATTCCTACGATCCATTCTAATTAGAATGAATTAGAATGAATCGTACGAATGAATTAGAATGGAAACATTCGAACGAATGAATTAGAATAGATCGTAGGAATGAATTAGAATGGATCATACGAATGAATTAAAATTGATCGTGCGAATGAATTAGAATGGATTGTACGAATGAATTAGAATGGATTGTACGAATGAATTAGAATGGATACATTCGTGCGAATAAAGTAGAATGGATCGTACGAATGAAGTAGAATGGATCGTACGAATGAATTAGAATGGATCATACGAATGAAGTAGAATGGATCGTACGAATGAATTAGAATGGATCGTACGAATGAATTAGAATGAATCATACGAATGAATTAGAATGGATCGTACGATCCATTCTAATTCATTCGCACGATCCATTCTAATTTATTTATACGATCCATTCAAATTCATTCGTACGAATAGATTGTACGAATGAATTAGAATGGATCATACGAATGAAGTAGAATGGATCATAGGAATGAATTAGAATTGATCGTGCGAATGAATTAGAATGGATTGTACGAATGAATTAGAATGGATACATTCGTGCGAATGAAGTAGAATGGATCGTACGAATGAATTAGAATGGATCGTACGAATGAATTAGAATGGATTGTACGAATGAATTAGAATGAATCATACGAATGAAGTAGAATGGATCATACGAATGAATTAGAATTGATCGTGCGAATGAATTAGAATGGATTGTACGAATGAATTAGAATGGATACATTCGTGCGAATGAAGTATAATGGATCGTACGAATGAATTAGATTGGATCGTACAAATGAATTAGAATTGATCGTGCGAATGAATTAGAATGGATTGTACGAATGAATTAGAATGGATACATTCGTGCGAATGAAGTAGAATGGATCGTACGAATGAATTAGAATGGATCGTACGAATGAATTAGAATGAATCGTACGAATGAATTAGAATGGATACATTCGAACGAATGAATTAGAATAGATCGTAGGAATGAATTAGAATAGATCATACGAATGAATTAGAATTGATCGTGCGAATGAATTAGAATGGATTGTACGAATGAATTAGAATGGATACATTCGTGCGAATGAAGTAGAATGGATCGTACGAATGAAGTAGAATGGATCGTACGATCAATTCATTCGTACGATCCATACGATCTATTCTGAATGGATCCATTCTAATTTAATTCATTCCTACGATCCATTCTAATTAGAATGAATTAGAATGAATCATACGAATGAATTAGAATTAGGAATGAGTAAGAATGGATCTATTCTAATCAAAATTAACGTACGATCCATTCGTACGAATGAATTAATTCAATTCTACGATCTATCATAGAATTACGAATGAATTAGAATGGATCTATTCTATGATCCATTCTAATTCATTCCTATGAATGGATTAGAATTCGTTCGAATGTATCCATTCTAATTCATTCCTACGATCCATTCTAATTCATTCGAATGAATTAAAATGGATATATTCTAATTCATTCAATTCATTCGTACGATCCATTCTAATTCATTCGTACGATCCATTCTAATTCATTCTAATTCATTCCTACGATCTATTCTAATTCATTCGTACGAATGTATCCATTCGAATGAATTAGAATTGATCGTGCGAATGAAATAGAATGGATCGTACGAATGAATTAGAATAGAATGGATACATTCGTGCGAATGAATTAGAATGGATCGTAAGAATGAGTAAGAATGGATCGTACGAATGAATTAGAATGGATCGTACTAATGAATTGGAATGAATCGTATGAATGAATTAGAATGGATACATTTGAACTAATGAATTAGAATGGATCGTACGAATGAGTAAGAATGGATCGTACGAATGAATTAGAATGGATCGTACGAATGAATTGGAATGAATCGTACGAATGAATTAGAATGGATTCATTCTAATTCATTCGTACGATTCATCTGATTCATTCGTACGATCCATTCTAATTCATTCGCACGATCAATTCTAATTCATTCGTTCGTACGATCCATTCTGATTCATTCGTACGATCCATTCTACATCATTCGCACGAATGTATCCATTCTAATTCATTCGTACAATCCATTCTAATTTATTCGCACGATCAATTCTAATTCATTCGTATGATCCATTCTAATTCATTCGTACGATCCATTCTAATTCATTCGTACGATCCATTCTACTTCATTCGCGAATGTATCCATTCTAATTCATTCGTACAATCCATTCTAATTCATTCGCACGATCAATTCTAATTCATTCGTATGATCCATTCTAATTCATTCCTACGATCTATTCTAATTCATTCATTCGAATGTATCCATTCTAATTCATTCGAACGATTCATTCTAATTCATTCGTACGATCCATTCTAATTCATTCGTACGATCCATTCTACTTCATTCGCACGAATGTATCCATTCTAATTCATTCGTACAATCCATTCTAATTCATTCGCACGATCTATTCTAATTCATTCGTATGATCCATTCTAATTCATTCCTACGATCTATTCTAATTCATTCGTACGAATGAATTAGAATGGATACATTCGAACGAATGAATTAGAATATATCGTAGGAATGAATTAGAATGGATCATACGAATGAATTAGAATTGATCGTGCGAATGAATTAGAAAGGATTGTACGAATGAATTAGAATGGATACATTCTTACGAATGAAGTAGAATGGATCGTACGAATGAATTAGAATGAATCATACGAATGAATTAGAATGAATCGTACGAATGAATTAGAATGGATACATTCGAACGAATGAATTAGAATAGATCGTAGAAATGAATTAGAATGGATCATACGAATGAATTAGAATTGATCGTGCGAATGAATTAGAATGGATTGTACGAATGAATTAGAATGGATACATTCGTGCGAATGAAGTAGAATGGATCGTACGAATGAATTAGAATGGATTGAATTAGAATAGATCCATTAGAATGTAGTAGAATGAATTAGAATTCAAATTCATTCGTATTGATGGATTACGAATGGATTGTACTAATGAATTGATCAGTACGTATTTCTAATACATACTAATCATTCGTACAATCCATTCTAATTCATTCGTACGATCCATTCTACTTCATTCGCACGAATGTATCCATTCTAATTCATTCGTACAATCCATTCAAATTCATTCGCACGATCAATTCTAATTCATTCGTTCGTACGATCCATTCTAATTCATTCGTACGATCCATTCTACTTCATTCGCACAAATGTATCCATTCTAATTCATTCCTACGATCTATTCTAATTCATTCGTTCGAATGTTTCCATTCTAATTCATTTGTACGATTCATTCTAATTCATTCGTACGATCCATTCTTATTCATTCTAATTCATTCTACTTCATTCGCACGAATGGATCCATTCTAATTCATTCGTACAATCCATTCTAATTCATTCGTACGATTCATTCTAATTCATTCCTACGATCTATTCTAATTAATTCGTTCGAAAGTTTCCATTCTAATTCATTCGTACGATTCATTCTACTTCAATCATATGATCCATTCTAATTCATTCGTACGATCCATTCTACTTCATTCACATTCATTCGTACGATTCATTCTAATTCATTCGTACGATCCATTCTAATTCATTCGTACGATCCATTCTAATTCATTCGTACGATCTATTCTAATTCATTCGTTCATTCGCACGATTCATTCCTACGATCCATTCTAATTCATTCGTACGATTCATTCTAATTCATTCGTACGATCCATTCTAATTCATTCTAATTAGAATGGATTGTACTAATTCATTCATTAGAATGGATCGTACGAATGAATCCATTCTAATTAATTCGTACGATCCATTCTACGAATGAATTAGAATGAATCGTACGAATGAATTAGAATGGATTAGAATGGATTGTACGAATGAATTAGTATGGATCATTCCTAATTAGATCGTACGAATTCATTCTAATTCATCGTACGATCAATTTGAATTAGGATTGTAGGAATGAATTAGAATGATCATAGAATAGATCCATTCGTATGAATTAGAATGAATCGTACGAATGTATCCATTCTAATTCATTCGTACGATTCATTCTAATTCATTCGTACGATCCATTCTAATTCATTCGTACGATCCATTCTACTTCATTCGCACGAATGTATCCATTCTAATTCATTCGTACAATCCATTCTAATTTATTCGCACGATCAATTCTAATTCATTCGTATGATCCATTCTAATTCATTCCTACGATCTATTCTAATTCATTCGTTCGAATGTATCCATTCTAATTCATTCATACGATTCATTATAATTCATTCGTATGATCCATTCTGATTCATTCGTACGATCCATTCTACTTCATTCGCACGAATGTATCCATTCTAATTCATTCGTACAATCCATTCTAATTCATTCGCACGATCAATTCTAATTCATTCGTATGATCCATTCTAATTCATTCCTACGATCTATTCTAATTCATTCGTTCGAATGTATCCATTCTAATTCATTCGTACGATTCATTCTAATTCATTCGTACGATCCATTCTAATTCATTCGTACGATCCATTCTACTTCATTCGCACGAATGTATCTATTCTAATTCATTCGTACAATCCATTCTAATTCATTCGCACGATCAATTCTAATTCATTCGTATGATCCATTCTAATTCATTCCTACGATCTATTCTAATTCATTCGTTCGAATGTATCCATTCTAATTCATTCGTACGATTTATTCTAATTCATTCGTACGATCCATTCTAATTCATTCGTACGATCCATTCTACTTCATTCGCACGAATGTATCCATTTTAATTCATTCGTACAATCCATTCTAATTCATTCGCACGATCAATTCTAATTCATTCGTATAATCCATTCCTATTCTAATTCATTCGTACGATTCATTCTAATTCATTCGTACGATCCATTCTAATTCATTCGTACGATCCATTCTACTTCAGTCGCACGAATGTATCCATTCTAATTCATTCGCACAATCCATTCGTACGATCCATTCTAATTCATTCGTACGATCCATTCTACTTCATTCGCACGAATGTATCCATTCTAATTCATTCGTACTTAGAATTGATCGTGCGAATGAATTAGAATGGATTGTACGAATGAATTAGAATGGATACATTCGTGCGAATGAAGTAGAATGGATCGTACGAATGAATTAGAATGGATCGTACGAATGAATAAGAATGAATCGTACGAATGAATTAGAATGGGAATGGATCATACGAATGAATTCTAATTGATCGTGCGAATAAATTAGAATGGATTATACAAAGGAATTAGAATGGATACATTCGTGCGAATGAAGTAGAATGGATCGTACGAATGAATTAGAATGGATCGTACGAATGAATTAGAAATTATCGTGCGAATGAATTAGAATGGATACATTCGAACGAATGAATTAGAATAGATCCTACGAATGAATTAGAATGGATCATACGAATGAATTAGAATTGATCGTGCGAATGAATTAGAATGGATTATACGAATGAATTAGAATGGATACATTCGTGCGAATGAAGTAGAATGGATCGTATGAATGAATTAGAATGGATACATTCGTGCGAATGAAGTAGAATGGATCGTACGAATGAATTAGAATGGATCGTACGAATGAATTAGAATGAATCGTACGAATGAATTAGAATGGAAACATTCGAACGAATGAATTAGAATAGATCGTAGGAATGAATTAGAATGAATCGTACGAATGAATTAGAATGGATCGTACGAATCCATTCGTACTTCATTTGCACGATCTATTCTAATTCATTCGTTCGATCCATTCTACTTCATTCGCACGAATGTATCCATTCTAATTCATTCGTACGATCCATTCTAATTCATTCGTACGATCCATTCTAATTCATTCGTACGATCCATTCGAATGTATCCATTCTAATTCATTCGTATAATCCATTCTAATTCATTCGCACGATCAATTCTAATTCATTCGTATGATCCATTCTAATTCATTCCTACGATCTATTCTAATTCATTCGTTCGAATGTATCAATTCTAATTCATTCGTACGATCCATTCTAATTCATTCATACGATCCATTCTACTTCATTCGCACGAATGTATCCATTCTAATTCATTCGTACAATCCATTCTAATTCATTCGCACGATCCATTCTAATTCATTCGTATGATCCATTCTAATTCATTCCTACGATCTATTCTAATTCATTCGTTCGAATGTTTCCATTCTAATTCATTCGTACGATTCATTCTAATTCATTCGTACGATCCATTCTAATTCATTCGTACGATCCATTCTACTTCATTCGCACGTATGTATCCATTCTAATTCAATCGTACGATCCATTCTACTTCATTCGCACGAATGTATCCATTCTAATTCATCGTACAATCCATTCTAATTCATTCGCACGATCAATTCTAATTCATTCGTATGATCCATTCTAATTCATTTCTACGATCTATTCTAATTCATTCGTTCGAATGTATCCATTCTAATTCATTCGCACGATCAATTCTAATTCATTCGTACGATCCATTCTAATTCATTCGTACGATCCATTCTACTTCATTCGCACGAATGTATCCATTCTAATTCCTTCGTACAATCCATTCTAATTCATTCGCACGATCAATTAGAATTCATTCGTATGATCCATTCCCATTCTAATTCATTCGTACGATTCATTCTAATTCATTCGTACGATACATTCTAATTCATTCATACGATCGATTCTCCTTCATTCGCACGAATGTATCCATTCTAATTCATTCGTACAATCCATTCTAATTAATTCGCACGATTAATTCTAAGTACGAATGAATTAGAATGGATACATTCGTGCGAATGAAGTAGAATGGATCGTACGAATGAATTAGAATGGATCGTACGAATGGATTGTGCGAATGAATTAGAATGGATACATTAGTGCGAATTAACTAGAATGGATCGTACGAATGAATTAGAATGGATCCTATGAATGAATTAGAATGAATCGTACGAATGAATTAGAATGGGAATGGATCATACGAATGAATTAGAATTGATCGTGCGAATGAATTAGAATGGATTGTACGAATGAATTAGAATGGATACATTCGTGCGAATGAAGTAGAATGGCTCGTACGAATGAATTAGAATGGATCGTACGAATGAATTAGAATGAATCGTACGAATGAATTAGAATGGATACATTCGAACGAATGAATTAGAATAGATCGTAGGAATGAATTAGAATGGATCATACGAATGAATTAGAATTGATCGTGCGAATGAATTAGAATGGATTGTACGAATGAATTAGAATGGATATATTCGTGCGAATGAAGTAGAATGGATCGTACGAATGAATTAGAATGGATCGTACGAATGAATTAGAATAAATCGTACGAATGAATTAGAATGGATACATTCGAACGAATGAATTAGAATAGATCGTAGGAATGAATTAGAATGGATCATACGAATGAATTAGAATTGATCGTGCGAATGAATTAGAATTGATCGTGCGAATGAATTAGAATGGATTGTACGAATGAATTAGAATGGATACATTCGTGCGAATGAAGTAGAATGGATCGTACGAATGAATCAGAATGGATCGTACGAATGAATTAGAATGAATCGTACGAATGAATTAGAATGGATACATTCGAACGAATGAATTAGAATAGATCGTAGGAATGAATTAGAATGGATCATACGAATGAATTAGAATTGATCGTGCGAATGATTTAGAATGGATTGTACGAATGAATTAGAATGGATACATTCGTGCGAATGAAGTAGAATGGATCGTACGAATGAATTAGAATGGATCGTACGAATGAATTAGAATGAATCGTACGAATGAATTAGAATGGATACATTCGTACGATTCATTCTAATTCATACGAATGGATCTATTCTATGATCATTCTAATTCATTCGTACAATCCTAATTCTAATTGATCGTACGAATGAATTAGAATGAATTCGTACGATCTAATTAGGAATGATCCATACTAATTCATTCGTACAATCCATTCTAATCCATTCTAATTCATTCGTACGATTCATTCTAATTCATTCGTAGAATGGATCGTACGAATTAATTAGAATGGATTCATTCGTACGATCCATTCTAATGAATGAATTAGTAGAATCCATTCTAATTAGAATGAATTAGAATGGATCGTACGAATGAATTAGAATGAATCGTACGAATGAATTAGAATGGATCGTAGGAATGAATCGTGCGAATGAACGAATGAATTAGAATAGATCGTACGAATGAATTAGAATGGATCGTACGAATGAATTAGAATGGATCGTACGAATGAATTAGAAATGATTATGCGATTGAATTAGAATGGATTGCACGAATGAATTAGAATGGATACATTCGTGCGAATGAAGTAGAATGGATCGTACGAATGAATTAGAATGGATCGTACGAATGAATTAGAATGAATCGTACGAATGAATTAGAATGGATACATTCGAACGAATGAATTAGAATAGATCGTAGGAATGAATTAGAATGGATCATACGAATGAATTAGAATTGATCGTGCGAATGAATTAGAATGGATTGTACGAATGAATTAGAATGGATACATTCGTGCGAATGAAGAATGAATCGTACGAATGAATTAGAATGGATACATTCGAACGAATAAATTAGAATGGATCGTACGAATGAATTTGAATAGATCATACAAATGAATTAGAAAGGTTATATTCGTGAGAATGAATTAGAATGGATCGTGCGAATGAATGAGAATTGATCATACGGATGAATTAGAATGGATAGTACGAATGAATTAGATTGCATCGTATGATCCATTCTAATTCATTCGCACGATCCATTCTAATTCATTAGTACGGTCCATTCTAATTCATTCGTATGAATGTATCCATTCTAATTCATTCGTACAATCCATTCTAATTCATTCCTACGATCCATTCTACTTCATTCGCACGAATGTATCCATTCTAATTCATTCGTACAATCCATTCTAATTTATTCGTACGATCCATTCTAATTCATTCGTACAATCTATTCTAATTCATTCGTATGATCCATTCTAATTAATTCTAATTCATTCCTACGATCTATTCTAATTCATTCGTACGAAATTATCCATTCGAATGAATTAGAATTGATCGTGCGAATGAAATAGAATGGATCGTACGAATGAATTAGAATAGAATGGATACATTCGTGCGAATGAATTAGAATGGATCGTACGAATGAGTAATAATGGATCGTACGAATGAATTAGAATGGATCGTATGAATGAATTGGAATGAATCGTACGAATGAATTAGAATGGATACATTTGAACGAATGAATTAGAATGGATTGTACGAATGAATTAGAATGGATACATTCGCGCGAATGAAGTAGAATGGATCATACGAATGAATTAGAATGGATCGTACGAATGAATTGAATGAATTAGAATAGATCATAGGAATGAATTAGAATGGATCATACGAATGAATTAGAATGGATCGTACGTATGAATTAGAATGGATCGTACGAATGAATTAGAATGGATCGTACGAATGAATTAGAATGAATCGTATTAGAATGGATCGTACGAATGAATTGGAATGATTCGTACGAATGAATTAGAATGGAAACCTTCGAACGAATGAATTAGAATAGATCGCAGGAATGAATTAGAATGGATCATACGAATGAATTAGAATTGATCGTGCGAATGAATTAGAATGGATTGTACGAATGAATTAGAATGGATAGAATGAATTAGAATGGATTGTACGAATGAATTAGAATGGATACATTCGTGCGAATGAAGTAGAATGGATCGTACGAATGAATTAGAATGGATCGTATGAATGAATTAGAATGAATCGTACGAATGAATTAGAATGGATACATTCGAACGAATGAATTAGAATAGATCGTAGGAATGAATTAGAATGGATCATACGAATGAATTAGAATTGATCGTGCGAATGAATTAGAATGGATTGTACGAATGAATTAGAATGGATACATTCGTGCGAATGAAGTAGAATGGATCGTACGAATGAATTAGAATGGATCGTACGAATGAATTAGAATGAATCGTACGAATGAATTAGAATGGATACATTCAAACGAATGAATTAGAATAGATCGTAGGAATGAATTAGAATGGATCATACGAACGAATTAGAATTGATTGTGCGAATGAATTAGAATGGATTGTACGAATGAATTAGAATGGATACATTCGTGCGAATGAAATAGAATGGATCGTACGAATGAATTAGAATGGATCGTACGAATGAATTAGAATGAATCGTACGAATGAATTAGAATGGATACATTCGAACGAATGAATTAGAATAGATCGTAGGAATGAATTAGAATGGATCATACGAATGAATTAGAATTGATCGTGCGAATGAATTAGAATGGATTGCACGAATGAATTAGAATGGATATATTCGAGCGAATAAAGTAGAATGGATTGTACGAATGAATTAGAATGGATCGTACGAATGAATTAGAATGAATCGTACGAATGAATTAGAATGGATACATTCGAACGAATGAATTAGAATAGATCGTAGGAATGAATTAGAATGGATCATACAAATGAATTAGAATTGATCGTGCGAATGAATTAGAATGGATTGTACGAATGAATTAGAATGGATAGAATGAATTAGAATGGATTGTACGAATGAATTAGAATGGATACATTCGTGCGAATGAAGTAGAATGGATCGTACGAATGAATTAGAATGGATCGTACGAATGAATTGGAATGAATCGTACGAATGAATTAGAATGGATACATTTGAACGAATGAATTAGAATGGATTGTACGAATGAATTAGAATGGATACATTCGCGCGAATGAAGTAGAATGGATCGTACGAATGAATTAGAATGGATCGTACGAATGAATTGAATGAATTAGAATAGATCATAGGAATGAATTAGAATGGATCATACGAATGAATTAGAATGGATCGTACGTATGAATTAGAATGGATCGTACGAATGAATTAGAATGGATCGTACGAATGAATTAGAATGAATCGTATTAGAATGGATCGTACGAATGAATTGGAATGAATCGTACGAATGAATTAGAATGGAAACATTCGAACGAATGAATTAGAATAGATCGCAGGAATGAATTAGAATGGATCATACGAATGAATTAGAATTGATCGTGCGAATGAATTAGAATGGATTGTACGAATGAATTAGAATGGATAGAATGAATTAGAATGGATTGTACGAATGAATTAGAATGGATACATTCGTGCGAATGAAGTAGAATGGATCGTACGAATGAATTAGAATGGATCGTACGAATGAATTAGAATGAATCGTACGAATGAATTAGAATGGATACATTCGAACGAATGAATTAGAATAGATCGTAGGAATGAATTAGAATGGATCATACGAATGAATTAGAATTGATCGTGCGAATGAATTAGAATGGATTGTACGAATGAATTAGAATGGATACATTCGTGCGAATGAAGTAGAATGGATCGTACGAATGAATTAGAATGGATCGTACGAATGAATTAGAATGAATCGTACGAATGAATTAGAATGGATACATTCGAACGAATGAATTAGAATAGATCGTAGGAATGAATTAGAATGGATCATACGAACGAATTAGAATTGATCGTGCGAATGAATTAGAATGGATTGTACGAATGAATTATAATGGATACATTCGTGCGAATGAAATAGAATGGATCGTACGAATGAATTAGAATGGATCGTACGAATGAATTAGAATGAATCGTACGAATGAATTAGAATGGATACATTCGAACGAATGAATTAGAATAGATCATAGGAATGAATTAGAATGGATCATATGAATGAATTAGAATTGATCGTGCGAATGAATTAGAATGGATTGCACGAATGAATTAGAATGGATATATTCGAGCGAATAAAGTAGAATGGATTGTACGAATGAATTAGAATGGATCGTACGAATGAATTAGAATGAATCGTACGAATGAATTACAATGGATACATTCGAACGAATGAATTAGAATAGATCGTAGGAATGAATTAGAATGGATCATACAAATGAATTAGAATTGATCGTGCAAATGAATTAGAATGGATTGTACGAATGAATTAGAATGGATAGAATGAATAAGAATGGATTGTACGAATGACTTAGAATGGATACATTCGTGCGAATGAAGTAGAATGGATTGTACGAATGAATTAGAATGGATCGTACGAATGAATTAGAATGAATCGTACGAATGAATTAGAATGGATACATTCAAACGAATGAATTAGAATAGATCGTAGGAATGAATTAGAATGGATCATACGAATGAATTAGAATTGATCGTGCGAATGAATTAGAATGGATTGTACGAATGAATTAGAATAGATACATTCGTGCGAATGAAGTAGAATGGATCGTACGAATGAATTAGAATGGATCGTACAAATGAATTAGAATGAATCGTACGAATGAATTAGAATGGATACATTCGAACGAATGAATTAGAATAGATCGTAGGAATGAATTAGAATGGATCATACGAATGAATTAGAATTGATCGTGCGAATGAATTAGAATGGATTGTACGAATGAATTAGAATGGATACATTCGTGCGAATGAAGTAGAATGGATCGTACGAATGAATTAGAACGGATCGTACGAATGAATTAGAATGAATCGTACGAATGAATTAGAATGGATACATTCGGGCGAATGAATTAGAATAGATCGTAGGAATGAATTAGAATGGATCATACGAATAAATTAGAATTGATCGTGCGAATGAATTAGAATGGATTGCACGAATGAATTAGAATGGATACATTCGAGCGAATGAAGTAGAATGGATCGTACGAATGAATTAGAATGGATCGTACGAATGAATTAGAATGAATCGTACGAATGAATTAGAATGGATACATTCGAACGAATGAATTAGAATAGATCGTAGGAATGAATTAGAATGGATCATACGAATGAATTAGAATTGATCGTGCGAATGAATTAGAATGGATTGTACGAATGAATTAGAATGGATACATTCGTGCGAATGATGTAGAATGGATCGTACGAATGAATCAGAATGGATCGTACGAATGAATTAGAATTAATCGTACGAATGAATTAGAATGGATACATTCGAACGAATGAATTAGAATAGATCGTAGGAATGAATTAGAATGGATCATACGAATGAATTAGAATTGATCGTGTGAATGAATTAGAATGGATTGTACGAATGAATTAGAATGGATATATTCGTGCGAATGAAGTAGAATGGATCGTACGAATGAATTATAATGGATCGTACGAATGAATTAGAATGAATCGTACGAATGAATTAGAATGGATACATTCGAACTAATGAATTTGAATAGATCATAGGAATGAATTAGAATGGATCATACGAATGAATTAGAATTGATCGTGCGAATGAATTAGAATGGATTGTACGAAGGAATTAGAATGGATACATTCGTGCGAATGAAGTAGAATGGATCGTACGAATGAAATAGAATGGATCGTACGAATGAATTAGAATGAATCGTACGAATGAATTAGAATGGATACATTCGAACGAATGAATTAGAATAGATCGTAGGAATGAATTAGAATGGATCATACGAATGAATTAGAATTGATCGTGCGAATGAATTAGAATGGATTGTACGAATGAATTAGAATGGATCCATTCGTGCGAATGAAGTAGAATGGATCGTACGAATGAATTAGAATGGATCGTACGAATGAATCAGAATGGATCGTACGAATGAATTAGAATGAATCATACGAATGAATTAGAATGAAAACATTCGAACGAATGAATTAGAATAGATCATAGGAATGAATTAGAATGGATCATAAGAATGAATTAGAATTGATCGTGCGAATGAATTAGAATGGATTGTACGAATGAATTAGAATGGATACATTCGTGGGAATGAAGTAGAATGGATCGTACGAATGAATTAGAATGGATACATTCGTGCGAATGAAGTAGAATGGATCGTACGAATGAATTAGAATGGATCGTACGAATGAATTAGAATGAATCGTACGAATGAATTAGAATGGAAACATTCGAACGAATGAATTAGAATAGATCATAGGAATGAATTAGAATGAATCGTACGAATGAATTAAAATGGATCGTGCGAATGAATTAGAATGGATTGTACGAATGAATTAGAATGGATACATTCGTGTGAATGAAGTAGAATGGATCGTACGAATGAATTAGAATGGATTGTACGAATGAATCAGAATGGATCGTACGAATGAATTAGAATGGATCGTATAAATGAATTAGAATGGATCGTGCGAATGAATTAGAATCGGTCATACGAATGAATTAGAATGGATCGTACGAACGAATGAATTAGAATTGATCGTGCGAATGAATTAGAATAGATCGTAGGAATGAATTTGAATGGATCATACGAATGAATTAGAATTGATCGTGCGAATGAATTAGAATGGATTGTACGAATGAATTAGAAAATTCATTCGTATGAATCATACAAATGAATTAGAATGGATCGTACGAATTATAATGAATTAGAATGGATTCCTAATTGATCCATTCGTGCGAATGAATTAGAATGGATCGTACGAATGAGTAAGAATGGATCATACAAATGAAATAGAATGGATCGTACGAATGAATTAGAATGGATCGTGCTAATGAATTAGAATGGATCGTACGAATAAATTAGAATAGATTGTCCGAATGAATACATTCGTGCGAATGAATTAGAATGGATCGTATGAATGAATTAGAATGGATCGTATGAATGAATTCGAATGGATCGTACGAATGAATTACAATGGATACATTCGTCCGAATGAATTAGATTGGATCATACGAAGGAATTAGGGTGGATCGTACGAATGCATTAGAATGGATATATTCGTGCGAATGAATTAGAATGGTCTGTACGAATGAATTAGAATGGATACCTTCGTGCGAATGAAGTAGAATGGATCGTACGAATGAATTAGAATGGATCGTACGAATGAATTGGAATGAATCGTACGAATGAATTAGAATGGATACATTCGAACGAATGAATTAGAATAGATCGTAGGAATGAATTAGAATGGATCATACGAATGAATTAGAATTGATCGTGCGAATGAATTAGAATGGATTGTACGAATGAATTAGAATGGATACATTCGTGCTAATGAAGTAGAATGGATCGTACGAATGAATTAGAATAGATCGTACGAATGAATTAGAATGAATCGTACGAATGAATTAGAATGGATACATTCGAACGAATGAATTAGAATAGATCGTAGGAATGAATTAGAATGGATCATACGAATGAATTAGAATTGATCGTGCGAATGAATTAGAATGGATTGTACGAATGAATTAGAATAGATCGTAGGAATGAATTAGAATGGATCATACGAATGAATTAGAATTGATCGTGCGAATGAATTAGAATGGATTGTACGAATGAATTAGAATGGATACATTCGTGACAATGAAGTATATGGATCGTACGAATGAATTAGAATGGATCGTACGAATGAATTAGAATGAATCATACGAATGAATTAGAATGGATACATTCGAACGAATGAATTAGAATAGATCGTACGAATGAATTAGAATGGATACATTCGAACGAATGAATTAGAATAGATCGTAGGAATGAATTAGAATGGATCATATGAATGAATTAGAATGGATCATACGAATGAATTAGAATTGATCGTGCGAATGAATTAGAATGGATTGTACGATCTATTCTAATTCATTCGTTCGTACGATCCATTCTAATTCATTCGTACGATCCATTCTACTTCATTCGCACGAATGTATCCATTCTAATTCATTCGTACGATTCATTCTAATTCATTCGTACGATCCATTCTAATTCATTCGTACGATCCATTCTACTTCATTCGTTCGAATGTACCCATTCTAATTCATTCGTATGATTCATTCTAATGAATTAGAATTAGAATGGATTCGTACGAATGAATAGATCGTACGAATGGATCGTACGAATGAATTGATCAATTCTAATGAGAATGAATTCGTACGATTGGATTAGAATGGATTGTACGAATGAATTAGAATGGATCGTATGAATGAATTAGAATGAATCGTACGATCTATTCTGAATGGATCGTACGATTGGATTAGAATGGATATTATGAATGAATTAGAATAGATCGTACGAATGAATTAGAATGGATCATACGAATGAATTAGAATTGATCGTGCGAATGAATTGGAATGGATTGTACGAATGAATTAGAATGGATACATTCGTGCGAATGAAGTAGAATGGATCATAGGAATAAATCAGAATGGATCGTATGAATGAATCGTATGAATAAATTAGAATGGATCATTTCTAATTCATTCATATGATCCATTCTAATTCATTCCTACGATCTATTCTAATTCATTTGTTTGAATGTATCCATTCTAATTCATTCGTACGATTCATTCTAATTCATTCGTACGATCTATTCTAATTCATTCGTACGATCCATTCTACTTCATTCGTATGATCCATTCTAATTTATTCGTACGATCCATTCTATTTCATTCGTACGATCCATTCTACTTCATTCGCACGAATGTATCCATTCTAATTCATTCATACAATCCATTCTAATTCATTCGTACGATCAATTTTAATTCATTCGTATGATCCATTCTAATTCATTCCTACGATCTATTCTAATTCATTCGTTCGAATGTATCCATTCTAATTTATTCGTACGATTCATTCTAATTCATTCGTACGATCCATTCTGATTCATTCGTACGATCCATTCTACTTCATTCGCACGAATGTATCCATTCTAATTCATTCGTACATTCCATTCTAATTCATTCGCATGATCAATTCTAATTCATTCGTATGATCCATTCTAATTCATTCCTACGATCTATTCTAATTCATTCGTTCGAATGTATCCATTCTAATTCATTCGTACGATTCATTCTAATTCATTCGTACGATCCATTATGATTCATTCGTACGATCCATTCTACTTCATTCGCACGAATGTATCTATTCTAATTCATTCGTACAATCCATTATAATTCATTCACACGATCAATTCTAATTCATTCGTATGATCCATTCTAATTCATGCCTACGATATATTCTAATTCATTTGTTCGAATGTATCCATTCTAATTCATTCGTACGATTCATTCTAATTCATTCGTACGATCCATTCTAATTCATTCGTACGATCCATTCTACTTCATTCGCACGAATGTATCCATTCTAATTCATTCGTACAATCCATTCTAATTCATTCGCACGATCAATTCTAATTCATTCGTATGATCCATTCTAATTCATCCCTACGATCTATTCTAATTCATTCGTTCGAATGTATCGATTCTAATTCATTTGTACGATCCATTCTAATTCATTCGTATGATCCATTCTACTTCATTCGCACGAATGTATCCATTCTAATTCATTCGTACAATCCATTCTAATTCATTCGCACGATCAATTCTAATTCATTCGTATGATCCATTCTAATTCATTCCTACGATCTATTCTAATTCATTCGTTCGAATGTTTCTATTCTAATTCATTCGTACGATTCATTCTAATTCATTCGTACGATCCATTCTGATTTATTCGTACGATCCATTCTAATTCATTCGTACGATCCATTCTACTTCATTCGCACGAATATATCCATTCTAATTCATTCGTACAATCCATTCTAATTCATTCGCACGATCAATTCTAATTCATTCGTATGATCCATTCTTATTCATTCCTATGATCTATTCTAATTCATTCGTTCGAATGTATCCATTCTAATTCATTCGTACGATCCATTCTAATTCATTCGTACGATCCATTCTACTTCATTCGCACGAATGTATCCATTCTAATTCATTCGTACAATCCATTCTAATTCATTGCAACGATCAATTCTAATTCATTCGTATGATCCATTCTAATTCATTCCTACGATCTATTCTACTTCATTCGCACGAATGTATCCATTCTAATTCATTCGTACAATCCATTCTAATTCATTCGCATGATCAATTCTAATTCATTCGTACAATCCATTCTAATTCATTCCTACGATCTATTCTAATTCATTCGTTCGAATGTATCCATTCTAATTCATTCGTACGATTCATTCTAATTCATTCGTACGATCCATTCTAATTCATTCGTACGATCCATTCTAATTCATTCGTCCGATCCATTCTAATTCATTCACATGAATGTATCCATTCTAATTCATTCGTACAATCTATTCTAATTCATTCGCACGATCCATTCTAATTCATTCGTATGATCCATTCTAATTCATTCGTACAATCCATTCTAATTCATTCGCACGATCAATTCTAATTCATTCCTACGATCTATTCTAATTCATTCGTTCGAATGTATTCATTCTAATTCATTCTAATTCATTCGTACGATCCATTCTGATTCATTCTACTTCATTCGCACGAATGTATTCATTCTAATTCATTCGTACAATCCATTCTAATTCATTCGCACGATCAATTCTAATTCATTCGTATGATCCATTCTAATTTATTCGTTCGAATGTATCCATTCTAATTCATTCGTACGATTCATTCTAATTCATTCGTACGATCCATTCTAATTCATTCGTACGATCCATTCTACTTCATTCGCACGAATGTATCCATTCTAATTCATTCGTACAATCCATTCTAATTCATTCGCACGATCAATTCTAATTCATTCGTTTTATCCATTCTAATTCATTCCTACGATCTATTCTAATTCATTCATTCGAATGTTTCCATTCTAATTCATTCGTACGATTAGAATGCATTGTACGAATGAATTAGAATGGATACATTCGAATGAATGAATTAGAATAGATCGTAGGAATGAATTAGAATGGATCATACGAATGAATTAGAATTGATCATGCGAATGAATTAGAATGGGTTGTACGAATGAATTAGAATGGATATATTCGTGCGAATGAAATAGAATGGATCGTACGAATGAATTAGAATGGATCGTACGAATGAATTAGAATGAATCGTACGAATGAATTAGAATGGATACATTCGAACGAATGAATTAGAATAGATTGTACGAATGAATTAGAATGAATCATACGAATGAATTAGAATTGATCGTGCGAATGAATTAGAATGGATTGTACGAATGAATTAGAATGGATACATTCGTGCGAATGAAGTAGAATGGATCGTACGAATGAATTAAAATAGATCGTACAAATGAATTAGAATGAATCGTACGAATGAATTAGAATAGATACATTCGAACGAATGATTTAGAATAGATCGTAGGAATGAATTAGAATGGATCATACGAATGAATTAGAATTGATCGTGCGAATGAATTAGAATGGATTGTACGAATGAATTAGAATGGATACATTCGTGCGAATGAAGTAGAATGGATCGTACGAATGAATTAGAATGGATCGTACGAATGAATTAGAATTGATCATGCGAATGAATTAGAATGGATTGTACGAATGAATTAGAATGGATACATTCGTGCGAATGAAGTAGAATGGATCGTACGAATGAATTAGTATGGATCGTACGAATGAATAAGAATGAATCGTACGAATGAATTAGAATGGATACATTCGAACGAATAAATTAGAATAGATCGTAGGAATGAATTAGAATGGATCATACGAATGAATTAGAATTGATCGTGCGAATGAATTAGAATGGATTGTACGAATGAATTAGAATGGATACATTCGTGCGAATGAAGTAGAATGGATCGTACGAATGAATTAAAATAGATCGTACGAATGAATTAGAATGAATCGTACGAATGAATTAGAATAGATACATTCGAACGAATGATTTAGAATAGATCGTAGGAATGAATTAGAATGGATCATACGAATGAATTAGAATTGATCGTGCGAATGAATTAGAATGGATTGTACGAATGAATTAGAATGGATTGTACGATCCATTCTAATTCATTCGTATGATTCATTCTAATTCATTCGTACGATCCATTCTAATTCATTCGTACGATCCATTCAACTTCATTCGCACGAATGTATCCATTCTAATTCATTCATACAATCCATTCTAATTTATTCGCACGATCAATTCTAATTAATTCGTATGATCCATTCTAAATCATTCCTATGATCGATTCTAATTCATTCGTTCGAATGTATCCATTCTAATTCATTCGTACGATTCATTCTAATTCATTCGAACGATCCATTCTAATTCATTCGTACGATCCATTCTACTTCATTCACACGAATGTATCCATTCTAATTCATTCGTACAATCCATTCTAATTCATTCGTACGAATGTTTCCATTCTAATTCATTCGTACGATTCATTCTAATTCATTTGTACGATCCATTCTGATTCATTCGTACGATCCTTTCTACTTCATTCGCACGAATATATCCATTCAAATTCATTCATGCAATCCATTCTAATTCATTCGCACGATCAATTCTAATTCATTCGTATGATCCATTCTAATTCATTCCTACGATCTATTCTAATTCATTCGTTCGAATGTATCCATTCTAATTCATTCGTACGATTCATTCTAATTCATTCGTACGATCCATTCTAATTCATTCGTACGATCCATTCTACTTCATTCGCACGAATGTATCCATTCTAATTCATTCATACAATCCATTCTACTTTATTCGCACGAATGTATCCATTCTAATTCATTCATACAATCCATTCTAATTCATTCGCACGATCAATTCTAATTCATTCGTATGATCCATTCTAATTCATTCCTACGATCTATTCTAATTCATTCGTTCGAATGTATCCATTCTAATTCTTTCGTACGATTCATTCTAATTCATTCGTACGATCCATTCTATTTCATTCGTACGATCCATTCTACTTCATTCGCACGAATGTATCCATTCTAATTCCGTATGATCCATTCTAATTCATTCCTACGATCTATTCTAATTCATTCGTTCGAATGTATCCATTCTAATTCATTCGTACGATTCATTCTAATTCATTCGTACGATCCATTCTAATTCATTCGTACGATCCATTCTACTTCATTCGCTCGAATGTATCCATTCTAATTCATTCGTGCAATCCATTCTAATTCATTCGCACGATCAATTCTAATTCATTCGTATGATCCATTCTAATTCATTCCTACGATCTATTCTAATTCATTTGTTCGAATGTATCAATTCTAATTTATTCGTACAATTCATTCTAATTCATTCGTACGATCCATTCTAATTCATTCGTACGATCCATTCCACTTCATTCGCACGAATGTATCCATTCTAATTCATTCGTACAATCCATTCTAATTCATTCGCACGATCAATTCTAATTCATTCGTATGATCCATTCTAATTCATTCCTACGATCTATTCTAATTCATTCGTTCGAATATATCCATTCTAATTCATTCGTACGATTCATTCTAATACATTCGTACGATCCATTCTAATTCATTAGTACGATCCATTCTACTTCATTCGCAAGAATGTATCCATTCTAATTCATTCGTACAATCTATTCTAATTCATTCGCACGATCAATTCTAATTCATTCGTATGATCCATTCTAATTCATTCCTACGATCCATTCTAATTTATTCGCTCGAATGTATCCATTCTAATTCATTCGTACGATCCATTCTTATTCATTCGTACGATCCATTCAAATTCATTCGCATGATCCATTCTAATTCATTCGTACGATCCATTCTTATTCATTCCACGAATGTATCCATTCTAATTCATTCGTGCAATCCATTCTAATTCATTCGCACGATCAATTCTAATTCATTCGTATGATCCATTCTAATTCATTCCTACGATCTATTCTAATTCATTCGTTCGAATGTATCCATTCTAATTCATTCGTACGATTCATTCTAATTCATTCGTACGATCCATTCTAATTCATTCGTGCAATCCATTCTAATTCATTCGCACGATCAATTCTAATTCATTCGTATGATCCATTCTAATTCATTCCTACGATCTATTCTAATTCATTCGTATGATCCATTCTAATTCATTCCTACGATCTATTCTAATTCATTTGTTCGAATGTATCCATTCTAATTCATTCGTACGATCCATTCTACTTTATTCGCACGAATGTATCCATTCTAATTCATTCGAATGAATTAGAATTGATCGTGCGATTGAATTAGAATGGATTGCACGAATGAATTAGAATGGATACATTCGTGCGAATGAAGTAGAATGGATCATACGACTGAATTAGAATGAATCGTACGAATGAATTAGAATGAATCGTACGAATGAATTAGAATGGATACATTCGAACGAATAAATTAGAATAGATCGTAGGAATGAATTAGAATGGATCATACGAATGAATTAGAATTGATCGCGCGAATGAATTAGAATGGATTGTACGAATGAATTAGAATGAGGAATGAATTAGAATGGATCATACGAATGAATTAGAATTGATCGTGCGAATGAATTAGAATGGATTGCACGAATGAATTAGAATGGATACATTCGAGCGAATGAAGTAGAATGGATCGTACGAATGAATTAGAATGGATCGTACGAATAAATTAGAATAAATCGTACGAATGAATTAGAATGGATCGTACGAATGAATCAGAATGGATCGTACGAATGAATTAGAATGAATCGTACGAATGAATTAGAATGGAAACATTCGAACGAATGAATTAGAATAGTTCGTAGGAATGAATTAGAATGGAACGTACGAATGAATTAGAATGGATCATACGAATGAATTAGAATGAATCATACGAATGAATTAGAATGGATACATTCGAACGAATGAATTAGAATAGATCGTAGGAATGAATTAGAATGGATCATACGAATGAATTAGAATTGATCGTGCGAATGAATTAGAATGGATACATTCGTGCGAATGAATTAGAATAGATCTGGATAGTGCGAATGAATTTGAATGGATTGCACGAATGAATTAGAATGGCTACATTCGTGCGAATGAAGTAGAATGGATCGTACGAATGAATTAGAATGGATCGTACGAATGAATCAGAATGGATCATACGAATGAATTAGAATGGATCGTACGAATGAATTAGAATGAATCGTACGAATGAATTAGAATGGATACATTCGAACGAATGTATTAGAATAGATCATAGGAATGAATTAGAATGGATCATACGAATGAATTAGAATTGATCGTGCGAATGAATTAGAATGGATTGCACGTACGATCCATTCTACTTCATTCGCACGAATGTATCCATTCTAATTCCTTCGTATAATCCATTTTAATTCATTCGCACGATCAATTCTAATTCATTCGTTTGATCCATTCTAATTCATTCGTACGATCCATTCTACTTCATTCGCACGAATGTATCCATTATAATTCATTCGTACGATCCATTCTAATTCATTCGCACGATCAATTCTAATTCATTCGCACGAATGTATCAATTCTAATTTATTCGTACGATCTATTCTAATTCATTCGCACGATCCATTCTAATTCATTCGTACGATCCATTCTACTTCATTTGCACGAATGTATCCATTCTAATTCATTCGTACAATCCATTCTAATTCATTCGTACAATCCATTCTAATTTATTCGCACGATCAATTCTAATTCATTCGTATGATCCATTCTAATTCATTCCTACAATCTATTCTAATTCATTCGTTCGAATGTATCCATTCTAATTCATTCGTACAATCCATTCTAATCGTACGAATGAATTAGAATGGAAACATTCGAACGAATGAATTAGAATAGATCGTAGGAATGAATTAGAATGGATCATACGAATGAATTAGAATTGATCGTGCGAATGAATTAGAATGGATTGTACGAATAAATTAGAATGGATACATTCGTGCGAATGAATTAGAATGGATCATACGAATGAATTAGAATTGATCATACGAATGAATTAGAATGGATACATTCGAACGAATGAATTAGAATAGATCGTAGGAATGAATTAGAATGAATCGTACGAATGAATTAGAATGGATACATTCGAACGAATGAATTAGAATAGATCGTAGGAATGAATTAGAATGGATCATATGAATGAATTAGAATGGATTGTACGAATGAATTAGAATGGATACATTCGTGCGAATGAAGTAGAATGGATCGTACGAATGAATTAGAATGGATGCATTCGAACGAATGAATTAGAATAGATCGTAGGAATGAATTAGAATGGATCATACGAATGAATTAGAATTGATCATGCGAATGAGTTAGAATGGATTGTACGAATGAATTAGAATGGATACATTTGAGCGAATGAAGTAGAATGGATACATTCCATTCTAATTCATTCGTACGATCCATTCTAATTCATTCCTACGATCTATTCTAATTCATTCGTTCGAATGTATCCATTCTAATTCATTCGTACGATTCATTCTAATTCATTCCTACGATCTATTCTAATTCATTCGTTCGAATGTATCCATTCTAATTCATTCGTATGATCAATTCTAATACATTCGAACGAATGAATTAGAATAGATCATAGGAATGAATTACAATGGATCATACGAATGAATTAGAATTGATCGTGCGAATGAATTAAAATGGATTGTACGAATGAATTAGAATGGATACATTCGTGCGAATGAAGTAGAATGGATACATTCCATTCTAATTCATTCGTACAATCCATTCTAATTCATCCGTACAATCCATTCTAATTCATTCGCACGATCCATTCTAATTCATTCGTGCAATCCATTCTAATTCATTCGCACGATCCATTCTACTTCATTCGCACGAATGTATCCGTTCTAATTTATTCGTACAATCCATTCTAATTCATTCGCACGATCAATTCTAATTCATTCGTATGATCCATTCTAATTCATTCCTACGATCTATTCTAATTCATTCAATTCATTCGTACGATACATTCTAATTCATTCGTACGATCCATTCCACTTCATTCGCACGAATGTATCCATTCTAATTCATTCGTACGATCCATTCTAATTCATTCGTACGATCAATTCTAATTCATTCGTATGATCCATTCTAATTCATTCGTACGATCCATTCTAATTCATTCGTACGATCCATTCTAATTCATTCGTATGATCCATTCTAATTCATTCGTACGATCCATTCTAATTTATTCGCACGAATGTATCCATTCTAATTCATTCGTACAATCCATTCTAATTCATTCGCACGATCAATTCTAATTCATTCGTATGATCCAATTCTAATTCATTCGTATGATCCATTCTAATTTATTGGATACATTCGAACGAATGAATTAGAATAGATCGTAGGAATGAATTAGAATGGATCATACGAATGAATTAGAATGGATATATTCGAACGAATAAATTAGAATAGATCGTAGGAAAGAATTAGAATGGATCGTACGAATGAATTAGAATGGATACATTCGAACTAATGACTTAGAATAGATCGTAGGAATGAATTAGAATGGATACATTCGTGCGAATGAAGTAGAATGGATCGTACGAATGAATTAGAATGGATCGTACGAATGAATTAGAATGGATCATACGAATGAATTAGAATTGATCGTGCGAATGAATTATAATGGATTGTACGAATGAATTAGAATGGATACATTCTAATTCATTCGTACGATCCATTCTAATTCATTCGCACAATCTATTCTAAGTCATTCGTACGATCCATTCTAATTCATTAGCACGATCCATTCTAATTCATTCGTACGATCCATTCTATTTCATTTGTACGATCCATTCTTACTCATTCGTACGATCCATTCTAATTCATTCGCATGAATGTATCCATTCTAATTCATTCGTACAATCCATTCTAATTCATTCGTACGATCCATTCTAATTCATTCGTACGATCCATTCTAATTCATTCGTACGATCCATTCTAATTCATTCGCACGATCAATTCTAATTCATTCGTATGATCCATTCTAATTCATTCCTACGATCTATTCTAATTCATTCGTTCGAATGTATCCATTCTAATTCATTCGTATGATTCATTCTAATTTATTCGTATGATCCATTCTAATTCATTCGTACGATCCATTCTACTTCATTCTCACGAATGTATCCATTCTAATTCATTCGTACAATCCATTCTAATTCATTCGCACGATCAATTCTAATTCATTCGTATGATCCATTCTAATTCATTCCTACGATCTATTCTAATTCATTCGTTCGAATGTTTCCATCATTCTAATTCATTCGTACGAGATCCATTCTAATTCATTCGTACGATCCATTCTACTTCATTCGCACGAATGTATCCATTCTAATTCATTCGTACGATCCATTCTACTTCATTCGCACGAATGTATCCATTCTAATTCATTTGTACAATCCATTCTAATTCATTCGCACGATCAAATCTAATTCATTCGTATGATCCATTCTAATTCATTCCTACGATCTATTCTAATTCATTCGTTCGATCCATTCTACTTCATTCACACGAATGTATCCATTCTAATTCATTCGTACGATCCATTCTAATTTATTCGTACGATCCATTCTAATTCATTCGTACGATCCATTCTAATTCATTCGTACGATCTATTCGAATGTATCCATTCTAATTCATTCGTACGATCCATTCTACTTCATTCGCAGGAATGGATCCATTCTAATTCATTCGTACAATCCATTCTAATTCATTCGTACGATTCATTCTAATTCATTCCTACGATCTATTCTAATTCATTCGTTCGAATGTTTCCATTCTAATTCATTCGTACGATTCATTCTAATTCATTCGTATGATCCATTCTAATTCATTCGTACGATCCATTCTACTTCATTCGTATGATCCATTCTAATTCATTCCTACGATCTATTCTAATTCATTCGTTCGAATGTATCCATTCTAATTCATTCGTACGATCCATTCTAATTCATTCGTACGAATGAATTAGAATGGATACATTCGTGCGAATGAAGTAGAATGGATCGTACGAATGAATCAGAATGGATCGTAAGAATGATCCATTCTAATTCATTCGTATGATCAATTCTAATACATTCGAACGAATGAATTAGAATAGATCGTAGGAATGAATTAGAATGGATCATACGAATGAATTAGAATTGATCGTGCGAATGAATTAGAATGGATTGTACGAATGAATTAGAATGGATACATTCGTGCGAATGAAGTAGAATGGATCGTACGAATGAATTAGAATAGATCGTACGAATGAATTAGAATGGATACATTCGAACGAATGAATTAGAATAGATCGTAGGAATGACTTAGAATGGATCATACGAATGAATTAGAATTGATCGTGCGAATGAATTAGAATGGATTGTACGAATGAATTAGAATGGATACATTCGAGCGAATGAAGTAGAATGGATACATTCCAATCTAATTCATTCGTACGATCCATTCTAATTCATTCCTACGATCTATTCTAATTCATTCGTTAATTCATTCGTTAATTCATTCGTTCGAATGTATCCATTCTAATTCATTCTAATTCATTCGTACGATCCATTCTGATTCATTCTACTTCATTCGCACGAATGTATCCATTCTAATTCATTCGTACGATCCATTCTAGGATCATAGGAATTGATCTATTCTAATTCGCACGAATGTATCCATTCTAATTCATTCGTACAATCCATTCTAATTCATTCGAATGAATGGATTGAACGAATGGATCCATTCTAATTCAATTAGAATGGATCGTACGTATGAATTCGTAGGATATATTCATTCATCAATCAATTCATTCGAATTAGAATGAATCAATTCATACGTAGAATGGATTAGGATTCTAATTAGAATGGATTCATTCTAATCCATTCGTACGATCCATTCTAATTCATTAGCATGATCAATACAAATGATCCATTCTAATGAATTAGATCGTACGAACGAATGAATCATACGAATTCATTCGCACGATCAATTCTAATTCATTCGTTCATTCGTAGAATGGATCGTACGAATGAATCATATGAATGAATTAGAATGGATCATTCGTTCGTACGATCCATTCTAATTCTAATTCATTCTAATTCATTCGTAACGATCAATTCTAATTCTAATTCTAATTCATTCTAATGAATTCGCACGATCCATTCGTTCGTACGATCGTATTCATTCGTTTGAATGTATCCATTCTAATTCACACGAATGGATTGTACGAATGAATTAGAATGAATTAGAATAGATCATTTCTAATTAGAATGGATCGTACAAATGAATTAGAATGGATCGTACGAATGAATTAGAATGAATCGTACG
Source organism: Chamaelirium japonicum (assembly GCA_947650365.1). Classification (NCBI taxonomy): domain Eukaryota; kingdom Viridiplantae; phylum Streptophyta; class Magnoliopsida; order Liliales; family Melanthiaceae; genus Chamaelirium; species Chamaelirium japonicum. Next base: position 406,566 of record CANTAL010000127.1, on the reverse strand, counting down.
AATGAATTAGAATGGATCGTACGATGCAATCTAATTCATTCGTACGATCCATTCTAATTCATCCGTATGATCAATTCTCATTCATTCGCACGATCCATTCTAATTCATTCTCACGAATGTAACCTTTCTAATTCATTTGTATGAATCGTACGAATGAATTAGAATGGATACATTCGTGCGAATGAAGTAGAATGGATCGTACGAATGAATTAGAATGGATCATACGAATGAATTAGAATAAATCGTACGAATGAATTAGAATGGAAACATTCAAACGAATGAATTAGAATAGATCGTAGGAATGAATTAGAATGAATCGTACGAATGAATTAGAATGGATTGTACGAATGAATTAGAATGGATCCATTCGTGCGAATGAAGTAGAATGGATCGTACGAATGAATTAGAATGGATCGTACGAATGAATCAGAATGGATCGTACGAATGAATTAGAATGAATCGTACGAATGAATTAGAATGGAAACATTCGAACGAATGAATTAGAATAGATCGTAGGAATGAATTAGAATGGATCATACGAATGAATTAGAATTGATCGTGCGAATGAATTAGAATGGATTGTACGAATGAATTAGAATGGATACATTCATGCGAATGAAGTAGAATGGATCGTACAAATGAATTAGAATGGATACCTTCGTGCGAATGAATTAGAATGGATCGTACGAATGAATTAGAATGGATCGTACGAATGAATTAGAATGAATCGTACGAATGAATTAGAATGGAAACATTCGAACGAATGAATTAGAATAGATCGTAGGAATGAATTAGAATGGATCATACGAATGAATTAGAATTGATCGTGCGAATGAATTAGAATGGATTGTACGAATGAATTAGAATGGATACATTCGTGCGAATGAAGTAGAATGGATCGTACGAATGAATTAGAATGGATCGTACGAATGAATTAGAATGGATACATTCGAACGAATGAATTAGAATAGATCATAGGAATGAATTAGAATGGATCGTACGAATGAATTAGAATGGATATATTCGAATGAATCGTACGAATGAATTAGAATGGATCGTACGAATGAATTAGAATGGATCGTACGAATGAATTAGAATGGATACATTCATGCGAATGAAGTAGAATAGATCGAACGAATGAATAAGAATAGATCGTATGAATGAATTAGAATGGGTCATACGAATGAATTAGAATTGATCGTGCGAATGAATTAGAATGGATTGCACGAATGAATTAGAATGGATACATTCGTGCGAATGAAGTAGAATGGATCATACGAATGAATTAGAATGGATCGTACGAATGAATTAGAATGAATCATACGAATGAATTAGAATGGATACATTCGAACGAATAAATTTGAATAGATCGTAGGAATGAATTAGAATGGATCATACGAATGAATTAGAATGGATTGTAGGAATGAATTAGAATGGATACATTCGTGCGAATGAAGTAGAATGGATCGTACGAATGAATTAGAATAGATCGTATGAATGAATTATAATGGATATATTCGAACGAATGAATTAGAATAGATCGTAGGAATGAATTAGAATGGATCATACGAATGAATTAGAATTGATCGTGCGAATGAATTAGAATGGATTGTACGAAAGAATTAGAATGGATACATTCGAGCGAATGAAGTAGAATGGATACATTCCATTCTAATTCATTCGTACGATCCATTCTAATTCATTCCTACGATCTATTCTAATTCATTCGTTCGAATGTATCCATTCTAATTCATTCGTACGATTCATTCTAATTCATTCCTACGATCTATTCTAATTCATTCGTTCGAATGTATCCATTCTAATTCATTCGTATGATCAATTCTAATACATTCGAACGAATGAATTAGAATAGATCATAGGAATGAATTAGAATGAATCGTACGAATGAATTAGAATAGATCGTAGGAATGAATTAGAATGGATCGTACGAATGTATTAGAATTGATCATACGAATGAATTAGAATGAATTAGAATGGATTAGAATGGATTATACGAATGAATTAGAATGAATCGTGCGAATGAATTAGAATAGATCGTAGGAATGAATTAGAATGGATCGTACGAATGTTTCCATTCTAATTCATTCGTACGATTCATTCTAATTCATTCGTACGATCCATTCTGATTCATTCGTACGATCCATTCTACTTCATTCGCACGAATGTATCCATTCTAATTTATTCGTGCAATCCATTCTAATTCATTCGCAAGATCAATTCTAATTCATTCGTATGATCCATTCTAATTCATTCCTACGATCTATTCTAATTCATTCGTTCGAATGTATCCATTCTAATTCATTCGTACGATTCATTCTGATTCATTCGTACGATCCATTCTAATTCATTCGTACGATCCATTCTACTTCATTCGCACGAATGTATCCATTCTAATTCATTCTAATTCATTCGTACGATCCATTCTAATTCATTCGTACGATCCATTCTACTTCATTCGCACGAATGTATCCATTCTAATTCATTCTAATTCATTCGTACGATCCATTCTAATTCATTCGTACGATCCATTCTACTTCATTCGCACGAATGTATCCATTCTAATTCATTCGTACAATCCATTCTAATTCATTCGCACGATCAATTCTAATTCATTCGTATGATCCATTCTAATTTATTCCTATGATCTATTCTAATTCATTCGTTCAAATGTTTCCATTCTAATTCATTCGTACGATTCATTCTAATTCATTCGTACGATCCATTCTGATTCATTCGTACGATCCATTCTAATTCATTCGTACGATCCATTCTACTTCATTCGCACGAATGTATCCATTCTAATTCATTCGTACAATCCATTCTAATTCATTCGCACGATCAATTCTAATTCATTCGTATGATCCATTCTAATTCATTCCTACGATCTATTCTAATTCATTCGTTCGAATGTATCCATTCTAATTCATTTGTACGATCTATTCTAATTCATTCGTACGATCCATTCTACTTCATTCGCACGAATGTATCCATTCTAATTCATTCGTACAATCCATTCTAATTCATTCCTACGATCAATTCTAATTCATTCGTATGTATCCATTCTAATTCATTCGTATGATCCATTCTAATTCATTCGTTCGAATGTATCCATTCTAATTCATTCGTCCAATCCATTCTAATTCATTCATGCGAATGAAGTAGAATGGAAACATTCGAACGAATGAATTAGAATAGATCGTGCTAATGAATTAGAATGGATCGTACGAATAAATTAGAATAGATTGTCCGAATGAATACATTCGTGCGAATGAATTAGAATGGATCGTATGAATGAATTAGAATGGATCGTATGAATGAATTCGAATGGCTCGTACGAATGAATTACAATGGATACATTCGTCCGAATGAATTAGAATGGATCATACGAAGGAATTAGGGTGGATCGTACGAATGCATTAGAATGGATAAATTGGAATGGATCATACGAATGAATTAGAATTGATCGTGCGAATAAATCAGAATGGATCGTACGAATGAATTAAAATGGATATATTCAAGCGAATGAATTAGAATGGATACATTTGTGCGAATGAATTAGAATGGATCGTACGAATGAATTAGAATGGATCAGCAAATTCGGAAACTTATAAGGGCGTCAAATGTGTTATTTAAATTAACGGTTCAAATAGACGGTTCGTGCGAATGAAGTTGAATGGATCGTACGAATGAATTAGAATGGATCGTACGAATGAATTAGAATGGATACATTCGAACGAATGAATTAGAATTGATCGTAGGAATGAATTAGAATGGATCATACGAATGAATTAGAATTGATCGTGCGAATGAATTAGAATGGATTGTACGAATGAATTTGAATGGATACATTCGTGCGAATGAAGTAGAATGGATCGTACGAATGAATTAGAATGGATCAATGAATCGTACGAATGAATTAGAATGGATACATTCGAACGAATGAATTAGAATAGATCGTAGGAATGATTTAGAATGGATCATACGAATGAATTAGAATTGATCGTGCGAATGAATTAGAATGGATTGTACGAATGAATTAGAATGAATCATACGAATGAAGTAGAATGGATCATACGAATGAATTATAATTGATCGTGCGAATGAATTAGAATGGATTGTACGAATGAATTAGAATCGATACATTCGTGCGAATGAAGTAGAATGGATCATACGAATGAATTAGAATGGATCGTACGAATGGATTAGAATTGATCGTGCGAATGAATTAGAATGGATTGTACGAATGAATTAGAATGGATACATTCGTGCGAATGAAGTAGAATGGATCGTACGAATGAATTAGAATGGATCGTACGAATGAATTAGAATGAATCGTACGAATGAATTAGAATCGATACATTCGAACGAATAAATTAGAATAGATCGTAGGAATGAATTAGAATGGATCATACGAATGAATTAGAATTGATCGTGCGAATGAATTAGAATGGATTGTACGAATGAATTAGAATGGATACATTCGTGCGAATGAAGTAGAATGGATCGTACGAATGAATTAGAATGGATCGTACGAATGAATTAGAATGGATACATTCGAACGAATGAATTAGAATAGATCGTAGGAATGAATTAGAATGGATCATACGAATGAATTAGAATTGATCATGCGAATGAATTAGAATGGATTGTACGAATGAATTAGAATGGATACATTCGTGCGAATTAAGTAGAATGGATCGTACGAATGAATTAGAATGGATCGTACGAATGAATCCGAATGGATCGTACGAATGAATTAGAATGGATCGTATAAATGAATTAGAATGGATCGTGCGAATGAATTAGAATGGATCGTATGACTGAATTAGAATTGATACATTCGTGCGAATGAATTAGAATGGATCGTACGAATGAGTAAGAATGGATCATACAAATGAAATAGAATGGATCGTACGAATGAATTAGAATGATCGTGCTAATGAATTAGAATGGATCGTACGAATTAATTAGAATAGATTGTCCGAATGAATACATTCGTGCGAATGAATTAGAATGGATCGTATGAATGAATTAGAATAGATCGTATAAATGAATTCGAATGAATCGTACGAATGAATTACAATGGATACATTCGTCCGAATGAATTAGAATGGATCATACGAAGGAATTAGGGTGGATCGTACGAATGCATTAGAATGGATATATTCGTGCGAATGAATTAGAATGGTCTGTACGAATGAATTAGAATGGATACATTCGTGCGAATGAAGTAGAATGGATCGTACGAATGAATTAGAATGGATCGTACGAATGAATTGGAATGAATCGTACGAATGAATTAGAATGGATACATTCGAACGAATGAATTAGAATAGATCGTAGGAATGAATTAGAATGGATCATACGAATGAATTAGAATTGATCGTGCGAATGAATTAGAATGGATTGTACGAATGAATTAGAATGGATACATTCGTGCGAATGAAGTAGAATGGATCGTACGAATGAATTAGAATGGATCGTACGAATGAATTAGAATGAATCGTAAGAATGAATTAGAATGGATACATTCAAACGAATGAATTAGAATAGATTGTAGGAATGAATTAGAATGGATCATACGAATGAATTAGAATTGATCGTGCGAATGAATTAGAATGGATTGTACGAATGAATTAGAATAGATCGTAGGAATGAATTAGAATGGATCATACGAATGAATTAGAATTGATCGTGCGAATGAATTAGAATGGATTGTACGAATGAATTAGAATGGATATATTCGTGAGAATGAAGTAGAATGGATCGTACGAATGAATTAGAATGGATCGTACGAATGAATTAGAATGAATCATACGAATGAATTAGAATGGATACATTCGAACGAATGAATTAGAATAGATCATAGGAATGAATTAGAATGGATCATACGAATGAATTAGAATGGATCATACGAATGAATTAGAATTGATCATAGGAATGAATTAGAATGGATCATACGAATGAATTAGAATTGATCGTGCGAATGAATTAGAATGGATTGTACGATCTATTCTAATTCATTCGTTCGTACGATCCATTCTAATTCATTCGTACGATCCATTCTACTTCATTCGCACGAATGTATCCATTCTAATTCATTCGTACGATTCATTCTAATTCATTCGTACGATCCATTCTAATTCATTCGTACGATCCATTCTAATTCATTCATTCGAATGTATCCATTCTAATTCATTCGTATGATTCATTCTAATGAATTAGAATTAGAATGGATTCGTACGAATGAATAGATTGTACGAATGGATCGTACGAATGAATTGATCAATTCTAATGCGAATGAATTCGTACGATTGGATTAGAATGGATTGTACGAATGAATTAGAATGGATCGTACGAATGAATTAGAATGAATCGTACGATCTATTCTGAATAGATCGTACGATTGGATTAGAATGGATCATACGAATGAATTAGAATAGATCGTACGAATGAATTAGAATGGATCATACGAATGAATTAGAATTGATCGTGCGAATGAATTATAATGGATTGTACGAATGAATTAGAATGGATACATTCGTGCGAATGAAGTAGAATGGATCATACGAATGAATCAGAATGGATCGTACGAATGAATCGTATGAATGAATTAGAATGGATCATTTCTAATTCATTCGTATGATCCATTCTAATTCATTCCTACGATCTATTCTAATTCATTCGTTCGAATGTATCCATTCTAATTCATTCGTACGATTCATTCTAATTCATTCGTACGATCCATTCTAATTCATTCATACGATCCATTCTACTTCATTCGTATGATCCATTCTAATTCATTCGTACAATCCATTCTAATTCATTCGTACGATCCATTCTACTTCATTCGCACGAATGTATCCATTCTAATTCATTCGTACAATCCATTCTAATTCATTCGCACGATCAATTCTAATTCATTCGTATGATCCATTCTAATTCATTCCTACGATCTATTCTAATTCATTCGTTCGAATGTATCCATTCTAATTCATTCTAATAGGATCCATTCTAATTCATTCTAACGAATGAATTAATTAGATCCATTCTACGATCCATTCTACGATCCATTCTAATTCGTAGAATGGATCCTATTAATTCGTACGATCTAATTAGGAATGAATTCATTCGTACGAATGGATCATTCCTAATTCGTACGAATGAATTAGAATGAATTAGAATGGATCGTACGAATGAATTAGAATGAATCGTTCGATCAATTCATTCGTACGATTCATTATAATTAATTCATTCGTATTAGAATGGATCATACGATTCATTCTATTTCATTAGTACGAAGTAGATTCGTCCTAATGAATCGAATTCGAATTCATTAGTACAATCCATTCGTAATTCATTATAATCCATTCGTTAGTACGATCAATTCGTTCATTCGTACGAATTCTACTTCATTCATTATAATTCATACGAATGATCCATTCATTCGTATGATCCATTCATTCTAATCCATTCGAACGATTCATTCGTAGGATCCATTTATACGTATGAATAGATCATATGAATGGATCATACGATCCATTCTAATTCATTCTAATTCATTCGTATGATAGTACGAATGGATTAGAATGAATTAGATCCATTCTTCTAATTCATTAGAATGGATACATTTTAATTAGAATCCATTCTAATTCATGTGAATGAACGATCCATTCTGATTCATTCGAATGAATTAGAATCGTACGATCCATTCCAATTCGTACGATCCATTCTACTTCATTCGTATCATTCTATGATCATTCTAGGATTCATTCTAATTCATTCGTACGATCCATTCTAATTCATTCGTACGATTCATTCTAATCCATTCTAATCCATTCTACGATCCATTCCTAATTCGTTCTAATTCATTCCTAATTCATTCCTACGATCTATTCTAATTCATTCGAATATATCCATTTTAATTCATTCGTACGATCTATTCTAATTCATTCGTAGAATGGAATTCTAATTTATTCGTACGATCAATTCTAATTCATTCGCACGATCAATTCGTACGTTAATTCGTGGATTAGAATAGATCGTAGGAATGAATTAGAATGGATCATACGAATGAATGGATTGTTAGAATGAATTAGAATGGATCATACGAATGAATTAGAATAGATCGTACGAATGAATTAGAATGGATCGTACGAATGGATTGTACGAACGAATGTATCGTACGAATGAATCGTACGATCCATTCTACTTCATTCGCACGATCAATTCTAATTCATTCGTATGATCCATTCTAATTCATTCCTACGATCTATTCTAATTCATTCGTTCGAATGTATCCATTCTAATTCATTCGTACGATTCATTCTAATTCATTCGTACGAATCCATTCTAATTCATTCGTATGATCGTACGATTCATTCCTATGAATTAGAATTGATCGTGCAATCCATTCTAATTCATTCTAATTAATTCAATCGTACGATCTATTCTAATTCATTCGTACGATTCATTCATTCGTACGATTCATTCTAATCCATTCTACTCTATTCTAATTCATTAGCACGATCCATTCTAATTCATTCGTACGATCCATTCTATTTCATTCGTACGATCCATTCTTACTCATTCGTACGATCCATTCTAATTCATTCGCATGAATGTATCCATTCTAATTCATTCGTACGATCCATTCTAATTCATTCGTACGATTCATTCTAATTCATTCGTACGATCCATTCTAATTCATTCGCACGAATGTATCCATTCTAATTCATTCGTACAATCTATTCTAATTCATTCGCACGATCATTTCTAATTCATTCGTATGATCCATTCTAATTCATTCCTACGATCTATTCTAATTCATTCGTTCGAATGTATCCAATGAATTAGAATGGATCATACGAATGAATTAGAATTGATCGTGCGAATGAATTAGAATGGATTGTACGAATGAATTAGAATGGATACATTCGTGCGAATGAAGTAGAATGGATCGTACGAATGAATTAGAATGGATACATTCGTGCGAATGAAGTAGAATGGATCGTACGAATGAATTAGAATGGATTGTACGAATGAATTAGAATGAATCGTACGAATGAATTAGAATGGAAACATTCGAACGAATGAATTAGAATAGATTGTAGGAATGAATTAGAATGGATCATACGAATGAATTAGAATTGATCGTGCGAATGAATTAGAATGGATTGTACGAATGAATTAGAATGGATACATTCGTGCGAATGAAGTAGAATCGATCATACGAATGAATTAGAATGGATCGTACGAATGAATTAGAATGGATCGTACGAATGAATTAGAATGGAAACATTCGAACGAATGAATTAGAATAGATAGTAGGAATGAATTAGAATGAATCGTACGAATGAATTAGAATGGATTGTACGAATGAATTAGAATGGATCCATTCGTGCGAATGAAGTAGAATGGATCGTACGAATGAATTAGAATGGATCGTACGAATGAATCAGAATGGATCGTATGAATGAATTAGAATGAATCGTACGAATGAATTAGAATGGAAACATTCGAACGAATGAATTAGAATAGATCGTAGGAATGAATTAGAATAGATCATACGAATGAATTAGAATTGATCGTGCGAATGAATTAGAATGGATTGTACGAATGAATTAGAATGGATACATTCGTGCGAATGAAGTAGAATGGATCGTACGAATGAATTAGAATGGATACATTCGTGCGAATGAAGTAGAATGGATCGTACGATTGAATTAGAATGGATCGTACGAATGAATTAGAATGAATCGTACGAATGAATTAGAATGGAAACATTCGAACGAATGAATTAGAATAGATCATAGGAATGAATTAGAATGGATCATACGAATGAATTAGAATTGATCGTGCGAATGAATTGGAATGGATTGTACGAATGAATTAGAATGGATACATTCGTGCGAATGAAGTAGAATGGATCGTACGAATGAATTAGAATGGATCGTACGAATGAATTAGAATGGATACATTCGAACGAATGAATTAGAATAGATCGTAGGAATGAATTAGAATGGATCATACGAATGAATTAGAATTGATCGTGCGAATGAATTAGAATAGATTGTACGAATGAATTAGAATGGATACATTAGTATGAATCGTACGAATGAATTAGAATGGATCGTACGAATGAATTAGAATGGATCGTACGAATGAATTAGAATAGATACATTCATGCGAATGAACTAGAATGGATCGAACGAATGAATTAGAATAGATCGTAGGAATGAATTAGAATGGATCATACGAATGAATGAGAATTGATCGTGCGAATGAATTAGAATGGATTGCACGAATGAATTAGAATGGATACATTCGTGCGAATGAAGTAGAATGGATCATACGAATGAATTAGAATGGATCGTACGAATGAATTAGAATGAATCGTACGAATGAATTAGAATGGATACATTCGAACGAATAAATTAGAATAGATCGTAGGAATGAATTAGAATGGATCATACGAATGAATTAGAATTGATCGTGCGAGTGAATTAGAATGGATTGTACGAATGAATTAGAATGGATACATTCATGCGAATGAAGTAGAATGGATCGTATGAATGAATTAGAATGAATCGTACGAATGAATTAGAATGGATCGTACGAATGAATCAGAATGGATCGTATGAATGAATTAGAATGAATCGTACGAATGAATTAGAATGGAAACATTCGAACGAATGAATTAGAATAGATCGTAGGAATGAATTAGAATGGATCATACGAATGAATTAGAATTGATCGTGCGAATGAATTAGAATGGATTGTACGAATGAATTAGAATGGATACATTCGTGCGAATGAAGTAGAATTGATCGTACGAATGAATTAGAATGGATCGTACGAATGAATTAGAATGAATCATACGAATGAATTAGAATAGATACATTCGAACGAATGAATTAGAATAGATCGTAGGAATGAATTAGAATGGATCATACGAATGAATTAGAATTGATTGTGCGAATGAATTAGAATGGATTGCACGAATGAATCAGAATGGATTGTACGAATGAATTAGAATGGATACATTCGTGCGAATGAAGTAGAATGGATCGTACGAATGAATTAGAATGGATCGTACGAATGAATTAGAATGGATCATACGAATGAATTAGAATGGATCGTACGAACGAATTAGAATGGATCGTACGAATGAATTAGAATGAATCGTACGAATGAATTAGAATGGATCGTACGAATGAATTAGAATGAATACATTCGTGCGAATGAATTAGAATATATCGTAGGAATGAATTAGAATGGATCGTACGAATGAATTAGAATGAAATGTATCCATTCTACTTCATTCGCTCGAATGTATCCATTCTAATTCATTCGTACAACCCATTCTAATTCATTCGCACGATCAATTCTAATTCATTCGTATGATCCATTCTAATTCATTCCTACGATCTATTCTAATTCATTCGTTCGAATGTATCCATTCTAATTCATTCGTACGATTCATTCTAATTCATTCATATGATCCATTCTGATTCATTCGTACGATCCATTCTGATTCATTCGTACGATTCATTCTAATTCATTCGTACGATCCATTCTACTTCATTCGCATGAATGTATCCACTCTAATTCATTCGTACAATCCATTCTAATTCATTCGCACGATCAATTCTAATTCATTCGTATGATCCATTCTAATTCATTCCTACGATCTATTCTAATTTACTCGTTCGATTGGATCGTACGAATGATTGAATCGTAGGAATGAATTAGAATGGATCGTACAAGCCATTCTAATTCATTCGTGAAGTAGAATGGACTATAATGGATTAGAATTCATTCGTAGAATGGATCATAGGAATGAATTAGAATGGATTAGAATGAATTAGAATGGATCGTACGAATGAATTAGAATGGATTAGAATGATCATACGAATGAATCGTAGAATGATCATTCTAATTCATTCGTACGATCATAATTCGTTTGTACGATCCATACTAATTCATTCGTACGATCTATTTTACGAATCCATTCGTACGAATGAATTAGAATGGATCCATTCTAATTCATACGAATTAGAACGATCATACGAATGAATTAGAATTGAATGGATATATTCGTGCGATCCATTCTAATAGATCCATTCTAATTCATTTGAATTAGAATGAATCAATTCATACGTAGAATGGATCGTACGAATAAATTAGAATTCAATTCAAATAGATCGTACGAATGAATTAGAATGTATTGTACGAATGAATTAGAATGGATGAATTCGTACGAATGAATTAGAATGGATTGTACGAATGAATTAGAATGGATACATTCGAATGAATGAAGTAGAATGGATCGTACGAATGAATTAGAATGGATCGTACGAATGAATTAGAATTGATCGTGCGAATGAATTAGAATAATGAATTAGAATAGATTGTAGGAATGAATTAGAATGGATCATATGAATGAATTAGAATTGATCGTGCGAATGAATTAGAATGGATTGTACGAATGAATTAGAATGGATACATTCGTGCGAATGATGTAGAATGGATCGTACGAATGAATCAGAATGGATCGTACGAACGAATGAATTAGAATTGATCGTGCGAATGAATTAGAATGGATTATACGAATGTATTAGAATGGATACATTCGTGCGAATGAAGTAGAATGGATCGTACGAATGAATTAGAATGGATCGTACGAATGAATTAGAATGAATCGTACGAATGAATTAGAATGGATACATTCGAACGAATAAATTAGAATAGATCGTAGGAATGAATTAGAATGGATCATACGAATGAATTAGAATTGATCGTGCGAATGAATTAGAATGGATTGTACGAATGAATTAGAATGGATACATTCGTGCGAATGAAGTAGAATGGATCGTACGAATGAATTAGAATGGATACATTCGTGCGAATGAAGTAGAATGGATCGTACGAATGAATTAGAATGGATCGTACGAATGAATTAGAATGGATACATTCGAATGAATGAATTAGAATAGATCGTAGGAATGAATTAGAATGGATCATACGAATGAATTAGAATTGATCGTGCGAATGAATTAGAATGGATTGTACGAATGAATTAGAATGGATACATTCGTGCGAATGATGTAGAATGGATCGTACGAATGAATCAGAATGGATCGTACGAACGAATGAATTAGAATTGATCGTGCGAATGAATTAGAATGGATTGTACGAATGAATTAGAATGGATACATTCGTGCGAATGAAGTAGAATGGATCGTACGAATGAATTAGAATGGATCGTACGAATGAATTAGAATGAATCGTACGAATGAATTAGAATAGATACATTCGAACGAATAAATTAGAATAGATCGTAGGAATGAATTAGAATGGATCATACGAATGAATTAGAATTGATCGTGTGAATGAATTAGAATGAATTGTACGAATGAATTAGAATGGATACATTCGTGCGAATGAAGTAGAATGGATCGTACGAATGAATTAGAATGGATACATTCGTGCGAATGAAGTAGAATGGATCGTACGAATGAATTAGAATGGATCGTACGAATGAATCAGAATGGATCATACGAATGAATTAGAATGGATCGTATAAATGAATTAGAATGGATCGTGCGAATGAATTAGAATGGATCGTATGACAGAATTAGAATGGATACATTCGTGCGAATGAATTAGAATGGATCGTACGAATGAGTAAGAATGGATCATACAAATAAAATAGAATGGATCGTACGAATGAATTAGAATGGATCGTGCTAATGAATTAGAATGGATCGTACAAATAAATTAGAATAGATTGTCCGAATGAATACATTCGTGCGAATGAATTAGAATGGATCGTACGATCCATTCTACTTCATTCGCACGAATGTATCCATTCTAATTCATTCGTACAGACTATTCTAATTCATTCACACGAATATATCCATTCTAATGCATTCGTACGATCCACTCTAATTCCTTCGTATGATCCATTCTAATTCATTTGGACGAATGTATCCATTGTAATTCATTCGTACGATCCATTCGAATTCATTCATACGATCCATTCTAATTCATTCATACGATCCATTCTAATTCATTCGCACGAATGTATTCATTCGGACAATCTATTCTAATTTATTCGTACGATCCATTCTAATTCATTAGCACGATCCATTCTAATTCATTCGTACGATCCATTCTATTTCATTTGTATGATCCATTCTTACTCATTCGTACGATCCATTCTAATTCATTCGCACGAATGGATCAATTAGAATGAATCCATTCTAATTTATTATAATTCGTACGATGCATTCCATTCAAATGTATCCATTCTAATTCATTCGTACAATCCATTCTAACTCATTCGCATGATCAATTCTAATTCATTCGTATGATCCATTCTAATTCATTCCTACGATCTATTCTAATTCATTCGTTCGAATGTATCCATTCTAATTCATTCGTATGATTCATTCTAATTTATTCGTATGATCCATTCTAATTCATTCGTACGATCCATTCTACTTCATTCTCACGAATGTATCCATTCTAATTCATTCGTACAATCCTATCTAATTCATTCGCACGATCAATTCTAATTCATTCGTATGATCCATTCTAATTCATTCCTACGATCTATTCTAATTCATTCGTTCGAATGTTTCCATCATTCTAATTCATTCGTACGAGATCCATTCTAATTCATTCGTACGATCCATTCTACTTCATTCGCACGAATGTATCCATTCTAATTCATTCGTACGATCCATTCTACTTCATTCGCACGAATGTATCCATTCTAATTCATTTGTACAATCCATTCTAATTCTTTCGCACGATCCATTCTAATTCATTCGTACGATCCATTCTACTTCATTCGCACGAATGTATCCATTCTAATTCATTCGTGCAATCCATTCTAATTCATTCGCACGATCAAATCTAATTCATTCGTATGATCCATTCTAATTCATTCCTACGATCTATTCTAATTCATTCGTTCGATCCATTCTACTTCATTCACACGAATGTATCCATTCTAATTCATTCGTACGATCCATTCTAATTTATTCGTACGATCCATTCTAATTCATTCGTACGATCCATTCTAATTCATTCGTACGATCTATTCGAATGTATCCATTCTAATTCATTCGTACGATCCATTCTACTTCATTCGCACGAATGGATCCATTCTAATTCATTCGTACAATCCATTCTAATTCATTCGTACGATTCATTCTAATTCATTCCTACGATCTATTCTAATTCATTCGTTCGAATGTTTCCATTCTAATTCATTCGTACGATTCATTCTAATTCATTCGTATGATCCATTCTAATTCATTCGTACGATCCATTCTACTTCATTCGTATGATCCATTCTAATTCATTCCTACGATCTATTCTAATTCATTCGTTCGAATGTATCCATTCTAATTCATTCGTATGATCAATTCTAATACATTCGAACGAATGAATTAGAATAGATCGTAGGAATGAATTAGAATGGATCATACGAATGAATTAGAATTGATCGTGCGAATGAATTAGAATGGATTGTACGAATGAATTAGAATGGATACATTCGTGCGAATGAAGTAGAATGGATCGTACGAATGAATTAGAATAGATCGTACGAATGAATTAGAATGGATACATTCGAACGAATGAATTAGAATAGATCGTAGGAATGACTTAGAATGGATCATACGAATGAATTAGAATTGATCGTGCGAATGAATTAGAATGGATTGTACGAATGAATTAGAATGGATACATTCGAGCGAATGAAGTAGAATGGATACATTCCAATCTAATTCATTCGTACGATCCATTCTAATTCATTCCTACGATCTATTCTAATTCATTCGTTAATTCATTCGTTCGAATGTATCCATTCTAATTCATTCTAATTCATTCGTACGATCCATTCTGATTCATTCTACTTCATTCGCACGAATGTATCCATTCTAATTCATTCGTACGATCCATTCTAGGATCATAGGAATTGATCTATTCTAATTCGCACGAATGTATCCATTCTAATTCATTCGTACAATCCATTCTAATTCATTCGAATGAATGGATTGAACGAATGGATCCATTCTAATTCAATTAGAATGGATCGTACGTATGAATTCGTAGGATACATTCATTCATCAATCAATTCATTCGAATTAGAATGAATCAATTCATACGTAGAATGGATTAGGATTCTAATTAGAATGGATTCATTCTAATCCATTCGTACGATCCATTCTAATTCATTCGCATGATCAATACAAATGATCCATTCTAATGAATTAGATCGTACGAACGAATGAATCATACGAATTCATTCGCACGATCAATTCTAATTCATTCGTTCATTCGTAGAATGGATCGTACGAATGAATCATATGAATGAATTAGAATGGATCATTCGTTCGTACGATCCATTCTAATTCTAATTCATTCTAATTCATTTGTAACGATCAATTCTAATTCTAATTCTAATTCATTCTAATGAATTCGCACGATCCATTCGTTCGTACGATCGTATTCATTCGTTCGAATGTATCCATTCTAATTCACACGAATGGATTGTACGAATGAATTAGAATGAATTAGAATAGATCATTTCTAATTAGAATGGATCGTACAAATGAATTAGAATGGATCGTACGAATGAATTAGAATGAATCGTACGAATGAATTAGAATGGATCGTACGATGCAATCTAATTCATTCGTACGATCCATTCTAATTCATCCGTATGATCAATTCTCATTCATTCGCACGATCCATTCTAATTCATTCTCACGAATGTAACCTTTCTAATTCATTTGTATGAATCGTACGAATGAATTAGAATGGATACATTCGTGCGAATGAAGTAGAATGGATCGTACGAATGAATTAGAATGGATCGTACGAATGAATTAGAATAAATCGTACGAATGAATTAGAATGGAAACATTCGAACGAATGAATTAGAATAGATCGTAGGAATGAATTAGAATGAATCGTACGAATGAATTAGAATGGATTGTACGAATGAATTAGAATGGATCCATTCGTGCGAATGAAGTAGAATGGATCGTACGAATGAATTAGAATGGATCGTACGAATGAATCAGAATGGATCGTACGAATGAATTAGAATGAATCGTACGAATGACTTAGAATGGAAACATTCGAACGAATGAATTAGAATAGATCGTAGGAATGAATTAGAATGGATCATACGAATGAATTAGAATTGATCGTGCGAATGAATTAGAATGGATTGTACGAATGAATTAGAATGGATACATTCATGCGAATGAAGTAGAATGGATCGTACAAATGAATTAGAATGGATACCTTCGTGCGAATGAATTAGAATGGATCGTACGAATGAATTAGAATGGATCGTACGAATGAATTAGAATGAATCGTACGAATGAATTAGAATGGAAACATTCGAACGAATGAATTAGAATAGATCGTAGGAATGAATTAGAATGGATCATACGAATGAATTAGAATTGATCGTGCGAATGAATTAGAATGGCTTGTACGAATGAATTAGAATGGATACATTCGTGCGAATGAAGTAGAATGGATCGTACGAATGAATTAGAATGGATCGTACGAATGAATTAGAATGGATACATTCGAACGAATGAATTAGAATAGATCATAGGAATGAATTAGAATGGATCGTACGAATGAATTAGAATGGATATATTCGAATGAATCGTACGAATGAATTAGAATGGATCGTACGAATGAATTAGAATGGATCGTACGAATGAATTAGAATGGATACATTCATGCGAATGAAGTAGAATAGATCGAACGAATGAATAAGAATAGATCGTAGGAATGAATTAGAATGGGTCATACGAATGAATTAGAATTGATCGTGCGAATGAATTAGAATGGATTGCACGAATGAATTAGAATGGATACATTCGTGCGAATGAAGTAGAATGGATCATACGAATGAATTAGAATGGATCGTACGGATGAATTAGAATGAATCATACGAATGAATTAGAATGGATACATTCGAACGAATAAATTTGAATAGATCGTAGGAATGAATTAGAATGGATCATACGAATGAATTAGAATGGATTGTAGGAATGAATTAGAATGGATACATTCGTGCGAATGAAGTAGAATGGATCGTACGAATGAATTAGAATAGATCGTATGAATGAATTATAATGGATATATTCGAACGAATGAATTAGAATAGATCGTAGGAATGAATTAGAATGGATCATACGAATGAATTAGAATTGATCGTGCGAATGAATTAGAATGGATTGTACGAAAGAATTAGAATGGATACATTCGAGCGAATGAAGTAGAATGGATACATTCCATTCTAATTCATTCGTACGATCCATTCTAATTCATTCCTACGATCTATTCTAATTCATTCGTTCGAATGTATCCATTCTAATTCATTCGTACGATTCATTCTAATTCATTCCTACGATCTATTCTAATTCATTCGTTCGAATGTATCCATTCTAATTCATTCGTATGATCAATTCTAATACATTCGAACGAATGAATTAGAATAGATCATAGGAATGAATTAGAATAAATCGTACGAATGAATTAGAATAGATCGTAGGAATGAATTAGAATGGATCGTACGAATGTATTAGAATTGATCATACGAATGAATTAGAATGAATTAGAATGGATTAGAATGGATTGTACGAATGAATTAGAATGAATCGTGCGAATGAATTAGAATAGATCGTAGGAATGAATTAGAATGGATCGTACGAATGTTTCCATTCTAATTCATTCGTACGATTCATTCTAATTCATTCGTACGATCCATTCTGATTCATTCGTACGATCCATTCTACTTCATTCGCACGAATGTATCCATTCTAATTTATTCGTGCAATCCATTCTAATTCATTCGCAAAATCAATTCTAATTCATTCGTATGATCCATTCTAATTCATTCCTACGATCTATTCTAATTCATTCGTTCGAATGTATCCATTCTAATTCATTCGTACGATTCATTCTGATTCATTCGTACGATCCATTCTAATTCATTCGTACGATCCATTCTACTTCATTCGCACGAATGTATCCATTCTAATTCATTCTAATTCATTCGTACGATCCATTCTAATTCATTCGTACGATCCATTCTACTTCATTCGCACGAATGTATCCATTCTAATTCATTCTAATTCATTCGTACGATCCATTCTAATTCATTCGTACGATCCATTCTACTTCATTCGCACGAATGTATCCATTCTAATTCATTCGTACAATCCATTCTAATTCATTCGCACGATCAATTCTAATTCATTCGTATGATCCATTCTAATTCATTCCTACGATCTATTCTAATTCATTCGTTCGAATGTATCCATTCTAATTCATTTGTACGATCCATTCTAATTCATTCGTACGATCCATTCTACTTCATTCGCACGAATGTATCCATTCTAATTCATTCGTACAATCCATTCTAATTCATTCCTACGATCAATTCTAATTCATTCGTATGTATCCATTCTAATTCATTCGTATGATCCATTCTAATTCATTCGTTCGAATGTATCCATTCTAATTCATTCGTCCAATCCATTCTAATTCATTCATGCGAATGAAGTAGAATGGAAACATTCGAACGAATGAATTAGAATAGATCGTGCTAATGAATTAGAATGGATCGTACGAATAAATTAGAATAGATTGTCCGAATGAATACATTCGTGCGAATGAATTAGAATGGATCGTATGAATGAATTAGAATGGATCGTATGAATGAATTCGAATGGCTCGTACGAATGAATTACAATGGATACATTCGTCCGAATGAATTAGAATGGATCATACGAAGGAATTAGGGTGGATCATACGAATGCATTAGAATGGATAAATTGGAATGGATCATACGAATGAATTAGAATTGATCGTGCGAATAAATCAGAATGGATCGTACGAATGAATTAAAATGGATATATTCAAGCGAATGAATTAGAATGGATACATTTGTGCGAATGAATTAGAATGGATCGTACGAATGAATTAGAATGGATCAGCAAATTCGGAAACTTATAAGGGCGTCAAATGTGTTATTTAAATTAACGGTTCAAATAGACGGTTCGTGCGAATGAAGTTGAATGGATCGTACGAATGAATTAGAATGGATCGTACGAATGAATTAGAATGGATACATTCGAACGAATGAATTAGAATTGACCGTAGGAATGAATTAGAATGGATCATACGAATGAATTAGAATTGATCGTGCGAATGAATTAGAATGGATTGTACGAATGAATTTGAATGGATACATTCGTGCGAATGAAGTAGAATGGATCGTACGAATGAATTAGAATGGATCAATGAATCGTACAAATGAATTAGAATGGATACATTCGAACGAATGAATTAGAATAGATCGTAGGAATGATTTAGAATGGATCATACGAATGAATTAGAATTGATCGTGCGAATGAATTAGAATGGATTGTACGAATGAATTAGAATGAATCATACGAATGAAGTAGAATGGATCATACGAATGAATTATAATTGATCGTGCGAATGAATTAGAATGGATTGTACGAATGAATTAGAATGGATACATCCGTGCGAATGAAGTAGAATGGATCATACGAATGAATTAGAATGGATCGTACGAATGGATTAGAATTGATCGTGCGAATGAATTAGAATGGATTGTACGAATGAATTAGAATGGATACATTCGTGCGAATGAAGTAGAATGGATCGTACGAATGAATTAGAATGGATCGTACGAATGAATTAGAATGAATCGTACGAATGAATTAGAATCGATACATTCGAACGAATAAATTAGAATAGATCGTAGGAATGAATTAGAATGGATCATACGAATGAATTAGAATTGATCGTGCGAATGAATTAGAATGGATTGTACGAATGAATTAGAATGGATACATTCGTGCGAATGAAGTAGAATGGATCGTACGAATGAATTAGAATGGATCGTACGAATGAATTAGAATGGATACATTCGAACGAATGAATTAGAATAGATCGTAGGAATGAATTAGAATGGATCATACGAATGAATTAGAATTGATCATGCGAATGAATTAGAATGGATTGTACGAATGAATTAGAATGGATACATTCGTGCGAATTAAGTAGAATGGATCGTACGAATGAATTAGAATGGATCGTACGAATGAATCCGAAAGGATCGTACGAATGAATTAGAATGGATCGTATAAATGAATTAGAATGGATCGTGCGAATGAATTAGAATGGATCGTATGACTGAATTAGAATTGATACATTCGTGCGAATGAATTAGAATGGATCGTACGAATGAGTAAGAATGGATCATACAAATGAAATAGAATGGATCGTACGAATGAATTAGAATGGATCGTGCTAATGAATTAGAATGGATCGTACGAATTAATTAGAATAGATTGTCCGAATGAATACATTCGTGCGAATGAATTAGAATGGATCGTATGAATGAATTAGAATAGATCGTATAAATGAATTCGAATGAATCGTACGAATGAATTACAATGGATACATTCGTCCGAATGAATTAGAATGGATCATACGAAGGAATTAGGGTGGATCGTACGAATGCATTAGAATGGATATATTCGTGCGAATGAATTAGAATGGTCTGTACGAATGAATTAGAATGGATACATTCGTGCGAATGAAGTAGAATGGATCGTACGAATGAATTAGAATGGATCGTACGAATGAATTGGAATGAATCGTACGAATGAATTAGAATGGATACATTCGAACGAATGAATTAGAATAGATCGTAGGAATGAATTAGAATGGATCATACGAATGAATTAGAATTGATCGTGCGAATGAATTAGAATGGATTGTACGAATGAATTAGAATGGATACATTCGTGCGAATGAAGTAGAATGGATCGTACGAATGAATTAGAATGGATCGTACGAATGAATTAGAATGAATCGTAAGAATGAATTAGAATGGATACATTCAAACGAATGAATTAGAATAGATTGTAGGAATGAATTAGAATGGATCATACGAATGAATTAGAATTGATCGTGTGAATGAATTAGAATGGATTGTACGAATGAATTAGAATAGATCGTAGGAATGAATTAGAATGGATCATACGAATGAATTAGAATTGATCGTGCGAATGAATTAGAATGGATTGTACGAATGAATTAGAATGGATATATTCGTGAGAATGAAGTAGAATGGATCGTACGAATGAATTAGAATGGATCGTACGAATGAATTAGAATGAATCATACGAATGAATTAGAATGGATACATTCGAACGAATGAATTAGAATAGATCATAGGAATGAATTAGAATGGATCATACGAATGAATTAGAATGGATCATACGAATGAATTAGAATTGATCATAGGAATGAATTAGAATGGATCATACGAATGAATTAGAATTGATCGTGCGAATGAATTAGAATGGATTGTACGATCTATTCTAATTCATTCGTTCGTACGATCCATTCTAATTCATTCGTACGATCCATTCTACTTCATTCGCACGAATGTATCCATTCTAATTCATTCGTACGATTCATTCTAATTCATTCGTACGATCCATTCTAATTCATTCGTACGATCCATTCTAATTCATTCATTCGAATGTATCCATTCTAATTCATTCGTATGATTCATTCTAATGAATTAGAATTAGAATGGATTCGTACGAATGAATAGATTGTACGAATGGATCGTACGAATGAATTGATCAATTCTAATGCGAATGAATTCGTACGATTGGATTAGAATGGATTGTACAAATGAATTAGAATGGATCGTACGAATGAATTAGAATGAATCGTACGATCTATTCTGAATAGATCGTACGATTGGATTAGAATGGATCATACGAATGAATTAGAATAGATCGTACGAATGAATTAGAATGGATCATACGAATGAATTAGAATTGATCGTGCGAATGAATTATAATGGATTGTACGAATGAATTAGAATGGATACATTCGTGCGAATGAAGTAGAATGGATCATACGAATGAATCAGAATGGATCGTACGAATGAATCGTATGAATGAATTAGAATGGATCATTTCTAATTCATTCGTATGATCCATTCTAATTCATTCCTACGATCAATTCTAATTCATTCGTTCGAATGTATCCATTCTAATTCATTCGTACGATTCATTCTAATTCATTCGTACGATCCATTCTAATTCATTCATACGATCCATTCTACTTCATTCGTATGATCCATTCTAATTCATTCGTACAATCCATTCTAATTCATTCGTACGATCCATTCTACTTCATTCGCACGAATGTATCCATTCTAATTCATTCGTACAATCCATTCTAATTCATTCGCACGATCAATTCTAATTCATTCGTATGATCCATTCTAATTCATTCCTACGATCTATTCTAATTCATTCGTTCGAATGTATCCATTCTAATTCATTCTAATAGGATCCATTCTAATTCATTCTAACGAATGAATTAATTAGATCCATTCTACGATCCATTCTACGATCCATTCTAATTCGTAGAATGGATCCTATTAATTCGTACGATCTAATTAGGAATGAATTCATTCGTACGAATGGATCATTCCTAATTCGTACGAATGAATTAGAATGAATTAGAATGGATCGTACGAATGAATTAGAATGAATCGTTCGATCAATTCATTCGTACGATTCATTATAATTAATTCATTCGTATTAGAATGGATCATACGATTCATTCTATTTCATTAGTACGAAGTAGATTCGTCCTAATGAATCGAATTCGAATTCATTAGTACAATCCATTCGTAATTCATTATAATCCATTCGTTAGTACGATCAATTCGTTCATTCGTACGAATTCTACTTCATTCATTATAATTCATACGAATGATCCATTCATTCGTATGATCCATTCATTCTAATCCATTCGAACGATTCATTCGTAGGATCCATTTATACGTATGAATAGATCATATGAATGGATCATACGATCCATTCTAATTCATTCTAATTCATTCGTATGATAGTACGAATGGATTAGAATGAATTAGATCCATTCTTCTAATTCATTAGAATGGATACATTTTAATTAGAATCCATTCTAATTCATGTGAATGAACGATCCATTCTGATTCATTCGAATGAATTAGAATCGTACGATCCATTCCAATTCGTACGATCCATTCTACTTCATTCGTATCATTCTATTATCATTCTAGGATTCATTCTAATTCATTCGTACGATCCATTCTAATTCATTCGTACGATTCATTCTAATCCATTCTAATCCATTCTACGATCCATTCCTAATTCGTTCTAATTCATTCCTAATTCATTCCTACGATCTATTCTAATTCATTCGAATATATCCATTTTAATTCATTCGTACGATCTATTCTAATTCATTCGTAGAATGGAATTCTAATTTATTCGTACGATCAATTCTAATTCATTCGCACGATCAATTCGTACGTTAATTCGTGGATTAGAATAGATCGTAGGAATGAATTAGAATGGATCATACGAATGAATGGATTGTTAGAATGAATTAGAATGGATCATACGAATGAATTAGAATAGATCGTACGAATGAATTAGAATGGATCGTACGAATGGATTGTACGAACGAATGTATCGTACGAATGAATCGTACGATCCATTCTACTTCATTCGCACGATCAATTCTAATTCATTCGTATGATCCATTCTAATTCATTCCTACGATCTATTCTAATTCATTCGTTCGAATGTATCCATTCTAATTCATTCGTACGATTCATTCTAATTCATTCGTACGAATCCATTCTAATTCATTCGTATGATCGTACGATTCATTCCTATGAATTAGAATTGATCGTGCAATCCATTCTAATTCATTCTAATTAATTCAATCGTACGATCTATTCTAATTCATTCGTACGATTCATTCATTCGTACGATTCATTCTAATCCATTCTACTCTATTCTAATTCATTAGCACGATCCATTCTAATTCATTCGTACGATCCATTCTATTTCATTCGTACGATCCATTCTTACTCATTCGTACGATCCATTCTAATTCATTCGCATGAATGTATCCATTCTAATTCATTCGTACGATCCATTCTAATTCATTCGTACGATTCATTCTAATTCATTCGTACGATCCATTCTAATTCATTCGCACGAATGTATCCATTCTAATTCATTCGTACAATCTATTCTAATTCATTCGCACGATCATTTCTAATTCATTCGTATGATCCATTCTAATTCATTCCTACGATCTATTCTAATTCATTCGTTCGAATGTATCCAATGAATTAGAATGGATCATACGAATGAATTAGAATTGATCGTGCAAATGAATTAGAATGGATTGTACGAATGAATTAGAATGGATACATTCGTGCGAATGAAGTAGAATGGATCGTACGAATGAATTAGAATGGATACATTCGTGCGAATGAAGTAGAATGGATCGTACGAATGAATTAGAATGGATTGTACGAATGAATTAGAATGAATCGTACGAATGAATTAGAATGGAAACATTCGAACGAATGAATTAGAATAGATTGTAGGAATGAATTAGAATGGATCATACGAATGAATTAGAATTGATCGTGCGAATGAATTAGAATGGATTGTACGAATGAATTAGAATGGATACATTCGTGCGAATGAAGTAGAATCGATCATACGAATGAATTAGAATGGATCGTACGAATGAATTAGAATGGATCGTACGAATGAATTAGAATGGAAACATTCGAACGAATGAATTAGAATAGATAGTAGGAATGAATTAGAATGAATCGTACGAATGAATTAGAATGGATTGTACGAATGAATTAGAATGGATCCATTCGTGTGAATGAAGTAGAATGGATCGTACGAATGAATTAGAATGGATCGTACGAATGAATCAGAATGGATCGTATGAATGAATTAGAATGAATCGTACGAATGAATTAGAATGGAAACATTCGAACGAATGAATTAGAATAGATCGTAGGAATGAATTAGAATAGATCATACGAATGAATTAGAATTGATCGTGCGAATGAATTAGAATGGATTGTACGAATGAATTAGAATGGATACATTCGTGCGAATGAAGTAGAATGGATCGTACGAATGAATTAGAATGGATACATTCGTGCGAATGAAGTAGAATGGATCGTACGATTGAATTAGAATGGATCGTACGAATGAATTAGAATGAATCGTACGAATGAATTAGAATGGAAACATTCGAACGAATGAATTAGAATAGATCATAGGAATGAATTAGAATGGATCATACGAATGAATTAGAATTGATCGTGCGAATGAATTGGAATGGATTGTACGAATGAATTAGAATGGATACATTCGTGCGAATGAAGTAGAATGGATCGTACGAATGAATTAGAATGGATCGTACGAATGAATTAGAATGGATACATTCGAACGAATGAATTAGAATAGATCGTAGGAATGAATTAGAATGGATCATACGAATGAATTAGAATTGATCGTGCGAATGAATTAGAATAGATTGTACGAATGAATTAGAATGGATACATTCGAATGAATCGTACGAATGAATTAGAATGGATCGTACGAATGAATTAGAATGGATCGTACGAATGAATTAGAATAGATACATTCATGCGAATGAACTAGAATGGATCGAACGAATGAATTAGAATAGATCGTAGGAATGAATTAGAATGGATCATACGAATGAATGAGAATTGATCGTGCGAATGAATTAGAATGGATTGCACGAATGAATTAGAATGGATACATTCGTGCGAATGAAGTAGAATGGATCATACGAATGAATTAGAATGGATCGTACGAATGAATTAGAATGGATACATTCGAACGAATAAATTAGAATAGATCGTAGGAATGAATTAGAATGGATCATACGAATGAATTAGAATTGATCGTGCGAGTGAATTAGAATGGATTGTACGAATGAATTAGAATGGATACATTCATGCGAATGAAGTAGAATGGATCGTATGAATGAATTAGAATGAATCGTACGAATGAATTAGAATGGATCGTACGAATGAATCAGAATGGATCGTATGAATGAATTAGAATGAATCGTACGAATGAATTAGAATGGAAACATTCGAACGAATGAATTAGAATAGATCGTAGGAATGAATTAGAATGGATCATACGAATGAATTAGAATTGATCGTGCGAATGAATTAGAATGGATTGTACGAATGAATTAGAATGGATACATTCGTGCGAATGAAGTAGAATTGATCGTACGAATGAATTAGAATGGATCGTACGAATGAATTAGAATGAATCGTACGAATGAATTAGAATAGATACATTCGAACGAATGAATTAGAATAGATCGTAGGAATGAATTAGAATGGATCATACGAATGAATTAGAATTGATTGTGCGAATGAATTAGAATGGATTGCACGAATGAATCAGAATGGATTGTACGAATGAATTAGAATGGATACATTCGTGCGAATGAAGTAGAATGGATCGTACGAATGAATTAGAATGGATCGTACGAATGAATTAGAATGGATCATACGAATGAATTAGAATGGATCGTACGAACGAATTAGAATGGATCGTACGAATGAATTAGAATGAATCATACGAATGAATTAGAATGGATCGTACAAATGAATTAGAATGAATACATTCGTGCGAATGAATTAGAATATATCGTAGGAATGAATTAGAATGGATCGTACGAATGAATTAGAATGAAATGTATCCATTCTACTTCATTCGCTCGAATGTATCCATTCTAATTCATTCGTACAACCCATTCTAATTCATTCGCACGATCAATTCTAATTCATTCGTATGATCCATTCTAATTCATTCCTACGATCTATTCTAATTCATTCGTTCGAATGTATCCATTCAAATTCATTCGTACGATTCATTCTAATTCATTCATATGATCCATTCTGATTCATTCGTACGATCCATTCTGATTCATTCGTACGATTCATTCTAATTCATTCGTACGATCCATTCTACTTCATTCGCATGAATGTATCCACTCTAATTCATTCGTACAATCCATTCTAATTCATTCGCACGATCAATTCTAATTCATTCGTATGATCCATTCTAATTCATTCCTACGATCTATTCTAATTTACTCGTTCGATTGGATCGTACGAATGATTGAATCGTAGGAATGAATTAGAATGGATCGTACAAGCCATTCTAATTCATTCGTGAAGTAGAATGGACTATAATGGATTAGAATTCATTCGTAGAATGGATCATAGGAATGAATTAGAATGGATTAGAATGAATTAGAATGGATCGTACGAATGAATTAGAATGGATTAGAATGATCATACGAATGAATCGTAGAATGATCATTCTAATTCATTCGTACGATCATAATTCGTTCGTACGATCCATACTAATTCATTCGTACGATCTATTTTACGAATCCATTCGTACGAATGAATTAGAATGGATCCATTCTAATTCATACGAATTAGAACGATCATACGAATGAATTAGAATTGAATGGATATATTCGTGCGATCCATTCTAATAGATCCATTCTAATTCATTTGAATTAGAATGAATCAATTCATACGTAGAATGGATCGTACGAATAAATTAGAATTCAATTCAAATAGATCGTACGAATGAATTAGAATGTATTGTACGAATGAATTAGAATGGATGAATTCGTACGAATGAATTAGAATGGATTGTACGAATGAATTAGAATGGATACATTCGAATGAATGAAGTAGAATGGATCGTACGAATGAATTAGAATGGATCGTACGAATGAATTAGAATTGATCGTGCGAATGAATTAGAATAATGAATTAGAATAGATTGTAGGAATCAATTAGAATGGATCATATGAATGAATTAGAATTGATCGTGCGAATGAATTAGAATGGATTGTACGAATGAATTAGAATGGATACATTCGTGCGAATGATGTAGAATGGATCGTACGAATGAATCAGAATGGATCGTACGAACGAATGAATTAGAATTGATCGTGCGAATGAATTAGAATGGATTATACGAATGTATTAGAATGGATACATTCGTGCGAATGAAGTAGAATGGATCGTACGAATAAATTAGAATGGATCGTACGAATGAATTAGAATGAATCGTACGAATGAATTAGAATGGATACATTCGAACGAATAAATTAGAATAGATCGTAGGAATGAATTAGAATGGATCATACGAATGAATTAGAATTGATCGTGCGAATGAATTAGAATGGATTGTACGAATGAATTAGAATGGATACATTCGTGCGAATGAAGTAGAATGGATCGTACGAATGAATTAGAATGGATACATTCGTGCGAATGAAGTAGAATGGATCGTACGAATGAATTAGAATGGATCGTACGAATGAATTAGAATGGATACATTCGAATGAATGAATTAGAATAGATCGTAGGAATGAATTAGAATGGATCATACGAATGAATTAGAATTGATCGTGCGAATGAATTAGAATGGATTGTACGAATGAATTAGAATGGATACATTCGTGCGAATGATGTAGAATGGATCGTACGAATGAATCAGAATGGATCGTACGAACGAATGAATTAGAATTGATCGTGCGAATGAATTAGAATGGATTGTACGAATGAATTAGAATGGATACATTCGTGCGAATGAAGTAGAATGGATCGTACGAATGAATTAGAATGGATCGTACGAATGAATTAGAATGAATCGTACGAATGAATTAGAATAGATACATTCGAACGAATAAATTAGAATAGATCGTAGGAATGAATTAGAATGGATCATACGAATGAATTAGAATTGATCGTGCGAATGAATTAGAATGAATTGTACGAATGAATTAGAATGGATACATTCGTGCGAATGAAGTAGAATGGATCGTACGAATGAATTAGAATGGATACATTCGTGCGAATGAAGTAGAATGGATCGTACGAATGAATTAGAATGGATCGTACGAATGAATCAGAATGGATCATACGAATGAATTAGAATGGATCGTATAAATGAATTAGAATGGATCGTGCGAATAAATTAGAATGGATCGTATGACAGAATTAGAATGGATACATTCGTGCGAATGAATTAGAATGGATCGTACGAATGAGTAAGAATGGATCATACAAATAAAATAGAATGGATCGTACGAATGAATTAGAATGGATCGTGCTAATGAATTAGAATAGATCGTACAAATAAATTAGAATAGATTGTCCGAATGAATACATTCGTGCGAATGAATTAGAATGGATCGTACGATCCATTCTACTTCATTCGCACGAATGTATCCATTCTAATTCATTCGTACAGACCATTCTAATTCATTCACACGAATATATCCATTCTAATGCATTCGTACGATCCACTCTAATTCCTTCGTATGATCCATTCTAATTCATTTGGACGAATGTATCCATTGTAATTCATTCGTACGATCCATTCGAATTCATTCATACGATCCATTCTAATTCATTCATACGATCCATTCTAATTCATTCGCACGAATGTATTCATTCGGACAATCTATTCTAATTTATTCGTACGATCCATTCTAATTCATTAGCACGATCCATTCTAATTCATTCGTACGATCCATTCTATTTCATTTGTATGATCCATTCTTACTCATTCGTACGATCCATTCTAATTCATTCGCACGAATGGATCAATTAGAATGAATCCATTCTAATTTATTATAATTCGTACGATGCATTCTAATTCATTTGTACGATTCATACGAATGAATTAGAATGGATCGTACTCATCCATTCTACTTCATCAGAATGGATCGTACGAATGAATTAGAATGGATATATTCGAACGAATGAATTAGAATAGATCGTAGGAATGAATTAGAATTGATCGTGCGAATGAATTAGAATGGATTGTACGAATGAATTAGAATGGATCATACGAATGAATTAGAATGGATCGTGCGAATGAATTAGAATAGATTGTACGAATGAATTAGAATGGATACATTCATGTGAATGAATTAGAATGGATCGGACGAATGAATTAGAATGGATCGTACGAATGAATTAGAATGGATCGTACGAATGAATTAGAATGAATCGTACGAATGAATTAGAATAGATACATTCGAACGAATGAATTAGAATAGATCGTAGGAATGAATTAGAATGGATCATACGAATGAATTAGAATGGATCGTACGAATGAATTAGAATGGATCGTACGAATGAATTAGAATGGATCGTACGAATGAATTAGAATGGATTGTACGAATGAATTAGAATGGATACATTCGTGCGAATGAAGTAGAATGGATCGTACGAATGAATTAGAATGGATACATTCGTGCGAATAAAGTAGAATTGATCGTACGAATGAATTAGAATGGATCGTACGAATGAATTAGAATGAATCGTACGAATGAATTAGAATGGATACATTCGAACGAATGAATTAGAATAGATCATAGGAATGAATTAGAATGGATCATACGAATGAATTAGAATTGATCGTGTGAATGAATTAGAATGGATTGCACGTACGATCCATTCTACTTCATTCGCACGAATGTATCCATTCTAATTCTTTCGTACAATCCATTCTAATTCATTCGCACGATCAATTCTAATTCATTCGTATGATCCATTCTAATTCATTCATATGATCCATTCTACTTCATTCGCACGAATGTATCCATTCTAATTCATTCGTACGATTCATTCCAATTCATTCGTACGATCCATTCTTACTCATTCGTACGATCCATTCTAATTCATTCGCATGAATGTATCCATTCTATTCTAATTCATTCGTACAATCCATTCTATTTCATTCGCACGAATGGATCGTACGATCCATTCATTCGTACGATCCATTCTGATTCATTCGTATGATCCATTCTACATCATTCGCACGAATGTATCCATTCTAATTCATTCGTACAATCCATTCTAATTCATTCGCACGATCAATTCTAATTCATTCGTATGATCCATTCTAATTCATTCCTACGATCTATTCTAATTCATTCGTTCGAATGTATCCATTCTAATTCATTCGTACAATTCATTCTAATTCATTCGTATGATCCATTCTAATTCATTCGTACAATCTATTCTAATTCATTCGTACGAATGAAGTTGAATGGATCGTGCGAATGAATTAGAATTGATCGTGCGAATGAATTAGAATTGATCGTGCGAATGAATTAGAATGGATTGTACGAATGAATTAGAATGGATACATTCGTGCGAATGAAGTAGAATGGATCGTACGAATAAATTAGAATGGATACATTCGTGCGAATGAATTAGAATGGATCGTACGAACGAATTAGAATGAATCGTACGAATGAATTAGAATGGATACATTCGAACTAATGAATTAGTATAGATCGTAGGAATGAATTAGAATGGATCATACGAATGAATTAGAATTGATCGTGCGAATGAATTAGAATGGATTGTACGAAGGAATTAGAATGGATACATTCGTGCGAATGAAGTAGAATGGATCGTACGAATGAAATAGAATGGATCGTACGAATGAATTAGAATGAATCGTACGAATGAATTAGAATGGATACATTCGAACGAATGAATTAGAATAGATCGTAGGAATGAATTAGAATGGATCATACGAATGAATTAGAATTGATCGTGCGAATGTATTAGAATGGATTGTATGAATGAATTAGAATGGATACATTCGAACTAATGAATTAGAATAGATCGTAGGAATGAATTAGAATGGATCATACGAATGAATTAGAATTGATCGTGCGAATGAATTAGAATGGATTGTACGAAGGAATTAGAATGGATACATTCGTGCGAATGAAGTAGAATGGATCGTACGAATGAAATTGAATGGATCGTACGAATGAATTAGAATGAATCGTACGAATGAATTAGAATGGATACATTCGAACGAATGAATTAGAATAGATCATAGGAATGTATTAGAATGGATCATACGAATGAATTAGAATGGATCGTACGAATGAATTAGAATGAATCGTACGAATGAATTAGAATAGATCGTAGGAATGAATTAGAATGGATCATACGAATGAATTAGAATTGATCGTGCGAATGAATTAGAATGCATTGTACGAATGAATTAGAATGGATACATTCGTGCGAATGAAGTAGAATGGATCGTACGAATGAATTAGAATGGATACATTCGTGCGAATAAAGTAGAATGGATCGTACGAATGAATTAGAATGGATCGTACGAATGAATTAGAATGAATCGTACGAATGAATTAGAATGGATACATTCGAACGAATGAATTAGAATAGATCATAGGAATGAATTAGAATGGATCATACGAATGAATTAGAATTGATCGTGCGAATGAATTAGAATGGATTGCACGTACGATCCATTCTACTTCATTCGCACGAATGTATCCATTCTAATTCTTTCGTACAATCCATTCTAATTCATTCGCACGATCAATTCTAATTCATTCGTATGATCCATTCTAATTCATTCATATGATCCATTCTACTTCATTCGCATGAATGTATCCATTCTAATTCATTCGTACGATTCATTCCAATTCATTCGTACGATCCATTCTTACTCATTCGTACGATCCATTCTAATTCATTCGCATGAATGTATCCATTCTATTCTAATTCATTCGTACGATCCATTCTATTTCATTCGCACGAATGGATCGTACGATCCATTCATTCGTACGATCCATTCTGATTCATTCGTACGATCCATTCTAATTCATTCGCACGATCAATTCTAATTCATTCGTATGATCCATTCTAATTCATTCCTACGATCTATTTTAATTCATTCGTTCGAATGTATCCATTCTAATTCATTCGTACGATTCATTCTAATTCATTCGTATGATCCATTCTAATTCATTCGTACAATCCATTCTAATTCATTCATACAAATGAAGTTGAATGGATCGTGCGAATGAATTAGAATTGATCGTGCGAATGAATTAGAATTGATCGTGCGAATGAATTAGAATGGATTGTACGAATGAATTAGAATGGATACATTCGTGCGAATGAAGTAGAATGGATCGTACGAATAAATTAGAATGGATACATTCGTGCGAATGAATTAGAATGGATCGTACGAATGAATTAGAATGGATCGTACGAACGAATTAGAATGAATCGTACGAATGAATTAGAATGGATACATTCGAACTAATGAATTAGTATAGATCGTAGGAATGAATTAGAATGGATCATACGAATGAATTAGAATTGATCGTGCGAATGAATTAGAATGGATTGTACGAAGGAATTAGAATGGATACATTCATGCGAATGAAGTAGAATGGATCGTACGAATGAAATTGAATGGATCGTACGAATGAATTAGAATGAATCGTACGAATGAATTAGAATGGATACATTCGAACGAATGAATTAGAATAGATCATAGGAATGAATTAGAATGGATCATACGAATGAATTAGAATAGATCGTACGAATGAATTAGAATGAATCGTACGAATGAATTAGAATAGATCGTAGGAATGAATTAGAATGGATCATACGAATGAATTAGAATTGATCGTGCGAATGAATTAGAATGCATTGTACAAATGAATTAGAATGGATACATTCGTGCGAATGAAGTAGAATGGATCGTACGAATGAATTAGAATGGATCGTACGAATGAATTAGAATGAATCGTACGAATGAATTAGAATGGATACATTCGAACGAATGAATTAGAATAGATCGTAGGAATGAATTAGAATGGATCATACTAATGAATTAGAATTGATCGTGCGAATGAATTAGAATGGATTGTACGAATGAATTAGAATGGATACATTCGTGCGAATCAAGTAGAATAGATCGTACGAATGAATTAGAATGGATCGTACGAATGAATTAGAATGAATCGTACGAATGAATTAGAATGGATACATTCGAACGAATGAATTAGAATAAATCGTAGGAATGAATTAGAATGGATCATACGAATGAATTAGAATTGATCGTGCGAATGAATTAGAATGGATTGCACGAATGAATTAGAATGGATACATTCGAGTGAATGAAGTAGAATGGATCGTACGAATGAATTAGAATGGATCGTACGAATGAATTAGAATGAATCGTACGAATGAATTAGAATGGATACATTCGAACGAATGAATTAGAATAGATCGTAGGAATGAATTAGAATGGATCATACGAATGAATTAGAATTGATCGTGCGAATGAATTAGAATGGATTGTACGAATGAATTAGAATGGATACATTCGTGCGAATGATGTAGAATGGATCGTACGAATGAATCAGAATGGATCGTACGAACGAATGAATTAGAATTGATCGTGCGAATGAATTAGAATGGATTGTACGAATGAATTAGAATGGATACATTCGTGCGAATGAAGCAGAATGGATCGTACGAATGAATTAGAATGGATCGTACGAATGAATTAGAATGAATCGTACGAATGAATTAGAATAGATACATTCGAACGAATAAATTAGAATAGATCGTAGGAATGAATTAGAATGGATCATACGAATGAATTAGAATTGATCGTGCGAATGAATTAGAATGGATTGTACGAATGAATTAGAATGGATACATTCGTGCGAATGAAGTAGAATGGATCGTACGAATGAATTAGAATGGATACATTCGTGCGAATGAAGTAGAATGGATCGTACGAATGAATTAGAATGGATCGTACGAATGAATTAGAATGAATCGTACGAATGAATTAGAATGGAAACATTCGAACAAATGAATTAGAATAGATCGTAGGAATGAATTAGAATGGATACATTCGTGCGAATGAAGTAGAATGGATCGTACGAATGAATTAGAATGGATCGTACGAACGAATGAATTAGAATTGATCGTGCGAATGAATTAGAATGGATTGTACGAATGAATTAGAATGGATACATTCGTACGAATAAATTAAAATGGATTGTACGAATGAATTAGAATGGATATATTCGAACGAATGAATTAGAATAGATCGTAGGAATGAATTAGAATGGATCATACGAATGAATTAGAATTGATCGTGCGAATGAATTAGAATGGATTGTACGAATGAATTAGAATGGATACATTCGTGCGAATGAAGTAGAATGGATACATTTCATTCTAATTCATTCGTACAATCCATTCTAACTCATTCGTACAATCCATTCTAATTCATTCGCACGATCCATTCTAATTCATTCGTACGATCCATTCTAATTCATTCGTACGATCCATTCTAATTCATTAGCACGATCCATTCTAATTCATTCGTACAATCCATTCTATTTCATTCGTACGATCCATTCTTACTCATTCGTATGATCCATTCTAATTCATTCGCATGAATGTGTCCATTCTAATTCATTCGTACGATCCATTCTAATTCATTCGTACGATTCATTCTAATTCATTCGCACGATCCATTCTAATTCATTCGCACGAATGTATCCATTCTAATTCATTCATACAATCCATTCTAATTCATTCGCACGATCATTTCTAATTCATTCCTATGATCCATTCTAATTCATTCCTACGATCTATTCTAATTCATTCGTTCGAATGTATCCAATGAATTAGAATGGATCATACGAATGAATTAGAATTGATCATGCGAATGAATTAGAATGGATTGTACGAATGAATTAGAATGGATACATTCGTGCGAATGAAGTAGAATGGATCGTACGAATGAATTAGAATGGATACATTCGTGCGAATGAAGTAGAATGGATCGTACGAATGAATTAGAATGGATCGTACGAATGAATTAGAATGAATCGTACGAATGAATTAGAATGGAAACATTCGAACGAATGAATTAGAATAGATCGTAGGAATGAATTAGAATGGATCATACGAATGAATTAGAATTGATCGTGCGAATGAATTAGAATGGATTGTACGAATGAATTAGAATGGATACATTCGTGCGAATAAAGTAGAATGGATCGTACGAATGAATTAGAATGGATCGTACGAATGAATTAGAATGGATACATTCGAACGAATGAATTAGAATAGATCGTAGGAATGAATTAGAATGGATCATACGAATGAATTAGATGGATTAGAATGGATTGTACGATCAATTCTAATTCATTCGTATGATCCATTCTAATTCATTCGCATGAATGTATCCATTCTAATTCATTCGTACAATCCATTCTAATTCATTCGCACGATCAATTCTAATTCATTCGTATGATCCATTCTAATTCATTCCTACAATCGTATGAATGAATTAGAATGGATCGTATGAATGAATTAGAATGGATCATGCGAATGAATTAAACTGGATCGTACGAATGAATTAGAATGGATCGTATGAATGAATTAGAATGGATAAATTCGAACGAATGAATTAGAATAGATCGTAGGAATGAATTAGAATGGATACATTCGAACGAATGAATTAGAATAGATCGTAGGAATGAATTAGAATGGATACATTCGAACGAATGAATTAGAATAGATCGTAGGAATGAATTAGAATGGATCATACGAATGAATTAGAATTGATCGTGCGAATGAATTAGAATGGATTGTACGAATGAATTAGAATGGATACATTCATGCGAATGAAGTAGAATGGATCGCACGAATGTATCCATTCTAATTCATTCATACATTCCATTCTAATTCATTCGCACGATCAATTCTAATTCATTCGTATGATCCATTCTAATTCATTCCTACGATCTATTCTAATTCATTCGTTTGAATGTTTCCATTCTAATTCATTCGTACGATTCGTTCTAATTCATTCGTACGATCCATTCTAATTCATTCGTACGATCCATTCTACTTCATTCGCACGAATGTATCCATTCTAATTCATTCGTACGATCCATTCTACTTCATTCGCACGAATGTATCCATTCTAATTCATTCGTACAATCCATTCTAATTCATTCGCACGATCAATTCTAATTCATTCGTATGATCCATTCTAATTCATTGGATACATTCGAACGAATGAATTAGAATAGATCGTAGGAATAAATTAGAATGGATCATACGAATGAATTAGAAATTATCGTGCGAATGAATTAGAATGCATTGTACGAATGAATTAGAATGGATACATTCGTGCGAATGAAGTAGAATGGATCGTACGAATGAATTAGAATGGATCGTACGAATGAATTAGAATGAATCGTACGAATGAATTAGAATGGATACATTCGAACGAATGAATTAGAATAGATCGTAGGAATGAATTAGAATGGATCATACGAATGAATTAGAATTGATCGTGCGAATGAATTAGAATGGATTGTACGAATGAATTAGAATGGATACATTCGTGCGAATGAAGTAGAATGGATCGTACGAATGAATTAGAATGGATCGTACGAATGTATTTTACGAATGAATTAGAATGGATCGTACGAATGAATTAGAATGGATACATTCGAACGAATGAATTTGAATAGATCGTAGGAATGAATTAGAATGGATCATACGAATGAATTAGAATTGATCGTGCGAATGAATTAGAATGGATTGTACGAATGAATTAGAATGGATACATTCGTGCAAATGAAGTAGAATGGATCATACGAATGAATTAGAATGGATCGTACGAATGAATCAGAATGGATCGTACGAATGAATTAGAATGAATCGTACGAATGAATTAAAATGGAAACATTCGAACGAATGAATTAGAATGGATCGTACGAATGAATTAGAATAGATACAATCGTGCGAATGAAGTAGAATGGATCGTATGAATGAATTAGAATGGATCGTACGAATGAATTAGAATGGATACATTCGAACGAATGAATTAGAATAGATCGTAGGAATGAATTAGAATGGATCATACGAATGAATTAGATGGATTAGAATGGATTGTATGATCAATTCTAATTCATTCGTATGATCCATTCTAATTCATTCGCACGAATGTATCTCGCACGAATGTATCCATTCTAATTCATTCGTACAATCCATTCTAATTCATTCGCATGATCAATTCTAATTCATTCGTATGATCCATTCTAATTCATTCCTACGATCGTATGAATGAATTAGAATGGATCGTGCGAATGAATTAAACTGGATCGTACGAATGAATTAGAATGGATCGTATGAATGAATTAGAATGGATACATTCGAACGAATGAATTAGAATAGATCGTAGGAATGAATTAGAATGGATCATACGAATGAATTAGAATTGATCGTGCGAATGAATTAGAATAGATTGTACGAATGAATTAGAATGGATACATTTGTGCGAATGAAGTAGAATGGATCGTAAGAATGAAGTAGAATGGATCGTACGAATGAATTAGAATGGATCGTGCAAATGAATTAGAATCGATCCATTCTACTTCATTAGCACGATCCATTCTAATTCATTCGTACGATCCATTCTAATTCATTCATACGATCCATTGCATTCTAATTCATTCGTACAATCCATTCTAATTCATTCGCACGATCAATTCTAATTCATTCGTATGATCCTTTCTAATTCATTCCTACGATCTATTCTAATTCAGTCGTTCGAATGTATCCGATCCATTCTAATTCATTCCTATGATCTATTATAATTCATTCGTTCGAATGTATCCATTCCAATTCATTCGTACGATTCATTCTAATTCATTCGTACGATCCATTCTAATTCATTCGTACGATCCATTCTATTTCATTCGCACGAATGTATCCATTCTAATTCATTCGTACAATCCATTCTAATTCATTCGCACGATCAATTCTAATTCATTCGTATGATCCATTCTAATTCATTCCTACGATCTATTCTAATTCATTCGTTCGAATGTATCCATTCTAATTCATTCGTACGATTCATTCTAA
This sequence comes from Chamaelirium japonicum, assembly GCA_947650365.1. Taxonomy (NCBI): domain Eukaryota; kingdom Viridiplantae; phylum Streptophyta; class Magnoliopsida; order Liliales; family Melanthiaceae; genus Chamaelirium; species Chamaelirium japonicum. The sequence goes on along the minus strand of CANTAL010000127.1, from coordinate 366,704 downwards.
TTCATACGTACGATCCATTCTAATTCATTCGTACGATCCATTCTACTTCATTCGCACGAATGTATCCATTCTAATTCATTCGTGCAATCCATTCTAATTCATTCGCACGATCAATTCTAATTCATTCGTATGATCCATTCTAATTCATTCCTACGATCTATTCTAATTTATTCGTTCGAATGTATCCATTCTAATTCATTCGTATGATTCATTCTAATTCATTCGTACAATCCATTCTAATTCATTCGCACGATGAATTCTAATTCATTCGTATGATCCATTCTAATTCATTCCTATAATCAATTCTAAACTGGATCGTACAAATGAATTAGAATGGATCGTATGAATGAATTAGAATGGATACATTCGAACGAATGAATTAGAATAGATCGTAGGAATGAATTAGAATGGATGATACGAATGAATTAGAATTGATCGTGCGAATGAATTAGAATGGATTGTACGAATGAATTAGAATGGATACATTTGTGCGAATATAGTAGAATGGATCGTAAGAATGAAGTAGAATGGATCGTACGAATGAATTAGAATGGATCGTGCAAATGAATTAGAATCGATCCATTCTACTTCATTAGCACGATCCATTCTAATTCATTCGTACGATCCATTCTAATTCATTCATACGATCCATTGCATTCTAATTCATTCGTACAATCCATTCTAATTCATTCGCACGATCAATTCTAATTCATTCGTATGATCCTTTCTAATTCATTCCTACGATCTATTCTAATTCATTCGTTCGAATGTATCTGATCCATTCTAATTCATTCCTATGATCTATTCTAATTCATTCGTTCGAATGTATCCATTCTAATTCATTCGTACGATTCATTCTAATTCATTCGTACGATCCATTCTAATTCATTCGTACGATCCATTCTATTTCATTCGCACGAATGTATCCATTCTAATTCATTCGTACAATCCATTCTAATTCATTCGCACGATCAATTCTAATTCATTCGTATGATCCATTCTAATTCATTCCTACGATCTATTCTAATTCATTCGTTCGAATGTATCCATTCTAATTCATTCGTACGATTCATTCTAATTCATACGTACGATCCATTCTAATTCATTCGTACGATCCATTCTACTTCATTCGCACGAATGTATCCATTCTAATTCATTCGTGCAATCCATTCTAATTCATTCGCACGATCAATTCTAATTCATTCGTATGATCCATTCTAATTCATTCCTACGATCTATTCTAATTTATTCGTTCGAATGTATCCATTCTAATTCATTCGTATGATTCATTCTAATTCATTCGTACAATCCATTCTAATTCATTCGCACGATCAATTCTAATTCATTCGTATGATCCATTCTAATTCATTCCTATAATCTATTCTAATTCATTCAATTCATTCGTACGATCCATTCTAATTCATTCGTACGATCCATTCTACTTCATTCGTACGATCTAATTCATTCGTACGATCTATTCTAATTCATTCGTTCGAATGTATCCATTCTAATTCATTCGTACGATTCATTCTAATTCATTCGTACGATCCATTCTAATTCATTCGTACGATCCATTCTACTTCATTCGCACGAATGTATCCATTCTAATTCATTCGTACAATCCATTCTAATTCATTCGCATGATCAATTCTAATTCATTCGTATGATCCATTCTAATTCATTCCTACGATCTATTCTAATTCATTCGTTCGAATGTTTCCATTCTAATTTATTTTTACGATTCATTCTAATTCATTCGTACGATCCATTCTGATTCATTCGTACGATCCATTCTAATTCATTCGTACGATCCATTCTACTTCATTCGCACGAATGTATCCATTCTAATTCATTCGTACAATCCATTCTAATTCATTCGCACGATCAATTCTAATTCATTCGTATGATCCATTCTAATTCATTCCTATGATCTATTCTAATTCATTCGTTCAAATGTATCCATTCTAATTCATTCGTACGATCCATTCTACTTCATTCGCACGAATGTATCCATTCTAATTCATTCGTACAATCCATTCTAATTCATTCGCACGATCAATTCTAATTCATTCGTATGATCCATTCTAATTCATTCCTACGATCTATTCTAATTCATTCGTTCGAATGTATCCATTCTAATTCATTCGTACGATCCATTCTAATTCATTCGTACGATCCATTCTACTTCATTCGCACGAATGTATCTATTCTAATTCATTCGTACAATCCATTCAAATTCAATCGCACGATCAATTCTAATTCATTCGTATAATCCATTCTAATTCATTCGTACATTCGTGCGAATGATGTAGAATGGATCGTACGAATGAATCAGAATGGATCGTACGAATGAATTAGAATGGATCGTATAAATGAATTAGAATGGATCGTGCGAATGAATTAGAATGGATCGTATGACTGAATTAAAATGGATACATTCGTGCGAATGAATTAGAATGGATTGTACGAATGAGTAAGAATGGATCATACAAATGAAATAGAATGGATCGTACGAATGAATTAGAATGGATCGTGCTAATGAATTAGAATGGATCGTACGAATAAATTAGAATAGATTGTCCGAATGAATACATTCGTGCGAATGAATTAGAATGGATCGTATGAATGAATTAGAATGGATCGTATGAATGAATTCGAATGGATCATACGAATGAATTACAATGGATACATTCGTCCGAATGAATTAGAATGGATCATACGAAGGAGTTAGGGTGGATCGTACGAATGCATTAGAATGGATATATTCGTGCGAATGAATTAGAATGGTCTGTACGAATGAATTAGAATGGATACATTCGTGCGAATGGAGTAGAATGGATCGTACGAATGAATTAGAATGGATCGTACGAATGAATTGGAATGAATCATTCGAATGAATTAGAATGGATACATTCGAACGAATGAATTAGAATAGATCGTAGGAATGAATTAGAATGGATCATACGAATGAATTAGAATTGATCGTGCGAATGAATTAGAATGGATTGTACGAATGAATTAGAATGGATACATTCGTGCGAATGAAGTAGAATGGATCGTACGAATGAATTAGAATGGATCGTACGAATGAATTAGAATGAATCGTACGAATGAATTAGAATGGATACATTCGAACGAATGAATTAGAATAGATCGTAGGAATGAATTAGAATGGATCATACGAATGAATTAGAATTGATCATGCGAATGAATTAGAATGGATTGTACGAATGAATTAGAATAGATCGTAGGAATGAATTAGAATGGATCATATGAATGAATTAGAATTGATCGTGCGAATGAATTAGAATGGATTGTACGAATGAATTAGAATGGATACATTCGTGAGAGTGAACTAGAATGGATCGTACGAATGAATTAGAATGGATCGTACGAATGAATTAGAATGAATCATACGAATGAATTAGAATGGATACATTCGAACGAATGAATTAGAATAGATCGTAGGAATGAATTAGAATGGATCATATGAATGAATTAGAATGGATCATACGAATGAATTAGAATTGATCGTGCGAATGAATTAGAATGGATTGTACGAATGAATTAGAATGGATACATTCATGCGAATGAAGTAGAATGGATCGTACGAATGAATTAGAATGAATCGTACGAATGAATTAGAATGAATCGTACGAATGAATTAGAATGGATACATTCGAACGAATGAATTAGAATAGATCGTAGGAATGAATTAGAATGGATCATACGAATGAATTAGAATTGATCGTGCGAATGTATTAGAATGGATTGTACGAATGAATTAGAATGGATACATTCGTGCGAATGAATTAGAATGGATCGTACGAATGAATTAGAATGGATCGTACGAATGAATTAGAATGAATCATACGAATGAATTAGAATTGATTGTACGAATGAATTAGAATGGATACATTCGTGCGAATGAAGTAGAATGGATCGTACGAATGAATTAGAATGGATTGTACGAATGAATCAGAATGGATCGTACGAATGAATTAGAATGAATCGTACGAATGAATTAGAATGGAAACATTCGAACGAGTGAATTAGAATAGATCGTAGGAATGAATTAGAATGGATCATACGAATGAATTAGAATTGATCGTGCGAATAAATTAGAATGGATTGTACGAATGAATTAGAATGGATACATTCGTGCGAATGAAGTAGAATGGATCGTACGAATGAATTAGAATGGATCGTACGAATGAATTAGAATGAATCGTATGAATGAATTAGAATGGATACATTCGAACGAATGAATTAGAATAGATCATAGGAATGAATTAGAATGGATCATACAAATGAATTAGAATTGATCGTGCGAATAAATTAGAATGGATTGCACGAATGAATTAGAATGGATTGTACGAATGAATTAGAATGGATACATTCTAGAATGAATTAGAATAGATCGTAGGAATGTATTAGAATAGATCGTAGGAATGAATTAGAATGGATACATTCGTGCGAATGAAGTAGAATGGATCGTACGAATGGATTAGAATAGATCGTACGAATGAATTAGGAATTATATCCATTTTAATTCATTCGTACGATTCATTCTAATTCATTCGTACGATCCATTCTAATTCATTCGTATGATCCATTCTAATTCATTCCTAATTCATTCGCACGATCCATTCTAATTCATTCGTACGATCCATTGTAATGAATGAATTAGTACAATCCATTCTAATTAGAATGAATTAGAATGTATCGTATGAATGAATTAGAATGAATCATACGAATGAATTAGAATGGATCGTAGGAATGAATCGTGCGAATGAACGAATGAATTAGAATAGATCGTACGAATGAATTAGAATGGATCGTACGAATGAATTAGAATGGATCGTACGAATGAATTAGAATGAATCGTACGAATGAATTAGAATGGATACATTCGTACGAATAAAGTAGAATGGATCGTACGAATGAATTAGAATGGATCGTACGAACGAATGAATTAGAATCGTATGATCCATTCTAATTCATTCCTACGAATTAATTAGAATGGATTAAAATGGACATATTCTAATTCATTAGTACGATTCATTCGCACGATCGTAGAATGTATACATTCGTTCATTCGTACGATCCATTCTAATTCTAATTCATTCGTACGAATGAATTAGAATGATCGTACGAATCAATTAGAATGAATCGTACGAATGAATTAGAATGGAAACATTCGAACGAATGAATTAGAATAGATCGTAGGAATGAATTAGAATGAATGAATTAGAATGGATATATTCATGCGAATGAAGTAGAATGGATCGTACGAATGAATTAGAATGGATCGCACGAATGAATTAGAATGGATCGTGAGAATGAATTAGAATGGATTGTACGAATGAATTAGAATAGATTGTACGAATGAATTAGAATAGAATGTATCCATTCTACTTCATTCGCACGAATGTATCCATTCTAATTCATTCGTACAATCCATTCTAATTCATTCGTACGATCCATTCTAATTCATTCATACGAATGAATTAGAATTGATCGTGCGAATGAATTAGAATGGATTGTACGAATGAATTAGAATGGATACATTCGTGCGAATGAAGTAGAATGAATCAGAATGGATCGTACGAATGAATTAGAATGAATTAGAATGGATACATTCGAACGAATGAATTAGAATAGATCGTAGGAATGAATTAGAATTGATCGTGCGAATGAATTAGAATGGGTTGTACGAATGAATTAGAATGGATCATACGAATGAATTAGAATGGATCGTGCGAATGAATTAGAATAGATTGTACGAATGAATTAGAATGGATACATTCATGTGAATGAATTAGAATGGATCGGATGAATGAATTAGAATGGATCGTACGAATGAATTAGAATGGATCGTACGAATGAATTAGAATGGATCGTACGAATGAATTAGAATGGATCGTGCGAATGAATTAGAATAGATTGTACGAATGAATTAGAATGGATCGTACGAATAAATTAGAATGGATCGTACGAATGAATTAGAATGAATCGTACGAATGAATTAGAATGGATACATTCGAACGAATGAATTAGAATAGATCGTAGGAATGAATTAGAATGGATCATATGAATGAATTAGAATTGATCGTGCGAATGAATTAGAATGGATACATTCGAACGAATGAAGTAGAATGGATCGTACGAATGAATTAGAATGGATCGTACGAATGAATTAGAATGAATCGTACGAATGAATTAGAATGGATACATTCGTGCGAATGAAGTAGAATGGATCGTACGAATGAATTAGAATGGATCGTACGAACGAATGAATTAGAATAGATCGTACAATCCATTCTAATTCATTCGCACGATCAATTCTAATTCATTCGTATGATCCATTCTAATTCATTCCTACGATCTATTCTAATTCATTCGTTCGAATGTATCCATTCTAATTCATTCGTACGATTCATTCTAATTCATTCGTACGATCCATTCTAATTCATTCGTACGATCTATTCTAATTCATTCGTACGATCCATTCTACTTCATTCGCATGAATGGATCGTACGAATGAATTAGAATGGATTGTACGAATTAATCCATTCTAATTCATTCGTACAATTCATTCTAACGATCCATTCTACTTCATTCGTGCGAATGAATTAGAATTAGAATAGATCGTAGGAATGAATTAGAATGGATCATACGAATGAATTAGAATTGATCGTGCGAATGAATTAGAATGGATTGTACGAATGAATTAGAATGGATACATTCGTGCGAATGAAGTAGAATGGATCGTACGAATGAATCAGAATGGATCGTACGAATGAATTAGAATGAATCGTACGAATGAATTAGAATGGAAACATTCGTATCTAATTCATTCGCACGATCAATTCTAATTCATTCGTATGATCTATTCTAATTCATTCCTACGATCTATTCTAATTTATTCGTTCGAATGTATCAATTCTAATTCATTCGTACGATTCATTCTAATTCATTCGTACGATCCATTCTAATTCATTCGTACGATCCATTCTACTTCATTCGCACGAATGTATCCATTCTAATTCATTCGTACAATCCATTCTAATTCATTCGCACGATCAATTCAAATTCATTCATTCGTACGATCCATTCTGATTCATTCGTACGATCCATTCTACATCATTCGCACGAATGTATCCATTCTAATTCATTCGTACAATCCATTCTAATTCATTCGCACGATCAATTCTAATTCATTCGTATGATCCATTCTAATTCATTCGTACGATCCATTCTAATTTATTCGTACGATCCATTCTACTTCATTCGTGAATGTATCCTTTCTAATTCATTCGTACAATCCATTCTAATTCATTTGAACGATCCATTCTAATTCATTCGTATGATCCATTCTAATTCATTCGTACAATCCATTCTAATTCATTCGTACGATCCATTCTACTTCATTCTAATTCATTCGTACGATCCATTCTAATTCATTTATACGATTCATTCTAATTTATTCGTATGAATGAATTAGATAAGAATAGATCGTAGGAATGAATTAGAATGAATCGTACGAATGAATTAGAATGGATTGTACGAATGAATTAGAATGGATCCATTTTTTATTCGTGAAGTAGAATGGATCGTACGAATGAATTAGAATGGATCGTACGAATGAATCAGAATGGATCGTACGAATGAATTAGAATGAATCGTACGAATGAATTAGAATGGAAACATTCGAACGAATGAATTAGAATAGGTTGTAGGAATGAATTAGAATGGATCATACGAATGAATTAGAATTGATCGTGCGAATGAATTAGAATGGATTGTACGAATGAATTAGAATGGATACATTCGTGCGAATGAAGTAGAATGGATCGTACGAATGAATTAGAATGGACACATTCGTGCGAATGAAGTAGAATGGATCGTAGGAATGAATTAGAATGGATCGTACGAATGAATTAGAATGAATCGTACGAATGAATTAGAATGGAAACATTCGAACGAATGAATTAGAATAGATCGTAGGAATGAATTAGAATGGATCATACGAATGAATTAGAATAGATCGTAGGAATGAATTAGAATGGATCATACGAATGAATTAGAATAGATCGTAGGAATGAATTATAATGGATTGTACGAATGAATTAGAATGGATACATTCGTGCGAATGAAGTAGAATGGATCGTACGAATGAATTAGAATGGATCGTATGAATGAATTAGAATGGATACATTCGAACGAATGAATTAGAATAGATCGTAGGAATGAATTAGAATGGATCATACGAATGAATTAGAATTGATCGTGCGAATGAATTAGAATGGATTGTACGAATGAATTAGAATGGATACATTCGAATGAATCGTACGAATGAATTAGAATGGATCGTACAAATGAATTAGAATGGATCGTACGAATGAATTAGAATGGATCGTACGAATAAATTAGAATGGATACATTCGTGCGAATGAAGTAGAATGGATCGAACGAATGAATTAGAATAGATCGTAGGAATGAATTAGAATGGATCATACGAATGAATTAGAATTGATCGTGCGAATGAATTAGAATGGATTGCATGAATGAATTAGAATGGATACATTCGTGCGAATGAAGTAGAATGGATCATACGAATGAATTAGAATGGATCGTACGAATGAATTAGAACGAATCGTACGAATGAATTATAAAGGATACATTCGAACGAATAAATTAGAATAGATCATAGGAATGAATTAGAATGGATCATACGAATGAATTAGAATTGATCGTGCGAATGAATTAGAATGGATTGTACGAAAGAATTAGAATTGATACATTCATGCGAATGAAGTAGAATGGATCGTACGAATGAATTAGAATGAATCGTACGAATGAATTAGAATGGATCATACGAATGAATCAGAATGGATCGTACGAATGAATTAGAATGAATCGTACGAATGAATTAGAATGGAAACATTCGAACAAATGAATTAGAATAGATCGTAGGAATGAATTAGAATGGATCATACGAATGAATTAGAATTGATCGTGCGAATGAATTAGAATGGATTGTACGAATGAATTAGAATGGATACATTCGTGCGAATGAAGTAGAATGGACCGTACGAATGAATTAGAATGGATCGTACGAATGAATTAGAATGAATCGTACGAATGAATTAGAATGGATACATTCGAACGAATGAATTAGAATAGATCATAGGAATGAATTAGAATGGATCATACGAATGAATTAGAATTGATCGTGCGAATGAATTAGAATAGATTGCACGAATGAATCAGAATGGATTGTACGAATGAATTAGAATGGATACATTCGTGCGAATGAATTAGAATGGATCGTACGAATGAATTAGAATGGATCGTACGAATGAATTAGAATGGATCGTACGAACGAATTAGAATGGATCGTACGAACGAATTAGAATGGATCGTACGAATGAATTAGAATGGATCGTACGAATGAATTAGAATGAATCGTACGAATGAATTAGAATGGATCGTACGAATGAATTAGAATGAATACATTCATGCGAATGAATTAGAATAGATCGTAGGAATGAATTAGAATGGATCGTACGAATGAATTAGAATGGAATGTATCCATTCTACTTCATTCGCTAGAATGTGTCCATTCTAATTCATTGAATGAATCGTACGAATGAATTAGAATGGATACATTCGAACGAATGAATTAGAATAGATCGTAGGAATGAATTAGAATGGATCATACGAATGAATTAGAATTGATCGTGCGAATGAATTAGAATGGATTGTACGAATGAATATGTACGATCCATTCTACGAATGAATTCTAATTCTAATTCATTCGTTCATTCGTACGATCCATTCTTACTCATTCTAATTAATTCAATTCGTGCGAATGAACGATCCATTCTAATTCATTCGTATGATCAATTCTAATTCATTCGTATGATCAATTAGATCGTACGAATGAATTAGAATGAATCGTACGAATGATTGGATCCATTCTAATTCAATCTAATTAGAATTAACGTACGATTCATTCTAATTCATTCGTTCATTCCTAATTAGATCGTACGAATTCTAATTCATTCGTACGAATCCATTCTAATTCATTCGTACGATTCATTCTAATCCATTCTAATTCATTCGTATGAATGAATGTATCCATTCGTAGAATAGATACATTCGTACGATTCATTCTAATCCATTCTAATTCCTTTGATCCATTCTAATTCATTCTAATACATTAGAATGGATCCATTCCAATTCTAATTCATTCGTACAATCCATTCTAATTCATTCGTACGATTCATTCTAATTCATTCCTACGATCTATTCTAATTCATTCGTTCGAATGTTTCCATTCTAATTCATTCGTACGATTCATTCTAATTCATTCGTACGATCCATTCTAATTCATTCTTACGATCCATTCTACTTCATTCGCACGAATGTATCCATTCTAATTCATTCGTACGATCCATTCTACTTCATTCACACGAATGTATCCATTCTAATTCATTCGTACAATCCATTCTAATTTATTCGCACGATCAATTCTAATTCATTCGTATGATCCATTCTAATTCATTCCTACGATCAATTCTAATTCATTCGTTCGAATGTATTAGAATTGATCGTGCGAATGAATTAGAATGGATTGTACGAATGAATTAGAATGGATACATTCGTGCGAATAAATTAGAATGGATCGTACGAATGAATTAGAATGGATCATACGAATAAATTAGAATGGATCGTACGAATGAATTAGAATGGATCGTACGAATGAATTAGAATGGATCATACGAATGAATTAGAATTGATCGTACGAATGAATTAGAATGGATCGTACGAATGAATTAGAATGGATACATTCGTGCGAATGAAGTAGAATGGATCGTACGAATGAATTAGAATGGATCGTACGAATGAATTGAATGAATTAGAATAGATCGTAGGAATGAATTAGAATGGATCATTCGAATGAATTAGAATTGATCGTGCGAATGAATTAGAATGGATTGTACGAATGAATTAGAATGGATACATTCGTGCGAATGAAGTAGAATGGATCGTGCGAATGAATTAGAATGGATTGCACGAATGAATTAGAATGGATCGTGCGAATGAATTAGACTGGATTGTATGAAGGAATTAGAATGGATTGTACGAATGAATTAGAATGGAATGTATCCATTCTACTTCATTCGCACGAATGTATCCATTCTAATTCATTCGTACAATCCATTCTAATTCATTCGCACGATCAATTCTAATTCATTCGTATGATCCATTCTAATTCATTCCTACGATCTATTCTAATTCATTCATTCGAATGTATTAGAATTGATCATACGAATGAATTAGAATGGATACATTCGAACGAATGAATTAGAATAGATCGTAGGAATGAATTAGAATGAATCGTACGAATGAATTAGAATGGATATATTCGAACGAATGAATTAGAATAGATCGTAGGAATGAATTAGAATGGATCGTACGAATGAATTAGAATGGAATGTATCCATTCTACTTCATTCGCTCGAATGTATCCATTCTAATTCATTCGTACAATCCATTCTAATTCATTCGCACGATCAATTCTAATTCATTCGTATGATCCATTCTAATTCATTCCTACGATCTATTCTAATTCATTCGTTCGAATGTATCCATTCTAATTCATTCGTATGATCTATTCTAATTCATTCGTACGATCCATACTACTTCATTCGCACGAATGTATCCATTCTAATTCATTCGTACAATCCATTCTAATTCATTCGTATGATCCATTCTAATTCATTCCTATGATCTATTCTAATTCATTCGTTCGAATGTATCCATTCTAATTCATTCGTACGATTCATTCTAATTCATTCCTACGATCTATTCTAATTCATTCGTTCGAATGTATCCATTCTAATTCATTCGTATGATCAATTCTAATTCATTCGTATGATCCATTCTAATTCATTCGCATGAATGTATCCATTCTAATTCATTCGTACAATCCATTCTAATTCATTCGCACGATCAATTCTAATTCATTCGTATGATCCATTCTAATTCATTCCTACGATCTATTCTAATTCATTCGTTCGAATGTTTCCATTCTAATTCATTCATACGATTAGAATAGATTGTACGAATGAATTAGAATGGATACATTCGAACGAATGAATTAGAATAGATCGTAGGAATGAATTAGAATGGATCATACGAATGAATTAGAATTGATCGTGCGAATGAATTAGAATGGATTGTACGAATGAATTAGAATGGATACATTCGTGCGAATGAAGTAGAATGGATCGTACGAATGAATTAGAATGGATCGTGTGAATAAATTAGAATAGATCGTACGAATGAATTAGAATTGATACATTCGTGCGAATGAATTAGAATTGATCGTGCGAATGAACTTGAATGGATCATATGAATAAATTAGAATGGATCGTACGAATGAATTAGAATGGATCGTACGAATGAATTAGAATGGATACATTCGTGCGAATGAAGTAGAATGGATCGTACGAATGAATTTGAATGGATCATACGAATGAATTAGAATTGATCGTGCGAATGAATTAGAATGGATTGTACGAATGAATTAGAATGGATACATTCGTGCGAATGAAGTAGAATGGATCGTACGAATGAATTAGAATGGATCGTACGAATGAATTACAATGGATACATTCGAACGAATGAATTAGAATAGATCGTAGGAATGAATTAGAATGGATCATACGAATGAATTAGAATTGATCGTGCGAATGAATTAGAATGGATTATACGAATGAATTAGAATGGATACATTCGAATGAATCGTACGAATGAATTAGAATGGATCGTACGAATGAATTAGAATGGATCGTACGAATGAATTAGAATGGATACATTCGTGCGAATGTTTCCTTTCTAATTCATTCGTTCGAATGTTTCCATTCTAATTCATTCATACGATTCATTCTAATTCATTCGTACGATCCATTCTAATTCATTCGTTCGATCCATTCTAATTCATTCGTACGATCTATTCTACTTCATTCGCACGAATGGATCCATTCTAATTTATTCGTACAATCCATTCTAATTCATTCGTACGATTCATTCTAATTCATTCCTACGATCTATTCTAATTAATTCGTTCGAATGTTTCCATTCTAATTCATTCGTACGATTCATTCTAATTCATTCGTACGATCTATTCTAATTCATTCGTACGATCCATTCTACTTCATTCGCACGAATGTATCCATTCTAATTCATTCGTACAATCCATTCTAATTCATTCGTTTGATCCATTCTAATTCATTCCTACGATCTATTCTAATTCATTCATTCGAATGTATCCATTCTAATTCATTCGTACGATTCATTCTAATTCATTCCTACGATCTATTCTAATTCATTCGTTCGAATGTATCCATTCTAATTCATTCGTATGATCAATTCTAATTCATTCGTATGATCCATTCTAATTCATTCGCACGAATGTATCCATTCTAATTCATTCGTTTAATCCATTCTAATTCATTCGCACGATCAATTCTAATTCATTCGTATGATCCATTCTAATTCATTCCTACGATCTATTCTAATTCATTCGTTCGAATGTTTCCATTCTAATTCATTCGTACGATTAGAATGGATTGTACGAATGAATTAGAAAGGATACATTCGAACGAATGAATTAGAATAGATCGTAGGAATGAATTAGAATGGATCATACGAATGAATTAGAATTGATCGTGCGAATGAATTAGAATGGATTGTACGAATGAATTAGAATGGATACATTCGTGCGAATGAAGTAGAATGGATCGTACAAATGAATTAGAATGGATCGTGCGAATGAATTAGAATAGATCGTACGAATGAATTAGAATTGATACATTCGTGCGAATGAATTAGAATTGATCGTGCGAATGAATTAGAATGGATCGTACGAATGAATTAGAATGGATCGTACGAATGAATTAGAATGGATACATTCGTGCGAATAAAGTAGAATGGATCGTACGAATGAATTAGAATGGATCATACGAATGAATTAGAATTGATCGTGCGAATGAAGTAGAATGGATCGTACGAATGAATTAGAATGGATCATACGAATTAATTAGGAATAGATCGTACGAATGAATCATACAAATGAATTGATCGTACGAATGAATCGTAGGATACATTCATTCATACGATCTATTCATACGTATAAATAATCGTTCAAATTAGAATAGATCGTACGAATGGATCTATTCTAATACATTCGTACAAATGAATGGATTAGAATGAATCGTAGAATGAATTATAATGAATCGTACGAGCAAATGAATTAGAATGGATTGTACGAATGAATTAGAATGGATTCTAATTCTAATTCATACTAATTCGAATGAATTAATTCGATCTATTCTAATTCATTCTAAATCATTCGTACGATCCATTCTATTTCATTCGTACAATCCATTCTTACTCATTCATACGATCCATTCTAATTCATTCGCATGAATGTATCCATTCTAATTCATTCGTACGAACCATTCTAATTCATTCGTACAATTCATTCTAATTCATCCGTATGATCCATTCTAATTCATTTGCACAAATGTATCCATTCTAATTCATTCATACAATCCATTCTAATTCATTCGCACGATCATTTCTAATTCATTCGTATGATCCATTCTAATTCATTCCTACGATCTATTCTAATTCATTCGTTCGAATGTATCCAATGAATTAGAATGGATCATACGAATGAATTAGAATTGATCGTGCGAATGAATTAGAATGGATTGTACGAATGAATTAGAATGGATACATTCGTGCGAATGAAGTAGAATGGATCGTACGAATGAATTAGAATGGATACATTCGTGCGAATGAAGTAGAATGGATCGTACGAATGAACTAGAATGGATCGTATGAATGAATTAGAATGAATCGTACGAATAAATTAGATTGAAACATTCGAACGAATGAATTAGAATAGATCGTAGGAATGAATTAGAATGGATCATACGAATGAATTAGAATTGATCGTGCGAATGAATTAGAATGGATTGTACGAATGAATTAGAATAGATACATTCATGCGAATGAAGTAGAATGGATCGTACGAATGAATTAGAATGGATCGTACGAATGAATTAGAATGAATCGTACGAATGAATTAGAATGGATACGAATGAATTAGAATAGATCGTAGGAATGAATAAGAATGGATCCATTCGTGCGAATAAATTAGAATGAATCATACGAATGAATTAGAATTGATCGTGCGAATGAATCAGAAAGGATCGTATGAATTATAATGAATTCGAATCCATTCGTGCGAATGAATTAGAATGGATACATTCGTACGAATGAAGTAGAATGGATCGTACGTATGAATTAGAATGGATCGTACGAATGAATTAGAATGAATCGTACGAATGAATTAGAATGGATACATTCGAACAAATGAATTAGAATAGATCGTAGGAATGAATTAGAATGGATCATACGAATAAATTAGAATAGATCGTAGGAATGAATTAGAATGGATCATACGAATGAATTAGAAATGATCGTGCGAATGAATTAGAATGGATTGTACGAATGAATTAGAATGGATACATTCGTGCGAATGAAGTAGAATGGATCGTACGAATGAATTAGAATGGATCGTACGAATGAATTAGAATGGAAACATTCGAACGAATGAATTAGAATAGATCGTAGGAATGAATTAGAATGGATCATACGAATGAATTAGAATTGATCGTGCGAATGAATTAGAATTGATCGTGCGAATGAATTAGAATGGATTGTACGAATGAATTAGAATGGATACATTCGTGCGAATGAAGTAGAATGGATCGTACGAATGATCCATTCTAATTCATTCGTACGTTAATTCGTATGAATTCATTCGTACAATCCATTAGAATGAATTCGTTCGAATGGATTAGAATGGATCGTATGATTCATTCGTATGAATTAGAATGGATCCATTCTAATTCATTCGTACGATCCTAATTAGAATGAATTAATTAGTATGAATAGATCTATTCATTTGTACGAATGAATTAGAATGATCATTTGTACGAATGAATTAATACATTCGTACGATCTATTCTAATTCATTCTAATTCATTAGAATGAATCGTACGAATGGATCAATTCTAATTCATTAGCACGAATGAATCGCACGAATAGAAATACGTACTGATCAATTCATTAGTACAATCCATTCGTAATCCATCCGTACGAATGAATTTGAATTCTAATTCATTCTACTACATTCTAATGGATCAATTCTAATTCAATCCATTCTAATTCATTCGTACGATCCATTCTACTTCATTCGCACGAATGTATCCATTCTAATTCATTCGTACAACCCATTCTAATTCATTCGCACGATCAATTCTAATTCATTCGTATGATCCATTCTAATTCATTCCTACGATTTATTATAATTCATTCGTTCGAATGTATCCATTCTAATTCATTCGTACGATTCATTCTAATTCATTCGTATGATTCATTCTAATTCATTCGTACGATCCATTCTACTTCATTCGCACGAATGTATCCACTCTAATTCATTCATACAATCCATTCTAATTCATTCGCACGATCATTCCTAATTCATTCGTATGATCCATTCTAATTCATTCGTACGATCTATTCTAATTCATTCGTATGATCCATTCTAATTCATTCCTACGATCTATTCTAATTCATTCGTTCGAATGTATCCATTCTAATTCATTCGTACGATTCATTCTAATTCATTCGTACGATCCATTCTAATTCATTCGTACGATCCATTCTACTTCATTCGCACGAATGTATCCATTCTAATTCATTTGTACAATCGATTCTAATTCATTCGCATGATCATTTCTTATTCATTCGTATGATCCATTCTAATTCATTCCTACGATCTATTCTAATTCATTCGTATGATCCATTCTAGTTCATTCCTACGATCTATTCTAATTCATTCGTTCGAATGTATCCATTCTAATTCATTCGTACGATTCATTCTAATTCATTCGTACGATCCATTCTAATTCATTCGTACGAGCCATTCTACTTCATTCGCACGAATGTATCCATTCTAATTCAATCGCACGAATGGATTCGAATTCATTATAATTCATACGATCCATTCTGATTCATTCGCACGATCAATTCTAATTCATTCGTATGATTCATTCTAATTTATTCGCTCTAATTCATTCGTACGATCCATTCTAATTTATTCTAATTCATTCTACTTCATTCGCACGAATGGATCCATTCTAATTCATTCGTACAATCCATTCTAATTCATTCATACGATTCATTCTAATTCATTCCTACGATCTATTCTAATTCATTCGTTCGAATGTTTCCATTCTAATTCATTCGTACGATTCATTCTACTTCATTCGTACGATCCATTCTAATTCATTCGTACGATCCATTCTACTTCATTCGCACGAATGTATCCATTCTAATTCATTCGTACGATCCATTCTACTTCATTCGCACGATTGTATCCATTCTAATTCATTCGTACAATCCATTCTAATTCATTCGTATGATCCATTCTAATTCATTCGTACTATCCATTCTAATTCATTTGTACGATTCATTCTAATTCTAATACGAACGAATGAATTAGAATTGATCGTGCGAATGAATTAGAATGGATTGTACGAATGAATTAGAATGGATACATTCGTACGAATGAAGTAGAATGGATCGTACGAATGAATTCGAATGGATCATACGAATGAATTAGAATGAATCGTACGAATGAATTAGAATGGATACATTCGAACGAATAAATTAGAATAGATCGTAGGAATGAATTAGAATGGATCATACGAATGAATTAGAATTGATCGTGCGAATGAATTAGAATGGATTGTACGAATGAATTAGAATGGATACATTCGTGCGAATGAAGTTGAATGGATCGTACGAATGAATTAGAATGGATACATTCGTGCGAATGAAGTAGAATGGATCGTACGAATGAATTAGAATGGATCGTACCAATGAATTAGAATGAATCGTACGAATGAATTAGAATGGATACATTCGAACGAATGAATTAGAATAGATCGTAGGATTGAATTTGAATGGATCATACGAATGAATTAGAATTGATCGTGCGAATGAATTAGAATGGATTGTACGAATGAATTAGAATGGATACATTCGTGCGAATGAAGTAGAATGGATCGTACGAATGAATTAGAATGGATTGTACGAATGAATCAGAATGGATCGTACGAATGAATTAGAATGGATCGTATAAATGAATTAGAATGGATCGTGCGAATGAATTAGAATGGATCGTATGACTGAATTAGAATGGATACATTCGTGCGAATGAATTAGAATGGATCGTACGAATGAGTAAGAATGGATCATACAAATGAAATAGAATGGATCGTACGAATAAATTAGAATCGATCGTGCTAATGAATTAGAATGGATCGTACGAATAAATTAGAATAGATTGTCCGAATGAATACATTCGTGCGAATGAATTAGAATGGATCGTATGAATGAATTAGAATGGATCGTATGAATGAATTCGAATGGATCGTACGAATGAAGTACAATGGATACATTCGTCCGAATGAATTAGAATGGATCATACGAAGGAATTAGGGTGGATCGTACGAATGCATTAGAATGGATATATTCGTGCGAATGAATTAGAATGGTCTGTACGAATGAATTAGAATGGATACATTCGTGCGAATGAAGTAGAATGGATCGTACGAATGAATTAGAATGGATCGTAAGAATGAATTGGAATGAATCGTACGAATGAATTAGAATGGATACATTCAAACGAATGAATTAGAATAGATCGTAGGAATGAATGAGAACCATACGAATGAATTAGAATTGATCATGCGAATGAATTAGAATGGATTGTACGAATGAATTAGAATGGATACATTCGTGCGAATGAAGTAGAATGGATCGTACGAATGAATTAGAATGGATCGTACGAATGAATTAGAATGAATCGTACGAATGAATTAGAATGGTTACATTCGAACGAATGAATTAGAATAGATCGTAGGAATGAATTAGAATGGATCATACGAATGAATTAGAATTCATCGTGCAAATGAATTAGAATGGATTGTACGAATGAATTAGAATAGATCGTAGGAATGAATTAGAAAGGATCATACGAATGAATTAGAATTGATCGTGCGAATGAATTAGAATGGATTGTACGAATGAATTAGAATGGATACATTCGTGAGAATGAAGTAGAATGGATCGTACGAATGAATTAGAATGGATCGTACGAATGAATTAGAATGGATCGTACGAATGAATTAGAATGAATCATACGAATGAATTAGAATGGATACATTCGAACGAATGAATTAGAATAGATCGTAGGAATGAATTATAATGGATCATAAGAATGAATTAGAATTGATCGTGCGAATGAATTAGAATGGATTGTACGAATGAATTAGAATGGATACATTCGTGCGAATGAAGTAGAATGGATCGTACGAATGAATTAGAATAGATCGTACGAATGAATTAGAATGGATACATTCGAACGAATGAATTAGAATAGATCGTAGGAATGAATTAGAATGGATCATACGAATGAATTAGAATTGATCGTGCGAATGAATTAGAATGGATTGTACGAATGAATTAGAATGGATACATTCGAGCGAATGAAGTAGAATGGATACATTCCATTCTAATTCATTCGTACGATCCATTCTAATTCATTCCTATGATCTATTCTAATTCATTCGTTAATTCATTCGTTCGAATGTATCCATTCTAATTCATTCTAATTCATTCGTACGATCCATTCTGATTCATTCTACTTCATTCGCACGAATGTATCCATTCTAATTCATTCGTACAATCCATTCTAATTCATTCGCACGATCAATTCTAATTCATTCGTATGATCTATTCTAATTTATTCGTTCGAATGTATCCATTCTAATTCATTCATACGATTCATTCTAATTCATTCGTACGATCCATTCTAATTCATTCGTACGATCCATTCTACTTCATTCGCACGAATGTATCCATTCTAATTCATTCGTACAATCCATTCTAATTCATTCGCATGATCAATTCTCATTCATTCGTATGATCCATTCTAATTCATTCCTACGATCTATTCTAATTCATTCGTTCGAATGTTTCCATTCTAATTCATTCGTACGATTAGAATGGATTGTACGAATGAATTAGAATGGATACATTCGAACGAATGAATTAGAATAGATCGTAGGAATGAATTAGAATGGATCATACGAATGAATTAGAATTGATCGTGCGAATGTATTAGAATGGATTGTACGAATGAATTAGAATGGATACATTCGTGCGAATGAAGCAGAATGGATCGTACGAATGTATTAGAATGGATCGTACGAATGAATTAGAATGAATCGTACGAATGAATTAGAATGGATACATTCGAACGAATGAATTAGAATGGATACATTCGTGAGAATGAAGTAGAATGGATCGTACGAATGAATTAGAATGGATCGTACGAATGAATTAGAATGAATCATACTAATGAATTAGAATGGATACATTCGAACGAATGAATTAGAATAGATCGTAGGAATGAATTAGAATGGATCATAAGAATGAATTAGAATTGATCGTGCGAATGAATTAGAATGGATTGTATGAATGAATTAGAATGGATACATTCGTGCGAATGAAGTAGAATGGATCGTACGAATGAATTAGAATGGAATGTATCCATTCTAATTCATTCGTACAATCCATTCTAATTCATTTGTACGATCCATTCTAATTCATTCGTACGATCCATTCTACTTCATTCGTATGATCCATTCTAATTCATTCCTATGATCTATTCTAATTCATTCAATTCATTCGTACGATCCATTCTAATTCATTCGTACGATCCATTCTACTTCAATCGCACGAATGTATCCCTTCTAATTCATTCGTACGATCCATTCTAATTCATTCATACGATCAATTCTAATTCATTCGTATGATCCATTCTAATTCATTCGTACGATCCATTCTAATTCATTCGTACGATCCATTCTAATTCATTCGTATGATCCATTCTAATTCATTCGTACGATCCATTCTAATTTATTCGTTCGAATGTATCTATTCTAATTCATTCATACGATTTATTCTAATTCATTCGTACGATCCATTCTAATTCATTCGTACGATCCATTCTACTTCATTAGCTCGAATGTATCCATTCTAATTCATTCATGTAATCCATTCTAATTCATTCGCACGATCAATTCTAATTCATTCGTATGATCCATTCTAATTCATTCCTACGATCTATTCTAATTTATTCGTTCGAATGTATCCATTCTAATTCATTCGTACGATTCATTCTAATTCATTCGTACGATCCATTCTGATTCATTCGTACGATCCATTCTACTTCATTCGCACGAATGTATCCATTCTAATTCATTCGTACAATCCATTCTAATTCATTCGCACGATCAATTCTAATTCATTCGTATGATCTATTTTACTTCATTCGTACGATCAATTCTAATTCATTCGTATGATCCATTCTAATTCATTCCTACGATCTATTCTAATTTATTCGTTCGAATCTATCCATTCTAATCTATTCCTGTGATCCATTCTAATTCATTCCTACGATCCATTCTAATTCATTTGTACGATCCATTCTACTTCATTCGCACGAATGTATCCATTCTAATTCATTCGTACGATCCATTCTACTTCATTCGCACGAATGTATCCATTCTAATTCATTCGTACAATCCATTCTAATTCATTCGCACGATCAATTCTAATTCATTCGTATGATCCATTCTAATTCATTGGATACATTCGAACGAATGAATTAGAATAGATCGTAGGAATGAATTAGAATGGATCATACGAATGAATTAGAAATGATAGTGCGAATGAATTAGAATGGATTGTACGAATGAATTAGAATGGATACATTCGTGCGAATGAATCAGAATGGATCGTACGAATGAATTAGAATGAATCGTATGAATGAATTAGAATGGATCGTACGAATGAATTAAAATGGATACATTCATGCGAATGAATTAGAATGGATCGTACGAATGAGTAAGAATGGATCGTACGAATGAAATAGAATGGATCGTACGAATGAATTAGAATGGATCGTGCTAATGAATTAGAATGGATCGTACGAATGAATTAGAATGGATCGTACGAATGAATTAGAATGGATCGTGCGAATGAATTAGAATGGATTGTACGAATGAATTAGAATGGATTGTACGAATGAATTAGAATGGAATGTATCCATTCTACTTCATTCGCACCAATGTATCCATTCTAATTCATTCGTACAATCCATTCTAATTCATTCGCATGATCAATTCTAATTCATTCGTATGATCCATTCTAATTCATTCCTACGATCTATTCTAATTCATTCGTTCGAATGTATCCATTCTAATTCATTCATACGATCCATTCTAATCCATTCGTACGATCCATTCTACTTCATTCGCACGAATGTATCCATTCTAATTCATTCGTACAATCCATTCTAATTCATTCGCACGATCAATTCTAATTCATTCGTATGATCCATTCTAATTCGTTCCTACGATCTATTCTAATTTATTCGTTCGAATGTATCCATTCTAATTCATTCGTACGATTCATTCTAATTCATTCGTACGATCCATTCTAATTCATTCGTACGATCCATTCTACTTCATTCGCACGAATGTATCCATTCTAATTCATTCGTACAAACCATTCTAATTCATTCGCACGATCAATTCTAATTCATCCGTACGATCCATTCTAATTCATTCGTACGATCCATTCTACTTCATTCGCACGAATGTATCCATTCTAATTCATTCGTACAATCCATTCTAATTCATTCGCACGATCAATTCTAATTCATTCGTATGATCCATTCTACTTCATTCGTATGATCCATTCTAATTCATTCGTACAATCCATTCTAATTCATTCGCACGAACAATTCTAATTCATTCATATGATCCATTCTAATTCATTCCTACGATCTATTCTAATTCATTCGTTCGAATGTATCCATTCTAATTCATTCGTACGATTCATTGATCCATTCTAATTCATTCATACGATCCATTCTACTTCATTCGCACGAATGTATCCATTCTAATTCATTCGTACAATCCATTCTAATTCATTCGCACGATCAATTCTAATTCATTCGTATGATCCATTCTAATTCAATCTTACGATCTATTCTAATTTATTCGTTCGAATGTATCCATTCTAATTCATTCGTACGATACATTCTAATTCATTCGTATGATCCATTCTACTTCATTCGCACGAACCGTCTATTTGAACCGTTAATTTAAATAACACATTTGACGCCCTTATAAGTTTCCGAATTTGCTAATCCATTCTAATTCATTCGTACGATCCATTCTAATTCATTCGCACAAATGTATCCATTCTAATTCATTCGCTCGAATATATCCATTTTAATTCATTCGTAGGATCCATTCTGATTCATTCGCATGATCAATTCTAATTCATTCGTATGACCCATTCTAATTCATTCCTACGATCCATTCTAATTCATTCGTGCGATCCATTCTAATTCATTCATACGATTCATTCTAATTCATTCGTACGATCCATTCTAATTCATTCGTACGATCCATTCTACTTCATTCGCATGAATGTATCCATTCTAATTCATTCGTACAATCCATTCTAATTCATTCGCACGATCAATTCTAATTCATTCGTTCATACGATCCATTCTAATTCATTCGTATGATCGATTCTAATTCATTTGCATGATCCATTCTAATTCATTCGTACGATCCATTCTAATTCATTCCTATGATTCATTCTAATCCATTCATACGATCCATTTAATTCATTCGTACGATCAATTCTAATTCATTCTCACAAATGTAACCTTTCTAATTCATTTGTACGATCCATTCAAATTCATTCGTACGATCCATTCTAAGTCATTCCTACGATCTATTCTAATTTGTACGATCCATTCTACTTCATTCGCACGAATGTATCCATTCTAATTCATTCGTACAATCCATTCTAATTCATTCGCACGATCAATTCTAATTCATTCGTATGATCCATTCTAATTCATTCCTACGATCTATTCTAATTCATTCGTTCGAATGTATCCATTCTAATTCATTCGTACGATTCATTCTAATTCATTCGTACGATCCATTCTAATTCATTCGTACGATCCATTCTACTTCATTCGTATGATCCATTCTAATTCATTCCTACGATCTATTCTAATTCATTCATTCGAATGTATCCATTCTAATTCATTCGTATGATCAATTCTAATACATTCGGACGAATGAATTAGAATAGATCGTAGGAATGAATTAGAATGGATCATAAGAGTGAATTAGAATTGATCGTGCGAATGAATTAGAATGGATTGTACGAATGAATTAGAATGGATACATTCGTGCGAATGAAGTAGAATGGATCGTAAGAATGAATTAGAATAGATCGTATGAATGAATTAGAATGGATACATTCAAACGAATTAATTAGAATAGATCGTAGGAATGAATTAGAATGGATCATACGAATGAATTAGAATCGATCGTGCGAATGAATTAGAATGGATTGTATGAATGAATTAGAATGGATACATTCGAGCGAATGAAGTAGAATGGATACATTCCATTCTAATTCATTCGTACGATCCATTCTAATTCATTCCTACGATCTATTCCAATTCATTCGTTAATTCATTCATTCGAATGTATCCATTCTAATTCATTCTAATTCATTCGTACGATCCATTCTGATTCATTCTACTTCATTCGCACGAATGTATCCATTCTAATTCATTCGTACAATCCATTCTAATTCATTCGCACGATCAATTCTAATTCATTCGTATGATCCATTCTAATTTATTCGTTCGAATGTATCCATTCTAATTCATTCGTACGATTCATTCTAATTTATTCGTACGATCTATTCTAATTCATTCGTACGATCCATTCTACTTCATTCGCACGAATGTATCCATTCTAATTCATTCGTACAATCCATTCTAATTCATTCGCCCGATCAATTCTAATTCATTCGTATGATCCATTCTAATTCATTCCTACGATCTATTCTAATTCATTCGTTCGAATGTTTCCATTCTAATTCATTCGTACGATTAGAATGGATTGTACGAATGAATTAGAATGGATACATTCGAACGAATGAATTAGAATAGATCGTAGGAATGAATTAGAATGGATCATACGAATGAATTAGAATTGATCGTGCGAATGAATTATAATGGATTGTACGAATGAATTAGAATGGATACATTCGTGCGAATGAAGTAGAATGGATCGTACGAATGTATTAGAATGGATCATACGAACGAATTAGAATAAATCGTACGAATGAATTAGAATGGATACATTCGAACGAATGAATTAGAATAGATCGTAGGAAAGAATTAGAATGGATCATACGAATGAATTAGAATTGATCTTGCGAATGAATTAGAATGGATTGTACGAATGAATTAGAATGGATACATTCGTGCGAATGAAGTAGAATGGATCGTACGAATGAATTAGAATGGAATGTATCCATTCTAATTCATTCGTAGAATCCATTCTAATTCATTCGTACGATCCATTCTAATTCATTCGTACGATCCATTCTACTTCATTCGCATGATCTATTCTAATTCATTCCTACGATCTATTCTAATTCATTCGTTCGAATGTATCCATTCTAATTCATTCGTACGATTCATTCTAATTCATTTGTATGATCCATTCTAATTCATTCCTACGATCTATTCTAATTCATTCGTTCGAATGTTTCCATTCTAATTCATTCGTACGATTCATTCTAATTCATTCGTACGATCCATTCTGATTCATTCGTACGATCCATTCTAATTCATTCGTACGATTCATTCTAATTCATTCGTACGATCCATTCTAATTCATTCGTACGATCCATTCTACTTCATTCGCTCGAATGTATCCATTCTAATTCATTCGTACGAATGAATTAGAATGAATCGTACGAATGAGTAAGAATGGATCGTACGAATGAATTAGAATGGATACATTCATGCGAATGAATTAGAATGGATCATACGAATGAGTAAGAATGGATCGTACGAATGAAATAGAATGGATCGTACGAATGAATTAGAATGGATCGTGCTAATGAATTAGAATGGATCGTACGAATGAATTAAAATGGATCGTACGAATGAATTAGAATGGATCATGCGAATGAATTAGAATAGATTGTACGAATGAATTAGAATGGATTGTACGAATGAATTAGAATGGAATGTATCCATTCTACTTCATTCGCACGAATGTATCCATTCTAATTCATTCGTACAATCCATACTAATTCATTCGCATGATCAATTCTAATTCATTCGTATGATCCATTTTAATTTATTCCTACGATCTATTCTAATTCATTCGTTCGAATGTATCCATTCTAATTCATTCGTACAATCCATTTTAATTCATTCGCACGATCAATTCTAATTCATTCGTATGATCCATTCTAATTCATTCCTACGTTCTATTATAATTCATTCGTTCGAATTTATCCATTCTAATTCATTCGTACGATTCATTCTAATTCATTCGTATGATCCATTCTAATTCATTCGTACGATCCATTCTACTTTATTCGAACGAATGTATCCATTCTAATTCATTCGTGCAATCCATTCTAATTCATTCGCACGATCATTTCTAATTCATTCGTACGATCTATTCTAATTCATTCGTACGATCCATTCTACTTCATTCGCATAAATGTATCCATTCTAATTCATTCGTACAATCCATTCTAATTCATTCGCACGATCAATTCTAATTCATTCGTATGATCCATTCTAATTCATTCCTACGATCTATTCTAATTTATTCATTCGAATGTATCCATTCTAATTCATTCGTACGATTCATTCTAATTCATTCGTATGATCCATTCTAATTCATTCGTATGATCCATTCTACTTCATTCGCACGAATGTATCCATTCTAATTCATTCGTGCAATCCATTCTAATTCATTCGCACGATCAATTCTAATTCATTCGTATGATCCATTCTGATTCATTCCTACGATCTATTCTAATTCATTCGTTCGAATGTATCCATTCTAATTCATTCGTATGATTCATTCTAATTCATTCGTACGATCCATTCTAATTCATTCGTACGATCCATTCTACTTCATTCGCACGAATGTATCCATTCTAATTCATTCGTACGATCCATTCTAATTCATTCGTACGATCCATTCTAATTCATTCGTACGATTCATTCGAATGTATCCATTCTAATTCACTCGTACAATCCATTCTAATTCATTCGCACGATCAATTCTAATTCATTCGTATGATCCATTCTAATTCATTCCTACGATCTATTCTAATTCATTCGTTCGAATGTATCCATTCTAATTCATTCGTACGATCCATTCTAATTCATTCGTACGATCCATTCTACTTCATTCGCACGAATGTATCTATTCTAATTCATTCGTACAATCCATTCTAATTCATTCGCACGATCAATTCTAATTCATTCGTATGATCCATTCTAATTCATTCCTACGATCTATTCTAATTCATTCGTTTTGAATGTTTCCATTGTAATTCATTCGTACAATTCATTCTAATTCATTCGTACGATCCATTCTAATTCATTCGTACGATCCATTTTACTTCATTCGCACGAATGTATCCATTCTAATTCATTCGTACGATCCATTCTACTTCATTCGCACGAATGTATCCATTCTAATTCATTCATACAATCCATTCTAATTCATTCGCACGATCAATTCTAATTCATTCGTATGATCCATTCTAATTCATTCGTACGATCCGTTCTACTTCATTCGCACGAATGTATCCATTCTAATTCATTCGTACAATCCATTCTAATTCATTCGCACGATCAATTCTAATTCATTCGTATGATCCATTCTAATTCATTCCTACGATCTATTCTAATTCATTCGTTCGAATGTTTCCATTCTAATTCATTCGTACGATTCATTCTAATTCATTCGTACGATCTATTCTAATTCATTCGTACGATCCATTCTACTTCATTCGCACGAATATATCCATTCTAATTCATTCGTACGATCCATTCTACTTCATTCGCACGAATGTATCCATTCTAATTCATTCGTACGATCCATTCTAATTCATTCGTATGATCCATACTAATTCATTCCTACGATCTATTCTAATTCATTCGTTCGAATGTATCCATACGATCCATTCTACTTCATTCGCACGAATGTATCCATTCTAATTCATTCGTACGATCCATTCTAATTCATTCGTACGATCCATTCTAATTCATTCGCACGATCACGTACGATCCATTCTACATCATTCGCACGAATATATCCATTCTAATTCATTCGTACAATCCATTCTAATTCATTCGCACGATCAATTCTAATTCATTCGTATGATCCATTCTAATTCATTCCTACGATCTATTCTAATTCATTCGTTCGAATGTATCCATTCTAATTCATTCGTACGATTCATTCAAATTCATTCGTACGATCCATTCTAATTCATTCGTACGATTCATTCTACTTCATTCGCTCGAATGTATCCATTCTAATTTATTTGTGCAATCCATTCTAATTCATTCGCACTATCAATTCTAATTCATTCGTATGATCCATTCTAATTCATTCCTACGATCTATTCTAATTCATTCGTTCGAATGTATCCATTCTAATTCATTCGTACGATTCATTCTAATTCATTCGTACGATCCATTCTAATTCATTCGTACGATCCATTCTACTTCATTCGCACGAATGTATCCATTCTAATTCATTCGTACAATCCATTCTAATTCATTCGCACGATCAATTCTAATTCATTCGTATGATCTATTCTAATTCATTCCTACGATCAATTCTAATTCATTCGTTCGAATGTATCCATTCTAATTCATTCGTACGATTCATTCTAATTCATTCGTACGATCCATTCTACTTCATTCGCACGAATGTATCCATTCTAATTCATTTGTACAATCCATTCTAATTCATTCGCACAATCAATTCTAATTCATTCGTATGATCCATTCTAATTAATTTCTACGATCTATTCTAATTCATTCGTTCGAATGTATCCATTCTAATTCATTCGTACGATTCATTCTAATTCATTCGTACGATCCATTCTAATTCATTCGTACGATCCATTCTACTTCATTCGCACGAATGTATCCATTCTAATTCATTCGTACAATCCATTCTAATTCATTCGCACGATCAATTCTAATTCATTCGTATGATCCATTCTAATTCATTCCTACGATCTATTCTAATTCATTCGTTCGAATGTATCCATTTTCTTAATTCATTCGTCCGATCCATTCTAATTCATTCGTACGATGCAATCTAATTCATTCGCACGAATGAATTAGAATGGATCACAGGAATAGATTAGAATGGATCGTACATAGGAATGAATTAGAATGGATCGTACGAGTGAATTAGAATGGATCGTAGGAATGAATTAGAATAGATCATACGAATGACTTAGAATTGATCGTGCGAATGAATTAGAATGGATTGTATGAATGAATTAGAATGGATACATTCGTGCGAATGAAGTAGAACGGATCGTACGAATGAATTAGAATGGATCGTACGAATGGATTAGAATGAATCATACGAATGAATTAGAATGGATACATTCGAACGAATGAATTAGAATAGATCGTAGGAATGAATTAGAATGGATCATACGAATGAATTAGAATGGATCGTACGAATGAATTTGAATGGATTGTATGAATGAATTAGAATGAATCGTACGAATGAATTAGAATGAATACATTCGAACTAATGAATTAGAATAGATCGTAGGAATGAATTAGAATGGATCATACGAATGAATTAGAATTGATCGTGCGAATGAATTAGAATGGATTGTACGAATGAATTAGAATGGATACATTCGTGCGAATGAAGTAGAATAGATCGTACGAATGAATTAGAATGGTTCGTACGAATGAATTAGAATGAATCATACGAATGAATTAGAATGGATACATTCGAACGAATGAATTAGAATAGATCGTAGGAATGAATTAGAATGGATCATACGAATGAATTAGAATTGATCGTGCGAATGAATTAGAATGGATTGTACGAATGAATTAGAATGGATACATTCGTGCGAATGAAGTAGAATGGATCGTACGAATGAATTAGAATGGGTCGTACGAATGAATTAGAATGGATCCATTCTAATTCATTCGTACGATCCATTCTAATTCATTCGTACGATTCATTCTAATTTATTCGTACGATCCATTCTAATTCATTCGTACGATCCATTCTACTTCATTCGCACGAATGTATCCATTCTAATTCATTCGTACAATCCATTCTAATTCATTCACACGATCAATTCTAATTCATTCGTATGATCCATTCTAATTTATTCGTTCGATCCATTCTAATTCATTCGTACGATCCATTCTAATTCATTCGCATGAATGTATCCATTCTAATTCATTCGTACGATCCATTCTAATTGATTCGTACGATTCATTCTAATTCATTCGTACGATCCATTCTAATTCATTCGTACGATCCGTTCTACTTCATTCGCACGAATGTATCCATTCTAATTCATTCGTACAATCCATTCTAATTCATTCGCACGATCAATTCTAATTCATTCGTATGATCCATTCTAATTCATTCCTACGATCTATTCTAATTCATTCGTTCGAATGTATCCATTCTAATTCATTCGTACGATTCATTCTAATTTATTCGTACGATCCATTCTAATTCATTCGCACGAATGTATCCATTCTAATTCATTCGTACAATCCATTCTAATTCATTCGCACGATCAATTCTAATTCATTCGTATGATCCATTCTAATTCATTCCTATGATCTATTCTAATTCATTCGTTCGAATGTATCCATTCTAATTCATTCGTACGATCCATTCTAATTCATTCGTATGATACATTCTACTTCATTCGTTCGAATGTATCCATTCTAATTCATTCGTACAATCCATTCTAATTCATTCGTACGATCCATTCTAATTCATTCGTACGATCCATTCTACTTCATTCGCACGAATATATCCATTCTAATTCATTCGTACAATCCATTCTAATTCATTCGCACGATCAATTCTAATTCATTCGTATGATCTATTCTAATTCATTCCTACGATCTATTCTAATTCATTCGTTTGAATGTTTCCATTTTAATTCATTTGTATGATTCATTCTAATTCATTCATACGATCCATTCTGATTCATTCGTACAATCCATTCTAATTCATTCGTACGATCCATTCTACTTCATTCACACGAATGTATCCATTCTAATTCATTCGTACAATCCATTCTAATTCATTCGCACGATCAATTCTAATTAATTCGTATGATCCATTCTAATTCATTCCTACGATCTATTCTAATTCATTCGTTCGAATGTATCCATTCTAATTCATTTGTACGATCCATTCTAATTCATTCGTACGATCCATTCTACTTCATTCGCACGAATGTATCCATTCTAATTCATTCGTACAATACATTCTAATTCATTCGCACGATCAATTCAAATTCATTTGTGCGAATGAAGTAGAATGGATCGTACGAATGAATTAGAATGGATCATACCTACGATCTATTCTAATTCATTCGTTCGAATGTATCCATTCTAATACATTCGTACCCATTCTACTTTATTCGCACGAATGTATCCATTCTAATTCATTCGTACAATCCATTCTAATTCATTCGCACGATCAATTCTAATTCATTCGTATGATCCATTCTAATTCATTCCTACGATCTATTTTAATTCATTCGTTCGAATGTATCCATTCTAATTCATTCGTACGATTCATTCTAATTCATTCGCACGATCCATTCTGATTCATTCGTATGATCCATTCTTAGAATTGATCGTGCGAATGAATTAGAATGGATTGTATGAATGAATTAGAATTGATATATTCGTGCGAATGAAGTAGAATGGATCGTACGAATGAATTAGAATGGAATGTATCCATTCTAATTCATTCGTGCAATCCATTCTAATTCATTCGCTTAGAATAGATCGTAGGAATGAATTAGACTGGATCATACGAATGAATTAGAATTGATCGTGCGAATGAATTAGAATGGATTGTACGAATGAATTAGAATGGATACATTCGTGCGAATGAAGTAGAATGGATCGTACGAATGAATTAGAATGGATCGTACGAATGAATTAGAATGGATCGTACGAATGAATTAGAATGAATCATACGAATGAATTAGAATTGATCGTGCGAATGAATTAGAATGGATTGTACGAATGAATTAGAATGGATACATTCGTGCGAATGAAGTAGAATGGATCGTACGAATGAATTAGAATGGATCGTACGAATAAATTAGAATGGATCATACGAATGAAGTAGAATGGATCGTACAAATGAATCAGAATGGATCGTACGAATGAATTAGAATGAATCGTACGAATGAATTAGAATGGAAACATTCGAACGAATGAATTAGAATAGATCGTAGGAATGAATTAGAATGGATCATACGAATGAATTAGAAATGATCGTGCGAATGAATTAGAATGGATTGTACGAATGAATTAGAATGGATACATTCGTGCGAATGAAGTAGAATGGATCGTACAAATGAATTAGAATGGATCATACGAATGAATTAGAATGAATCGTACGAATGAATTAGAATGGATACATTCAAACGAATGAATTAGAATAGATCGTAGGAATGAATTAGAATGGATCATACGAATGAATTAGAATTGATCGTGCGAATGAATTAGAATTGATCGTGCGAATGAATTAGAATGGATTGTACGAATGAATTAGAATGGATACATTCGTGCGAATGAATTAGAATGGATCGTACGAATGAATTAGAATGGATCGTACGAATGAATTAGAATGAATCGTACGAATGAATTAGAATGGATACATTCGAACGAATGAATTAGAATAGATCGTAGGAATGAATTAGAATGGATCATACGAATGAATTAGAATTGATCGTGCGAATGAATTAGAATGGATTGTATGAATGAATTAGAATGGATACATTCGTGAGAATAAAGTAGAATGGATCGTACGAATGAATTAGAATGGATCGTACGAATGAATTAGAATGAATCGTACGAATGAATTAGAATCGATACATTCGAATGAATGAATTAGAATAGATCTTAGGAATGAATTAGAATGGATCATACGAATGAATTAGAATTGATCGTGCGAATGAATTAGAATGGATTGTACGAATGAATTAGAATGGATACATTCGTGCGAATGATGTAGAATGGATCGTACGAATGAATCAGAATGGATCGTACGAATGAATTAGAATGAATTGTACGAATGAATTAGAATGGATCGTACGAATGAATTAGAATGAATCGTACGAATGAATTAGAATGGAAACATTCGAACGAATGAATTAGAATAGATCGTAGGAATGAATTAGAATGGATCATATGAATGAATTAGAATTGATCGTGCGAATGAATTAG
The DNA here is from genome assembly GCA_947650365.1 of Chamaelirium japonicum. Taxonomy (NCBI): domain Eukaryota; kingdom Viridiplantae; phylum Streptophyta; class Magnoliopsida; order Liliales; family Melanthiaceae; genus Chamaelirium; species Chamaelirium japonicum. The sequence goes on along the minus strand of CANTAL010000127.1, from coordinate 333,055 downwards.
AATGGATTGTACGAATGAATTAGAATGGATACATTAGTGCGAATGAATTAGAATGGATCGTACGAATAAATTAGAATAGATTGTCCGAATGAATACATTCGTGCGAATGAATTAGAATGGATCGTATGAATGAATTAGAATAGATCGTATGAATGAATTCGAATGGATCGTACGAATGAATTACAATGGATACATTCGTCCGAATGAATTAGAATGGATCATACGAAGGAATTAGGGTGGATCGTACGAATGCATTAGAATGGATATATTCGTGCGAATGAATTAGAATGGATTATACGAATGAATTAGAATGGATCGTACGAATGAATCAGAATGGATCGTACGAATGAATTAGAATGAATCGTACGAATGAATTAGAATGGATACATTCATATGAATGAATTAGAATAGATCATAGGAATGAATTAGAATGGATCATACGAATGAATTAGAATTGATCGTGCGAATGAATTAGAATGGATTGTACGAATGAATTAGAATGGATACATTCGTGAGAATGAAGTAGAATGGATCGTACGAATGAATTAGAATGGATCGTACGAATGAATTAGAATGAATCGTACGAATGAATTAGAATGGATACATTCGAACGAATGAATTAGAATAGATCGTAGGAATGAATTAGAATGGATCATACGAATGAATTAGAATTGATCGTGCGAATGAATTAGAATGGATTGTACGAATGAATTAGAATGGATACATTCGTGCGAATGAAGTAGAATGGATCGTACGAATGAATTAGAATGGATCGTACGAATGAATTAGAATGGATCGTACGAATGAATTAGAATGGATCGTAAGAATGAATTTGAATGGATCGTAGGAATGAATTAGAATGAATCGTACGAATGAATTAGAATGGATCGTACGAATGAATTAGAATGGATACATTCATGCGAATGAATTAGAATTGATCGTGCGAATGAATTAGAATGGATCGTACGAATGAATTGGAATGAATCGTACGAATGAATTAGAATGGATACATTCGAACGAATGAATTAGAATAGATCGTAGGAATGAATTAGAATGGATCATACGAATGAATTAGAATTGATCGTGCGAATGAATTAGAATGGATTGTACGATCCATTCTAATTCATTCGTACGATCCATTCTCATTCATTCGCACGATCCATTCTAATTCATTCATATGATCCATTGTAATTCATTCATATGATCCATTCTAATTCATTCGCACGAATGTATCAATTCTAATTCATTCGTACGATCCATTCTAAGTCAATTGCACAACCTATTCAAATTCATTCGTACGATCCATTCTAATTCATTAGCACGATCCATTCTAATTTATTCGTACGATCCATTCTATTTCATTCGTACGATCCATTCTTACTCATTCGTACGATCCATTCTAATTCATTCGCACGAATGTATCCATTCTATTCTAATTCATTCGTACGATCCATTCTAATTCATTCGCACGATCCATTCTAATTCATTCATACGATCCATTCTAATTCATTCGTTCGATCCAGTTTGATTCATTCACACGATCCATTCTAATTCATTCATACGATCCATTCTAATTCATTCATACAATCCATTCTAATTCATTCGCACGAATATATCCATTCTAATGCATTCGTACGATCCACCCTAATTCCTTCGTATGATCCATTCTAATTCATTCGGACGAATGTATCCATTGTAATTCATTTGTACTATCCATTCGAATTCATTCATACGATCCATTCTAATTCATTCATACGATCTATTTTATTTCATTCGCACGAATGTATTCATTCGGACAATCTATTCTAATTTATTCGTACGATCCATTCTAATTCATTAGCACGATCCATTCTAATTCATTCATACGATCCATTCTATTTCATTTGTATGATCCATTCTTACTCATTCGTACGATCCATTCTAATTCATTCGCACGAATGTAACCATTCTAATTCAGTCATACGATACATTCTAATTTATTCGCACGATCCATTCTAATTCATTTATACGATCCATTCTAATTCATTCGTACGATCCATTCTAATTCATTCGCACAATCTATTCTAAGTCATTCGTACGATCTATTCTAATTCATTAGCACGATCCATTCTAATTCATTCGTACGATCCATTCTATTTCATTCGTACGATCCATTCTTACACATTCGTACGATCCATTCTAATTCATTCGCATGAATGTATCCATTCTAATTCATTCGTACGATCCATTCTAATTCATTGGCACGATCCATTCTAATTCATTCGTACGATCCATTCTATTTCATTCGTACGATCCATTCGAACTCATTCGTACGATCCATTCTAATTCATTCGCATGAATGTATCCATTCTAATTCATTCGTACGATCTATTCTAATTCATTCGTACGATTCATTCTAATTCATTTGTACGATCCATTCTAATTCATTCGTACGATCCGTTCTACTTCATTCGCACGAATGTATCCATTCTAATTCATTCATACAATCCATTCTAATTCATTCGTACGATCCATTCTAATTCATTCCTACGATCTATTCTAATTCATTCGTTCGAATGTTTCCATTCTAATTCATTCGTACGATCAATTCTAATTCATTCGTACGATTCATTCTAATTCATTCGTACGATCCATTCTAATTCATTCGTACGATCCATTCTACTTCATTCGCACGAATGTATCCATTCTAATTCATTCGTACGATCCATTCTACTTCATTCGCACGAATGTATCCATTCTAATTCATTCGTACAATCCATTCTAATTCATTCGCACGATCAATTCTAATTCATTCGTATGTTCCATTCTAATTCATTGGATACATTTGAACGAATGAATTAGAATAGATCGTAGGAATGAATTAGAATGGATCGTACGAATGAATTAGAATGGATACATTCGAACGAATAAATTAGAATAGATCGTAGGAATGAATTAGAATGGATCAAACGAATGAATTAGAATTGATCGTGCGAATGAATTAGAATGGATTGTACGAATGAATTAGAATGGATACATTCGTGCGAATGAAGTAGAATGGATCGTACGAATGAATTAGAATGGATCGTACGAATGAATTAGAATGAATCGTACGAATGAATTAGAATGGATATATTCGAACGAATGAATTAGAATAGATCATAGGAATGAATTAGAATGGATCATACGAATGAATTAGAATTGATCGTGTGAATGAATTAGAATGGATTGTACGAATGAATTAGAATGGATTGTATGATCCATTCTAATTCATTTGTATGATTCATTCAAATTCATTCGTACGATCCATTCTAATTCATTCGTACGATCCATTCTACTTCATTCGTACGATCCATTCTAATTCATTCGTACGATCCATTCTACTTCATTCGCACGAATGTATCCATTCTAATTCATTCGTACAATCCATTCTAATTCATTCGCACGATCAATTCTAATTCATTCGTATGATCTATTCTAATTCATTCCTACGATCTATTCTAATTCATTCGTTCGAATGTATCCATTCTAATTCATTCGTACGATCCATTCTAATTCATTCGTACGATCCATTCTACTTCATTCGCACGAATGTATCCATTCTAATTCATTCGTACAATCCATTCTAATTCATTCGCACGATCAATTCTATTTCATTCGTATGATCCATTCTAATTCATTCGTACGATCCATTCTACTTCATTCTCACGAATATATCCATTCTAATTCATTCGTACGATCCATTCTAATTCATTCGCACGATTAATTCTAATTCATTCGTATGATCCATTCTAATTCATTCCTAGGATCTATTCTAATTTATTCGTTCGAATGTATCCATTTTAATTCATTCGTACGATTCATTCTAATTCATTCGTACGATCCATTCTAATTCATTCGTACGATCCATTCTACTTCATTCTCACGAATGTATCCATTCTAATTCATTCGTACAATCCATTCTAATTCATTCGCACGATCAATTCTAATTCATTCGTATGATCCATTCTATTTCATTCCTACGATCTATTCTAATTCATTCGTTTGAATGTATCCATTCTAATTCATTCGTACGATTCATTCTAATTCATTCGTACGATCCATTCTAATTCATTCGTACGATCCATTCTACTTCATTCGCACGAATGTATCCATTCTAATTCATTCGTACAATCCATTCTAATTCATTCGCACGATCAATTCTAATTCATTCGTATGATCCATTCTAATTCATTCCTACGATCTATTCTAATTCATTCGTTCGAATGTATCCATTTTCTTAATTCATTCGTCCGATCCATTCTAATTCATTCGTACGATGCAATCTAATTCATTCGCACGAATGAATTAGAATGGATCGTACGAATGAATTAGAATGGATCGAACGAATAAATTAGAATGGATCATACGAATGAATTAGAATTGATCGTGTGAATGAATTAGAATGGATTGTACGAATGAATTAGAATGGATACATTCGTGCGAATGAAGTAGAATGGATCGTACGAATGAATTAGAATGGATCGTACGAATAAATTAGAATGAATCGTACGAATGAATTAGAATGGATCGTACGAATGAATTAGAATGGATCCATTCTAATTCATTCGTACGACCCATTCTAATTCATTCGTACGATCCATTCTAATTCATTCGTACGATCCATTCTACTTCATTCTCACGAATGTATCCATTCTAATTCATTCGTACAATCCATTCTAATTCATTTGCACAATCAATTCTAATTCATTCGTATGATCCATTCTAATTAATTTCTACGATCTATTCTAATTCATTCGTTCGAATGTATCCATTCTAATTCATTCGTACGATTCATTCTAATTCATTCGTACGATCCATTCTAATTCATTCGTACGATCCATTCTACTTCATTCGCACGAATGTATCCATTCTAATTCATTCGTACAATCCATTCTAATTCATTCGCACGATCAATTCTAATTCATTCGTATGATCCATTCTAATTCATTCCTACGATCTATTCTAATTCATTCGTTCGAATGTATCCATTTTCTTAATTCATTCGTCCGATCCATTCTAATTCATTCGTACGATGCAATCTAATTCATTCGCACGAATGAATTAGAATGGATCACAGGAATAGATTAGAATGGATCGTACATAGGAATGAATTAGAATGGATCGTACGAGTGAATTATATTGGATCGTAGGAATGAATTAGAATAGATCATACGAATGACTTAGAATTGATCGTGCGAATGAATTAGAATGGATTGTATGAATGAATTAGAATGGATACATTCGTGCGAATGAAGTAGAACGGATCGTACGAATGAATTAGAATGGATCGTACGAATGGATTAGAATGAATCATACGAATGAATTAGAATGGATACATTCGAACGAATGAATTAGAATAGATCGTAGGAATGAATTAGAATGGATCATACGAATGAATTAGAATGGATCGTACGAATGAATTTGAATGGATTGTATGAATGAATTAGAATGAATCGTACGAATGAATTAGAATGAATACATTCGAACTAATGAATTAGAATAGATCGTAGGAATGAATTAGAATGGATCATACGAATGAATTAGAATTGATCGTGCGAATGAATTAGAATGGATTGTACGAATGAATTAGAATGGATACATTCGTGCGAATGAAGTAGAATGGATCGTACGAATGAATTAGAATGGTTCGTACGAATGAATTAGAATGAATCATACGAATGAATTAGAATGGATACATTCGAACGAATGAATTAGAATAGATCGTAGGAATGAATTAGAATGGATCATACGAATGAATTAGAATTGATCGTGCGAATGAATTAGAATGGATTGTACGAATGAATTAGAATGGATACATTCGTGCGAATGAAGTAGAATGGATCGTACGAATGAATTAGAATGGGTCGTACGAATGAATTAGAATGGATCCATTCTAATTCATTCGTACGATCCATTCTAATTCATTCGTACGATTCATTCTAATTTATTCGTACGATCCATTCTAATTCATTCGTACGATCCATTCTACTTCATTCGCACGAATGTATCCATTCTAATTCATTCGTACAATCCATTCTAATTCATTCACACGATCAATTCTAATTCATTCGTATGATCCATTCTAATTTATTCGTTCGATCCATTCTAATTCATTCGTACGATCCATTCTAATTCATTCGCATGAATGTATCCATTCTAATTCATTCGTACGATCCATTCTAATTGATTCGTACGATTCATTCTAATTCATTCGTACGATCCATTCTAATTCATTCGTACGATCCGTTCTACTTCATTCGCACGAATGTATCCATTCTAATTCATTCGTACAATCCATTCTAATTCATTCGCACGATCAATTCTAATTCATTCGTATGATCCATTCTAATTCATTCCTACGATCTATTCTAATTCATTCGTTCGAATGTATCCATTCTAATTCATTCGTACGATTCATTCTAATTTATTCGTACGATCCATTCTAATTCATTCGCACGAATGTATCCATTCTAATTCATTCGTACAATCCATTCTAATTCATTCGCACGATCAATTCTAATTCATTCGTATGATCCATTCTAATTCATTCCTATGATCTATTCTAATTCATTCGTTCGAATGTATCCATTCTAATTCATTCGTACGATCCATTCTAATTCATTCGTATGATACATTCTACTTCATTCGTTCGAATGTATCCATTCTAATTCATTCGTACAATCCATTCTAATTCATTCGTACGATCCATTCTAATTCATTCGTACGATCCATTCTACTTCATTCGCACGAATATATCCATTCTAAATCATTCGTACAATCCATTCTAATTCATTCGCACGATCAATTCTAATTCATTCGTATGATCTATTCTAATTCATTCCTACGATCTATTCTAATTCATTCGTTTGAATGTTTCCATTTTAATTCATTTGTATGATTCATTCTAATTCATTCATACGATCCATTCTGATTCATTCGTACAATCCATTCTAATTCATTCGTACGATCCATTCTACTTCATTCACACGAATGTATCCATTCTAATTCATTCGTACAATCCATTCTAATTCATTCGCACGATCAATTCTAATTAATTCGTATGATCCATTCTAATTCATTCCTACGATCTATTCTAATTCATTCGTTCGAATGTATCCATTCTAATTCATTTGTACGATCCATTCTAATTCATTCGTACGATCCATTCTACTTCATTCGCACGAATGTATCCATTCTAATTCATTCGTACAATACATTCTAATTCATTCGCACGATCAATTCAAATTCATTTGTGCGAATGAAGTAGAATGGATCGTACGAATGAATTAGAATGGATCATACCTACGATCTATTCTAATTCATTCGTTCGAATGTATCCATTCTAATACATTCGTACCCATTCTACTTTATTCGCACGAATGTATCCATTCTAATTCATTCGTACAATCCATTCTAATTCATTCGCACGATCAATTCTAATTCATTCGTATGATCCATTCTAATTCATTCCTACGATCTATTTTAATTCATTCGTTCGAATGTATCCATTCTAATTCATTCGTACGATTCATTCTAATTCATTCGCACGATCCATTCTGATTCATTCGTATGATCCATTCTTAGAATTGATCGTGCGAATGAATTAGAATGGATTGTACGAATGAATTAGAATTGATATATTCGTGCGAATGAAGTAGAATGGATCGTACGAATGAATTAGAATGGAATGTATCCATTCTAATTCATTCGTGCAATCCATTCTAATTCATTCGCTTAGAATAGATCGTAGGAATGAATTAGACTGGATCATACGAATGAATTAGAATTGATCGTGCGAATGAATTAGAATGGATTGTACGAATGAATTAGAATGGATACATTCGTGCGAATTAAGTAGAATGGATCGTACGAATGAATTAGAATGGATCGTACGAATGAATTAGAATGGATCGTACGAATGAATTAGAATGAATCATACGAATGAATTAGAATTGATCGTGCGAATGAATTAGAATGGATTGTACGAATGAATTAGAATGGATACATTCGTGCGAATGAAGTAGAATGGATCGTACGAATGAATTAGAATGGATCGTACGAATGAATTAGAATGGATCATACGAATGAAGTAGAATGGATCGTACAAATGAATCAGAATGGATCGTACGAATGAATTAGAATGAATCGTACGAATGAATTAGAATGGAAACATTCGAACGAATGAATTAGAATAGATCGTAGGAATGAATTAGAATGGATCATACGAATGAATTAGAAATGATCGTGCGAATGAATTAGAATGGATTGTACGAATGAATTAGAATGGATACATTCGTGCGAATGAAGTAGAATGGATCGTACAAATGAATTAGAATGGATCATACGAATGAATTAGAATGAATCGTACGAATGAATTAGAATGGATACATTCAAACGAATGAATTAGAATAGATCGTAGGAATGAATTAGAATGGATCATACGAATGAATTAGAATTGATCGTGCGAATGAATTAGAATTGATCGTGCGAATGAATTAGAATGGATTGTACGAATGAATTAGAATGGATACATTCGTGCGAATGAATTAGAATGGATCGTACGAATGAATTAGAATGGATCGTACGAATGAATTAGAATGAATCGTACGAATGAATTAGAATGGATACATTCGAACGAATGAATTAGAATAGATCGTAGGAATGAATTAGAATGGATCATACGAATGAATTAGAATTGATCGTGCGAATGAATTAGAATGGATTGTATGAATGAATTAGAATGGATACATTCGTGAGAATAAAGTAGAATGGATCGTACGAATGAATTAGAATGGATCGTACGAATGAATTAGAATGAATCGTACGAATGAATTAGAATCGATACATTCGAATGAATGAATTAGAATAGATCTTAGGAATGAATTAGAATGGATCATACGAATGAATTAGAATTGATCGTGCGAATGAATTAGAATGGATTGTACGAATGAATTAGAATGGATACATTCGTGCGAATGATGTAGAATGGATCGTACGAATGAATCAGAATGGATCGTACGAATGAATTAGAATGAATTGTACGAATGAATTAGAATGGATCGTACGAATGAATTAGAATGAATCGTACGAATGAATTAGAATGGAAACATTCGAACGAATGAATTAGAATAGATCGTAGGAATGAATTAGAATGGATCATATGAATGAATTAGAATTGATCGTGCGAATGAATTAGAATGGATTGTACGAATGAATTAGAATGGATACATTAGTGCGAATGAATTAGAATGGATCGTACGAATAAATTAGAATAGATTGTCCGAATGAATACATTCGTGCGAATGAATTAGAATGGATCGTATGAATGAATTAGAATAGATCGTATGAATGAATTCGAATGGATCGTACGAATGAATTACAATGGATACATTCGTCCGAATGAATTAGAATGGATCATACGAAGGAATTAGGGTGGATCGTACGAATGCATTAGAATGGATATATTCGTGCGAATGAATTAGAATGGATTATACGAATGAATTAGAATGGATCGTACGAATGAATCAGAATGGATCGTACGAATGAATTAGAATGAATCGTACGAATGAATTAGAATGGATACATTCATATGAATGAATTAGAATAGATCATAGGAATGAATTAGAATGGATCATACGAATGAATTAGAATTGATCGTGCGAATGAATTAGAATGGATTGTACGAATGAATTAGAATGGATACATTCGTGAGAATGAAGTAGAATGGATCGTACGAATGAATTAGAATGGATCGTACGAATGAATTAGAATGAATCGTACGAATGAATTAGAATGGATACATTCGAACGAATGAATTAGAATAGATCGTAGGAATGAATTAGAATGGATCATACGAATGAATTAGAATTGATCGTGCGAATGAATTAGAATGGATTGTACGAATGAATTAGAATGGATACATTCGTGCGAATGAAGTAGAATGGATCGTACGAATGAATTAGAATGGATCGTACGAATGAATTAGAATGGATCGTACGAATGAATTAGAATGGATCGTAAGAATGAATTTGAATGGATCGTAGGAATGAATTAGAATGAATCGTACGAATGAATTAGAATGGATCGTACGAATGAATTAGAATGGATACATTCATGCGAATGAATTAGAATTGATCGTGCGAATGAATTAGAATGGATCGTACGAATGAATTGGAATGAATCGTACGAATGAATTAGAATGGATACATTCGAACGAATGAATTAGAATAGATCGTAGGAATGAATTAGAATGGATCATACGAATGAATTAGAATTGATCGTGCGAATGAATTAGAATGGATTGTACGATCCATTCTAATTCATTCGTACGATCCATTCTCATTCATTCGCACGATCCATTCTAATTCATTCATATGATCCATTGTAATTCATTCATATGATCCATTCTAATTCATTCGCACGAATGTATCAATTCTAATTCATTCGTACGATCCATTCTAAGTCAATTGCACAACCTATTCAAATTCATTCGTACGATCCATTCTAATTCATTAGCACGATCCATTCTAATTTATTCGTACGATCCATTCTATTTCATTCGTACGATCCATTCTTACTCATTCGTACGATCCATTCTAATTCATTCGCACGAATGTATCCATTCTATTCTAATTCATTCGTACGATCCATTCTAATTCATTCGCACGATCCATTCTAATTCATTCATACGATCCATTCTAATTCATTCGTTCGATCCAGTTTGATTCATTCACACGATCCATTCTAATTCATTCATACGATCCATTCTAATTCATTCATACAATCCATTCTAATTCATTCGCACGAATATATCCATTCTAATGCATTCGTACGATCCACCCTAATTCCTTCGTATGATCCATTCTAATTCATTCGGACGAATGTATCCATTGTAATTCATTTGTACTATCCATTCGAATTCATTCATACGATCCATTCTAATTCATTCATACGATCTATTTTATTTCATTCGCACGAATGTATTCATTCGGACAATCTATTCTAATTTATTCGTACGATCCATTCTAATTCATTAGCACGATCCATTCTAATTCATTCATACGATCCATTCTATTTCATTTGTATGATCCATTCTTACTCATTCGTACGATCCATTCTAATTCATTCGCACGAATGTAACCATTCTAATTCAGTCATACGATACATTCTAATTTATTCGCACGATCCATTCTAATTCATTTATACGATCCATTCTAATTCATTCGTACGATCCATTCTAATTCATTCGCACAATCTATTCTAAGTCATTCGTACGATCTATTCTAATTCATTAGCACGATCCATTCTAATTCATTCGTACGATCCATTCTATTTCATTCGTACGATCCATTCTTACACATTCGTACGATCCATTCTAATTCATTCGCATGAATGTATCCATTCTAATTCATTCGTACGATCCATTCTAATTCATTGGCACGATCCATTCTAATTCATTCGTACGATCCATTCTATTTCATTCGTACGATCCATTCGAACTCATTCGTACGATCCATTCTAATTCATTCGCATGAATGTATCCATTCTAATTCATTCGTACGATCTATTCTAATTCATTCGTACGATTCATTCTAATTCATTTGTACGATCCATTCTAATTCATTCGTACGATCCGTTCTACTTCATTCGCACGAATGTATCCATTCTAATTCATTCATACAATCCATTCTAATTCATTCGTACGATCCATTCTAATTCATTCCTACGATCTATTCTAATTCATTCGTTCGAATGTTTCCATTCTAATTCATTCGTACGATCAATTCTAATTCATTCGTACGATTCATTCTAATTCATTCGTACGATCCATTCTAATTCATTCGTACGATCCATTCTACTTCATTCGCACGAATGTATCCATTCTAATTCATTCGTACGATCCATTCTACTTCATTCGCACGAATGTATCCATTCTAATTCATTCGTACAATCCATTCTAATTCATTCGCACGATCAATTCTAATTCATTCGTATGATCCATTCTAATTCATTGGATACATTTGAACGAATGAATTAGAATAGATCGTAGGAATGAATTAGAATGGATCGTACGAATGAATTAGAATGGATACATTCGAACGAATAAATTAGAATAGATCGTAGGAATGAATTAGAATGGATCAAACGAATGAATTAGAATTGATCGTGCGAATGAATTAGAATGGATTGTACGAATGAATTAGAATGGATACATTCGTGCGAATGAAGTAGAATGGATCGTACGAATGAATTAGAATGGATCGTACGAATGAATTAGAATGAATCGTACGAATGAATTAGAATGGATATATTCGAACGAATGAATTAGAATAGATCATAGGAATGAATTAGAATGGATCATACGAATGAATTAGAATTGATCGTGTGAATGAATTAGAATGGATTGTACGAATGAATTAGAATGGATTGTATGATCCATTCTAATTCATTTGTATGATTCATTCAAATTCATTCGTACGATCCATTCTAATTCATTCGTACGATCCATTCTACTTCATTCGTACGATCCATTCTAATTCATTCGTACGATCCATTCTACTTCATTCGCACGAATGTATCCATTCTAATTCATTCGTACAATCCATTCTAATTCATTCGCACGATCAATTCTAATTCATTCGTATGATCTATTCTAATTCATTCCTACGATCTATTCTAATTCATTCGTTCGAATGTATCCATTCTAATTCATTCGTACGATCCATTCTAATTCATTCGTACGATCCATTCTACTTCATTCGCACGAATGTATCCATTCTAATTCATTCGTACAATCCATTCTAATTCATTCGCACGATCAATTCTATTTCATTCGTATGATCCATTCTAATTCATTCGTACGATCCATTCTACTTCATTCTCACGAATATATCCATTCTAATTCATTCGTACGATCCATTCTAATTCATTCGCACGATTAATTCTAATTCATTCGTATGATCCATTCTAATTCATTCCTAGGATCTATTCTAATTTATTCGTTCGAATGTATCCATTTTAATTCATTCGTACGATTCATTCTAATTCATTCGTACGATCCATTCTAATTCATTCGTACGATCCATTCTACTTCATTCTCACGAATGTATCCATTCTAATTCATTCGTACAATCCATTCTAATTCATTCGCACGATCAATTCTAATTCATTCGTATGATCCATTCTATTTCATTCCTACGATCTATTCTAATTCATTCGTTTGAATGTATCCATTCTAATTCATTCGTACGATTCATTCTAATTCATTCGCACGATCAATTCTAATTCATTCGTATGATCCATTCTAATTCATTCCTACGATCTATTCTACTTCATTCGCACGAATGTATCCATTCTAATTCATTCGTACGATCCATTCTACTTCATTCGCACGAATGTATCCATTCTAATTCATTCAAACAATCCATTCTAATTCATTCGCACGATCAATTCTAATTCATTCGTATGATTCATTCTAATTCATTCATACGATCCATTCTACTTCATTCGCACGAATGTACCCATTCTAATTCATTCGTACAATCCATTCTAATTCATTCGCACGATCAATTCTAATTCATTCGTATGATCCATTCTAATTCATTCCTACGATCTATTCTAATTCATTCGTTCGAATGTATCCATTCTAATTCATTCGTACGATCCATTCTGATTCATTCGTACGATCCATTCTACATCTTTCGCACGAATGTATCCATTCTAATTCATTCGTACAATCCATTCTAATTCATTCGTACGATCCATTCTACTTCATTCGCACGAATGTGTTTCCGAATTTGCTGATCCATTCTAATTCATTCGTACGATCCATTCTAATTCATTCGCACAAATGTATCCATTCTAATTCATTCGCTCGAATATATCCATTTTAATTCATTCGTACGATCCATTCTAATTCATTCGTACGATCTAATTCATTCATACGATCCATTCTAATTCATTCGCACGATCAATTCTAATTCATTCGTACGATCCATTCTAATTCATTCATACGATCCATTCTAATTCATTCATACAATCCATTCTAATTCATTCGCACAAATATATCCATTCTAATGCATTCGTACGATCCACCCTAATTCCTTCGTATGATCCATTCTAATTCATTCGGACGAATGTATCCATTGTAATTCATTCGTACGATCCATTCGAATTCATTCATACGATCCATTCTAATTCATTCATACGATCCATTCTGATTCATTCGCACGAATGTATTCATTCGGACAATCTATTCTAATTTATTCGTACGATCCATTCTAATTCATTAGCACGATCCATTCTAATTCATTCGTACGATCCATTCTAATTCATTCGTACGATCCATTCTACTTCATTCGCACGAATGTATCCATTCTAATTTATTCGTACAATCCATTCTAATTCATTCGCACGATCAATTCTAATTCATTCGTATGATCCATTCTAAATCATTCCTACGATCTATTCTAATTCATTCATACGATCCATTCAAATTCATTCCTACAATCCCTTCTAATTCATTCATACAATCCATTCTAATTCATTCGCACGACCCATTCTACTTCATTCGCACGAATGTATCCATTCTAATTCATTCGTACAATCCATTCTAATTCATTCGCACGATCAATTCTAATTCATTCGTATGATCCATTCTAATTCATTCCTACGATCTATTCTAATTCATTCATTCGAATGTATCCATTCTAATTCATTCGTACGATTCATTCTAATTCATTCGTACGATTCATTCTAATTCATTCGCACGAATGTATCCATTCTAATTCATTCATATGATCCATTCTAATTCATTCATACAATCCATTCTAATTCATTCGCACGATCAATTCTAATTCATTCGTATGATCCATTCTAATTCATTCCTACGATCTATTCTAATTCATTCGTTCGAATGTATCCATTCTAATTCATTCATACGATTCATTCTAATTCATTCGTACGATCCATTCTAATTCATTCGTACGATCCATTCTATTTCATTCGCACAAATGTATCCATTCTAATTCATTCGTACAATCCATTCTAATTCATTCGCACGATCAATTCTAATTCATTCGTATGATCCATTCTAATTCATTCCTACGATCTATTCTAATTCATTCGTTCGAATGTATCCATTCTAATTCATTCGTACGATTCATTCTAATTCATTCGTACGATCCATTCTAATTCATTCGTACGATCCATTCTACTTCATTCGCACGAATGTATCCATTCTAATTCATTCGTACAATCCATTCTAATTCATTCGCACGATCAATTCTAATTCATTCATATGATCCATTCTAATTCATTCCTACGATCTAATCTAATTCATTCGTTCGAATGTTTCCATTCTAATTCATTCGTACGATTCATTCTAATTCATTCGTACGATCCATTTTGATTCATTCGTACGATCCATTCTAATTCATTCGTACGATCCATTCTACTTCATTCGCACGAATGTATCCATTCTAATTTATTCGTACAATCCATTCTAATTCATTCGCACGATCAATTCTAATTCATTCGTATGATCCATTCTAATTTATTCCTATGATCTATTCTAATTCATTCGTTCGAATGTATCCATTCTAATTCATTCGTACGATCCATTCTAATTCATTCGTACGATCCATTTTACTTCATTCGCACGAATGTATCCATTCTAATTGATTCGTACAATCCATTCTAATTCATTCTCACGATCAATTCTAATTTATTCGTATGATCCATTCAAATTCATTCCTACGATCTATTCTAATTCATTCGTTCGAATGTATCCATTCTAATTCATTCGTACGATCCATTCTAATTCATTCGTACGATCCATTCTACTTCATTCGCACGAATGTATCCATTCTAATTCATTCGTACAATCCATTCTAATTCATTCGCACGATCAATTCTAATTCATTTGTATAATCCATTCTAATTCATTCGTACATTCGTGCGAATGATGTAGAATGGATCGTACGAATGAATTAGAATGGATCGTACGAATGAATTAGAATGGATCGTATAAATGAATTAGAATAGATCGTGTGAATGAAATAGAATGGATCGTATGACTGAATTAGAATGGATACATTCGTGCGAATGAATTAGAATGGATCGTACGAATGAGTAAGAATGGATCATACAAATGAAATAGAATGGATCGTACAAATGAATTAGAATGGATCGTGCTAATGAATTAGAATGGATCGTACGAATAAATTAGAATAGATTGTCTGAATGAATACATTCGTGCGAATGAATTAGAATGGATCGTATGAATGAATTAGAATGGATCGTATGAATGAATTCGAATGGATCGTACGAATGAATTAGAATGGATACATTCGTGCGAATGAATTAGAATGAATCGTACGAATGAATTAGAATGGATACATTCGAACGAATGAATTAGAATAGATCCTAGGAAGGAATTAGAATGGATCATACGAATGAATTAGAATAGATCGTAGGAATGAATTAGAATGGATCATACGAATGAATTAGAATTGATCATGCGAATGAATTAGAATGGATTGTACGAATGAATTAGAATGGAAACATTCGTGCAAATAAAGTAGAATGGATCGTACGAATGAATTAGAATGGATCGTACGAATGAAGTAGAATGGATTGTACGAATGAATTAGAATGGATACATTCGTGCGAATGAAGTAGAATGGATCGTACGAATGAATTAGAATGGATCGTACGAATGAATTAGAATGAATCGTACGAATGAATTTGAATGAATCGTACGAATGAATTAGAATGGATACATTCGAACGAATGAATTAGAATAGATCGTAGGAATGAATTAGAATGGATCATACGAATGAATTAGAATTGATCGTGCGAATGAATTAGAATGGATCATACGAATGAATTAGAATTGATCGTGCGAATGAATTAGAATGGATTGTACGAATGAATAAGAATGGATACATTCGTGCGAATGAAGTAGAAAGGATCATACGAATGAATTAGAATGGATCGTACGAATGAATTAGAATGGATCATACAAATGAATTAGAATTGATCGTGCGAATGAATTAGAATGGATTGTATGAATGAATTAGAATGGATACATTCGTGCGAATGAAGTAGAATGAATCGTGCGAATGAATTAGAATGGATCGTACGAATGAATTAGAATGAATCGTACGAATGAATTAGAATGGATACATTCGAACGAATAAATTAGAATAGATCGTAGGAATGAATTAGAATGGATCATACGAATGAATTAGAATTGATCGTGCGAATGAATTAGAATGGATTGTACGAATGAATTAGAATGGATACATTCGTGCGAATGAATTAAAATGGATCGTACGAATGAATCAGAATAGATCGTACGAATGAATTACAATGAATCGTACGAATGAATTAGAATGGATACATTCGAACGAATGAATTAGAATAGATCATAGGAATGAATTAGAATGGATCATACGAATGAATTAGAATTGATCGTGCGAATGAATTAGAATGGATTGCACGAATGAATTAGAATGGATACATTCGAGCGAATGAAGTAGAATGGATCGTACGAATGAATTAGAATGGATACATTCGAACGAATGAATTAGAATGAATCGTACGAATGAATTAGAATGGATACATTCGAACGAATGAATTAGAATAGATCGTAGGAATGAATTAGAATGGATCATACGAATGAATTAGAATTGATCGTGCGAATGAATTAGAATGGATTGTACGAATGAATTAGAATGGATACATTCGTACGAATGAGTAAAAATGGATCGTACGAATGAAATAGGAATGAATTAGAATGGATCGTACGAACGAATTAGAATGGATCGTACGAATGAATTAGAATGGATCGTACGAATGAATCAGAATGGATCGTACGAATGAATTAGAATTGATACATTCGTGCGAATGAAGTAGAATGGATTGTACGAATGAATTAGAATGGATTGTACGAATGAATTAGAATAGATCGTAGGAATGAATTAGAATGGATCATACGAATGAATTAGAATTGATCGTGCGAATGAATTAGAATGGATTGTACGAATGAATTAGAATGGATACATTAGAACGAATGAATTAGAATAGATCGTAGGAATGAATTAGAATGGATCATACGAATGAATTAGAATTGATCGTGCGAATAAATTAGAATGGATTGTACAAATGAATTAGAATGGATACATTCGTGCGAATGAAGTAGAATGGATCGTACGAATGAATTAGAATGGATCGTACGAATGAATTAGAATGAATCGTACGAATGAATTAGAATGGATACATTCGAACGAATGAATTAAAATAGATCGTAGAAATGAATTAGAATGGATACATTCGAATGAATGAATTAGAATGGATCGTACAAATGAATTAGAATTGATTGTACGAATGAATTAGAATTGATACATTCGTGCGAATGAAGTAGAATGGATCGTACGAATGAATTGTACGAATGAATTAGAATGTATACATTCGAACGAATGAATTAGAATAGATCGTAGGAATGAATTAGAATGGATCACACGAATGAATTAGAATTGATCGTGCGAATGTATTAGAATGGATTGTACGATCTATTCTAATTCATTCGTTCGTACGATCCATTCTAATTCATTCGTACGATCCATTCTAATTCATTTGCACGATCTATTCTAATTCATTCGTTCGAATGTATCCATTCTCGTACGAATGAAATAGAATGGATCGTACGAATGAATTAGAATGGATCGTGCTAATGAATTAGAATGGATCGTACGAATGACTTAGAATAGATTATGCGAATGAATTAGAATGGATCGTACGAATAAATTAGAATGGATACATTCGTGCGAATGAAGTAGAATGGATCGTACGAATGAATTAGAATGGATCGTACGAATGAATCAGAATGGATCGTACGAATGAATTAGAATGAATCGTACGAATGAATTAGAATGGAAACATTCGAACGAATAAATTAGAGATCCATTCTACTTCATTCGCACGAATGTATCCATTCTAATTCATTCGTACAATCCATTCTAATTCATTCACACGATCAATTCTAATTCATTCGTATGATCCATTCTAATTCATTCCTACGATCTATTCTAATTCATTCGTTCGAATGTTTCCATTCTAATTCATTCATACGACTCATTCTAATTCATTCGTACGATCCATTCTGATTCATTCGTACGATCCATTCTAATTCATTCGTACGATCCATTCTACTTCATTCGCACGAATGTATCCATTCTAATTCATTCGTACAATCCATTCTAATTCATTCGCACGATCAATTCTAATTCATTCGTCGATTCATTCCTACGATCTATTCTAATTCATTCGTTCGAATGTATCCATTCTAATTCATTCATACGATTCATTCCAAATCATTCGTACGATCCATTCTAATTCATTCGTACGATCAATTCTACTTCATTCGCACGAATGTATCCATTCTAATTCATTCGTACAATCCATTCTAATTCATTCGCACGATCAATTCTAATTCATTCGTATGATCCATTCTAATTCATTCCTACGATCTATTCTAATTCATTCGTTCGAATGTATCCATTCTAATTCATTCGTACGATTCATTCTAATTCATTCGTACGATCCATTCTAATTCATTCGTACGTGGATACATTCATGTAAATGAATTAGAATGGATCGTACGAATGAATTATAATGTATACATTCATGCGAATGAATTAGAAAGGATCGTACGAATGAATTAGAATGGATCATACGAGTGAATTAGAATGGATCGTACGAATGAATTAGAATGGATACATTCGAACGAAAGAATTAGAATAGATCGTAGGAATGAATTAGAATGGATCATACGAATGAATTAGAATTGATCGTGCGAATGAATTAGAATGGATTGCACGAATGAATTAGAATGGATACATTCGTGCGAATGAAGTAGAATGGATCGTACGAATGAATTAGAATGGATCGTATGAATGAATTAGAATGAATCGTACGAATGAATTAGAATGGATACATTCGAACGAATAAATTAGAATAGATCGTTGGAATGAATTAGAATGGATCATACGAATGAATTAGAATTGATCGTGCGAATGAATTAGAATGGATTGTACAAATGAATTAGAATGGATACATTCGTGCGAATGAAGTAGAATGGATCGTACGAATGAATTAGAATGGATCGTACGAATGAATTAGAATGAATCGTACGAATGAATTAGAATGGATACATTCGAACGAATGAATTAGAATAGATCGTAGGAATGAATTAGAATAGATCATACGAATGAATTAGAATTGATCGTGCGAATGAATTAGAATGGATTGTACGAATGAATTAGAATGGATACATTCGTGCGAATGAAGTAGAATGGATCGTACGAATGAATTAGAATGGATCGTACGAATGAATTAGAATGAATCGTACGAATGAATTAGAATGGATACATTCGAACGAATAAATTAGAATAGATCGTAGGAATGAATTAGAATGGATCATACGAATGAATTAGAATTGATCGTGCGAATGAATTAGAATGGATTGTACGAATGAATTAGAATGGATACATTCGTGCGAATGAAGTAGAATGGATCGTACGAATGAATTAGAATGGATCGTACGAATGAATTAGAATGGATCAAACGAATCAATTAGAATTGATTGTGTGAATGAATTAGAATGGATTGTACGAATGAATTAGAATGGATACATTCGTGCGAAAGAAGTAGAATGGATCGTACGAATGAATTAGAATGGATCGTACGAATGAATTAGAATGAATCGTACGAATGAATTAGAATGGATACATTCGAACAAATAAATTAGAATAGATCGTAGGAATGAATTAGAATGGATCATACGAATGAATTAGAATTGATCGTGCGAATGAATTAAAATGGATTGTACGAATGAATTAGAATGGATACATTCGTGCGAATGAAGCAGAATGGATCGTATGAATGAATCAGAATGGATCGTACGAATGAATTAGAATAAATCGTACGAATGAATTAGAATGGATACATTCGAACGAATGAATTAGAATAAATCGTAGGAATGAATTAGAATGGATCATATGAATGAATTAGAATTGATCGTGCGAATGAATTAGAATGGATTAAAGGAATGAATTAGAATGGATACATTCGAGCGAATGAAGTAGAATGGATCGTACGAATGAATTAGAATGGATCGTACGAATGAATTAGAATGAATCGTACGAATGAATTAGAATGGATACATTCGAACGAATGAAATAGAATAGATCGTAGGAATGAATTAGAATGGATCATACGAATGAATTAGAATTGATCGTGCGGATGAATTAGAATGGATTGTACGAATGAATTAGAATGGATATATTCGTACGAATGAGTAAAAATGGATCGTACGAATGAAATAGGAATGAATTAGAATGGATCGTACGAATGAATTAGAATGGATCGTACGAATGAATTAGAATGGATCATACGAATGAATCAGAATGGATCGTACGAATGAATTAGAATTGATACATTCGTGCGAATGAAGTAGAATGGATCGTACGAATGAATTAGAATGGATTGTACGAATGAATTAGAATAGATCGTAGGAATGAATTAGAATGGATTATACGAATGAATTAAAATTGATCGTGCGAATGAATTAGAATGGATTGTACGAATGAATTAGAATGGATACATTCGTGCGAATGAAGTAGAATGGATCGTACGAATGAATTAGAATGGATCGTACGAATGAATTAGAATGAATCATACGAATGAATTAGAATGGATACATTCGAACGAATGAATTAGAATAGATCGTAGGAATGAATTAGAATGGATCATACGAATGAATTAGAATTGATCGTGCGAATGAATTAGAATGGATTGTACGAATGAATTAGAATGGATTGTACGAATGAATTAGAATGGATACATTCGTGTGAATGAAGTAAATGGATCGTACGAATGAATTAGAATGGATCGTACGAATGAATTAGAATGGATCATACGAATGAAGTAGAATGGATCGTACGAATGGAATATATCCATTCTAATGCATTCGTACGATCCACCCTAATTCCTTCGTATGATCCATTCTAATTCATTCGGACGAATCTATCCATTGTAATTCATTAGTACGATCCATTCGAATTCATTCATACGATCCATTCTAATTCATTCATACGATCCATTCTAATTCATTCGCACGAATGTATTCATTCTGACAATCTATTCTAATTTATTCGTACGATCCATTCTAATTCATTCGCACTAATGTATCCATTTTAATTCATTCGTACAATCCATTCTAATTCATTCGCACGATCAATTCTAATTCATTCGTATGATCCATTCTAATTCATTCCTACGATCTATTCTAATTCATTCGTTCGAATGTATCCATTCTAATTCATTCGTACGATCCATTCTGATTCATTCGTACGATCCATTCTACATAATTCGCACGAATGTATCCATTCTAATTCATTCGTACAATCCATTATAATTCATTCGCACGATCAATTCTAATTCATTTGTATGATCCATTCTAATTCATTCCTACGATCTATTCTAATTCATTCGTTCGAATGTATCCATTCTAATTCATTCGTACGATTCATTCTAATTCATTCGTATGATCCATTCTAATTCATTCGTACGATCCATTCTACTTTATTCGCACGAATGTATCCATTCTAATTCATTCGTGCAATCCATTCTAATTCATTCGCACGATCAATTCTAATTCATTCGTATGATCCAATCTAATTCATTCCTACGATCTATTCTAATTTATTCGTTCGAATGTATCCATTCTAATTCATTCGTACGATTCATTCTAATTCATTCGTACGATCCATTCTAATTCATTCATACGATCCATTCTAATTCATTCGGACGAATGTATCCATTGTAATTCATTCGTACGATCCATTCGAATTCATTCATACGATCCATTCTAATTCATTCATACGATCTATTCTAATTCATTCGCACGAATGTATTCATTCGGACAATCTCTTCTAATTTATTCGTACGATCCATTCTAATTCATTAGCACGATCCATTCTAATTCATTCATACGATCCATTCTATTTCATTTGTATGATCCATTCTTACTCATTCGTACGATCCATTCTAATTCATTCGCACGAATGTATCCATTCTAATTCAGTCATACGATCCATTCTAATTCATTCGCACGATCTATTCTAATTCGTTTATACGATCCATTCTAATTCATTCGTACGATCCATTCTGATTCATTCGTACGATCCATTCTATATCATTCACACGAATGTACGAATGAATTAGAATGGATCATACGAATGAATTAGAATTTATCGTGCGAATGAATTAGAATGGATTGTACGAATGAATTAGAATGGATACATTCGTGCGAATGAAGTAGAATGGATCGTACGAATGAATTAGAATGGATCGTACGAATGAATTAGAATGGATACATTCGAACGAATGAATTAGAATAGATCGTAGGAATGAATTAGAATGGATCATACGAATGAATTAGAATTGATTGTGCGAATGAATTAGAATGGATTGTACGAATGAATTATAATGGATACATTCGTGCGAATGAAGTAGAATGGATCGTACAAATGAATTAGAATGGATCGTACGAATGAATTAGAATGGATACATTCGAACGAATGAATTAGAATAGATCGTAGGAATGAATTTGAATGGATCATACGAATGAATTAGAATTGATCGTGCGTTTTCACACGAAAATAACCATTCTAATTCATTCATACTATCTAATCTAATTCATTCACATGATCTATTATAATTCATTAGTTCGATCCATTCAAATTCATTCGTACGATCCATTCTAATTCATTCGCACGAATGTATCCATTCTAATTCATTCGTACAATCCATTCTAATTCATTCGCACGATCAATTCTAATTCATTCGTATGATCCATTCTAATTCATTCCTACGATCTATTCTAATTCATTCGTTCGAATGTTTCCATTCTAATTCATTCGTACGATTCATTCTAATTTATTCGTACGATCCATTCTGATTCATTCGTACGATCCATTCTAATTCATTCGTACGATCCATTCTACTTCATTCGCACGAATGTATCCATTCTAATTCGTTCGTACAATCCATTCTAATTCATTCGCACGATCAATTCTAATTCATTCGTATGATTCATTCTAATTCATTCCTACGATCTATTCTAATTCATTCGTTCGAATGTATCCATTCTAATTCATTCGTACGATCCATTCTAATTCATTCGTACGATCCATTCTACTTCATTCGCACGAATGTATCCATTCTAATTCATTCGTACAATCCATTCTAATTCATTCGCACGATCAATTCTAATTCATTCGTATGATCCATTCTAATTCATTCCTACGATCTATTCTAATTCATTCGTTCGAATGTATCCATTCTAATTCATTCGTACGATCCATTCTAATTCATTCGTACGATCCATTCTAATTCATTCGTACGATCCATTCTACTTCATTCGCACGAATGTATCCATTCTAATTCATTCGTACAATCCATTCTAATTCATTCGCATGATCAATTCTAATTCATTCGTATGATCCATTCTAATTCATTCCTACGATCTATTCTAATTCATTCGTTCGAATGTATCCATTCTAATTCATTCGTACGATTCATTCTAATTCATTCGTACGATCCATTCTAATTCATTCGTACGATCTATTCTACTTCATTCGCACGAATGTATCCATTCTAATTCATTCGTACAATCCATTCTAATTCATTCGCACGATCAATTCTAATTCATTCGTATGATCCATTCTAATTCATTCCTACGATCTATTCTAATTCATTCGTTCGAATGTATCCATTCTAATTCATTCGTTCGATCCATTCTAATTCATTCGTACGATCCATTCTAATTCATTCGTACGATCCATTCTATTTCATTCGCACGAATGTATCCATTCTAATTCATTCGTACAATCCATTCTAATTCATTCGCACGATCAATTCTAATTCATTCGTATGATCCATTCTAATTCATTCCTACGATCTATTCTAATTCATTCGTTTGAATGTATCCATTCTAATTCTTTCGTACGATCCATTCTAATTCATTCGTATGATCCATTCTAATTCATTCGTACGATCCATTCTACTTCATTCGCACGAATGTATCCATTCTAATTCATTCGCACGATCAATTCTAATTCATTCGTATGATCCATTCTAATTCATTCCTACGATCTATTCTAATTCATTCGTTCGAATGTATCCATTCTAATTCATTCGTTCGATCCATTCTAATTCATTCGTACGATCCATTCTAATTCATTCGTACGATCCATTCTATTTCATTCGCACGAATGTATCCATTCTAATTCATTCGTACAATCCATTCTAATTCATTCGCACGATCAATTCTAATTCATTCGTATGATCCATTCTAATTCATTCCTACGATCTATTCTAATTCATTCGTTTGAATGTATCCATTCTAATTCTTTCGTACGATCCATTCTAATTCATTCGTATGATCCATTCTAATTCATTCGTACAATCCATTCTAATTCATTCGCACGATCAATTCTAATTCATTCGTATGATCCATTCTAATTCATTCCTACGATCTATTCTAATTCATTCGTTCGAATGTTTCCATTCTAATTCATTCGTACGATTCATTCTAATTCATTCGTATGATCCATTCTAATTCATTCGTACGATCTATTCTAATCAATTCAATTCAAATTGCCATAATGATCATACGAATGAATTAGAATTGATTGTACGAATGAATTAGAATGGATCGTGCGAATGAATTAGAATGGATCGTATGAATGAATTAGAATGAATCGTACGATCCATTCTAATTCATTCGTACAATTCATTCTAGTTCATTCGTACGATCCATTCTAATTCATTCGTACGATCCATTCTACTTCATTCGTTCGAATGTATCCATTCTAATTCATTCGCACGAATGTATCCATTCTTTTCTAATTCATTCGTACGATCCATTCTAATTCATTCGCACGATCATTTCTAATTCATTCGTACGATCCATTCTAATTCATTCGTACGATCCATTCTAATTCATTCGTATGATCCATTCTAATTCATTCGTACGATCCATTCTAATTTATTCGTTCGAATGTTTCCATTCTAATTCATTCGTACGATTCATTCTAATTCATTCGTACGATCCATTCTGATTCATTCGTACATTCGTGCGAATGAAGTAGAATGGATCGTACGAATGAATTAGAATGGATCGTACGAATGAATTAGAATGAATCGTACGAATGAATTAGAATGGATACATTTGAACGAATGAATTAGAATAGATCGTAGGAATGAATTAGAATGGATCATACGAATGAATTAGAATTGATCGTGCGAATGAATTAGAATGGATCGTACGAATGAATTAGAATAGAATGGATACATTCGTGCAAATGAATTAGAATGGATACATTCGAACGAATGAAGTAGAATGGATCGTACGAATGAATTAGAATGGATCGTACGAATGAATTAGAATGAATTGTACGAATGAATTAGAATGGATCATACGAATGAATTAGAATGGATACATTTGAACGAATGAATTAGAATAGATCGTAGGAATAAATTAGAATGGATCATACGAATGAATTAGAATTGATCGTGCGAATGAATTAGAATGGATTGTACGAATGAATTAGAATGGATACATTTGTGCGAATGAAGTAGAACGGATCGTACGAATGAATTAGAATGGATCGTACGAATGAATTAGAATGAATCGTACGAATGAATTATAATGGATCGTACGAATGAATTAGAATGGATACATTCATGCGAATGAATTAGAATAGTTCGTACGAATGAGTAAGAATGGATCGTATGAATGAAATAGAATGGATCGTACGAATGAATTAGAATGGATCGTGCTAATGAATTAGAATGGATCGTACGAATGAATTAGAATGGATACATTCATGCGAATGAATTAGAATGGATCGTAGGAATGAATTAGAATGGATCATACAAATGAATTAGAATTGATCGTGCGAATTAATTAGAATGGATTGTACGAATGAATTAGAATGGATACATTCATGTGAATGAATTAGAATCGATCGGACGAATGAATTAGAATGGATCGTACGAATGAATTAGAATGGATCGTACGAAAGAATTAGAATGAATCGTACGAATGAATTAGAATGGATACATTCGAACGAATGAATTAGAATAGATCGTAGGAATGAATTAGAATGGATCATACGAATGAATTAGAATTGATCGTGCGAATGAATTAGAATGGATTGTACGAATGAATTAGAATGGATACATTCGTGCGAATGAAGTAGAATGGATCGTACGAATGAATTAGAATGGATCGTACGAATGAATTAGAATGAATCGTATGAATGAATTAGAATGGATACATTCTAACGAATGAATTAGAATAGATCATAGGAATGAATTAGAATGGATCGTACGAATGAATTAGAATTGATCGTGCGAATGAATTAGAATGGATTGTACGAATGAATTAGAATGGATACATTCGTGTGAATGAAGTAGAATTGATCGTGCGAATGAATTAGAATGGATTGCACGAATGAATTAGAATGGATACATTCGTGCGAATGAAGTAGAACGGATCGTACGAATGAATTAGAATGGATCGTACGAATGAATTAGAATGAATCGTACGAATGAATTAGAATGGATCGTACGAATGAATTAGAATGGATACATTCATGCGAATGAATTAGAATGGATCGTACGAATAAGTAAGAATTGATCGTACGAATGAAATAGAATGGATCGTACGAATGAATTAGAATGGATCGTGCTAATGAATTAGAATGGATCATACGAATGAATTAGAATGGATACATTCATGCGAGTGAATTAGAATGGATCGTACGAATGAGTAAGAATGGATCGTACGAATGAAATAGAATGGATCGTACGAATGAATTAGAATGGATGAAGTAGAATGGATCGTACGAATGAATTAGAATGGATCATACGAATGAATTAGAAATGATCGTGCGAATGAATTAGAATGGATTGCACGAATGAATTAGAATGGATACATTCGTGCGAATGAAGTAGAATGGATCGTACGAATGAATTAGAATGGATCGTACGAATGAATTAGAATGAATCGTACAATTATATTAAAATGGATACATTCGAACGAATGAATTAGAATAGATCTTAGGAATGAATTAGAATGGATCATACGAATGAATTAGAATTGATCCGTACGATCCATTCTACTTCATTCGCACGAATGTATCCATTCTAATTCATTCGTACAATCCATTCTAATTCATTCGCACGATCAATTCTAATTCATTCGTATGATCCATTCTAATTTATTCGTTCGATCCATTCTAATTCATTCGTACGATCCATTCTAATTCATTCGCATGAATGTATCCATTCTAATTCATTCGTACGATCCATTCTAATTCATTCGTACGATTCATTCTAATTTATTCGTACGATCCATTCTAATTCATTCGTACGATCCGTTCTACTTCATTCGCACGAATGTATCCATTCTAATTCATTCGTACAATCCATTCTAATTCATTCGCACGATCAATTCTAATTCATTCGTACGATCCATTCTACTTCATTCGCACGAATGTATCCATTCTAATTCATTCGTACAATCCATTCTAATTCATTCGCACGATCAATTCTAATTCATTCATATGATCCATTCTAATTCATTCCTACGATCTATTCTAATTCATTCGTTTGAATGTATCCATTCTAATTCATTCGTACGATTCATTCTAATTCATTCATACGATCCATTCTAATTTATTCGTACGATCCATTCTAATTCATTCCTACGATCTATTCTAATTCATTCGTTCGAATGTATCCATTCTAATTCATTCGTACGATTCATTCTAATTCATTCGTATGATCCATTCTAATTCATTCGTACGATCCATTCTACTTCATTCGTACGAATGAATTAGAATGAATCATACGAATGAATTAGAATGGATACATTCGATCGAATGAATTAGAATAGATCATAGGAATGAATTAGAATGGATCATACAAATGAATTAGAATTGATCGTGCGAATGAATTAGAATGGATTGTACGAATGAATTAGAATTGATACATTCGTGCGAATGATGTAGAATGGATCGTACGAATGAATCAGAATGGATCGTACGAATGAATTAGAATGAATCGTACGAATGAATTAGAATGGATACATTTGAACGAATGAATTAGAATAGATCGTAGGAATGAATTAGAATAAATCATACGAATGAATTAGAGTTGATAGTGCGAATGAATTAGAATGGATTGTACGAATGAATTAGAATGGATACATTCGTGCGAATGAAGTAGAATGGATCGTACGAATGAATTAGAATGGATCGTACGAATGAATTAGAATGGATACATTCAAACTAATGAATTAGAATAGATCGTAGGAATGAATTAGAATGGATCATACGAATGAATTAGAATTGATCGTGCGAGTGAATTAGAATGGATTGTACGAAGGAATTTTAATGGATACATTCGTGCGAATGAAGTAGAATGGATCGTACGAATGAATTAGAATGGATCGTACGAATGAATTAGAATGAATCGTACGAATGAATTAGAATGGATACATTCGAACGAATGAATTAGAATAGATCGTAGGAATGAATTAGAATGGATCATACGAATGAATTAGAATTGATCGTGCGAATGAATTAGAATGGATTGTACGAATGAATTAGAATGGATACATTCGTGCGAATGAATTAGAATAGATCGTAGGAATGAATTAGAATGGATCATACGAATGAATTAGAATTGATCGTGCGAATGAATTAGAATGGATTGTACGATCCATTCAAATTCATTCATACGATCCCATTCTAATTCATTCGTACGATCCATTCTACTTCATTCGCAAGAATGTATCCATTCTAATTCATTCGTACAATCCATTCTAATTCATTCGCACGATCAATTCTAATTCATTCGTATGATCCATTCTAATTCATTCCTATGAAATATTCTAATTTATTCGTTCGAATGTATCCATTCTAATTCATTCGTACGATTCATTCTAATTCATTCGTACGATCCATTCTAATTCATTTGTACGATCCATTCTAATTCATTCGCACGAATGAATTAGAATGGAAACATTCGAACGAATGAATTAGAATAGATCGTAGGAATGAATTAGAATAGATCATACGAATAAATTAGAATTGATCGTAGGAATGAATTAGAATAGATCATACGAATGAATTAGAATTGATCGTACGAATGAATTAGAATGGATTGTACGAATGAATTAGAATGGATACATTCGTGTACGATTCATTCTAATTCATTCGTACGATCCATTCTAATTTATTCGTACGATCCATTCTACTTCATTCGCACGAATGTATCCATTCTAATTCATTCGTACGATTCATTCTAATTCATTCGTACGATCCATTCTGATTCATTCGTACGATCCATTCTAATTCATTCGCACGAATGTTTCCATTCTAATTCATTCGTACGATCCATTCTAATTCTTCATACGATCCATTCTAATTCATTCGCACGATCCATTCTAATTCATTCGTACAATCCATTCTAATTCCATTCTAATTCATTCATACAATCCATTCTAATTCATTCGCACGATCCATTCTAATTCATTCGTATGATCCATTCTAATTCTTTCCTACGATCTATTCTAATTCATTCGCACGAATGTATCCATTCTAATTCATTCGTATAATCCATTCTAATTCATTCGCACGATCCATTCTAATCTAATTCATTCATACGATCCATTCTAACTCATTCATACGATCCATTCTAATTCATTCGCATGAATGTATTCATTCGGACAATCTATTCTAATTTATTCGTGCGATCCATTCTAATTCATTAGCACGATCCATTCTAATTCATTCGTACGATCCATTCTAATTCATTCGTATGATCCATTCTAATTCATTCGTACAATCCATTCTAATTCATTCGTACGATCCATTCTAATTCATTCGTAAGATCCATTCTAATTTATTCGTACGATCCATTCTACTTCATTCGCACGAATGTATCCATTCTAATTCATTCGTACAATCCATTCTAATTCATTCGCACGATCAATTCTAAATCATTCGTATGATCCATTCTAATTCATTCCTACGATCTATTCTAATTCATTCGTTCGAATGTATCCATTCTAATTCATTCGTATGATCTATTCTAATTCATTCGTACGATCCATTCTAATTCATTCGTACGATCCATTCTAGTTCATTCGCACGAATGTATCCATTCTAATTCATTCGTACAATCCATTCTAATTCATTCGCACGATCAATTCTAATTCATTCGTATGATCCATTCTAATTCATTCCTACGATCTATTCTAATTCATTCGTTCGAATGTTTCCATTCTAATTCATTCGTACGATTCATTCTAATTCATTCGTACGATCCATTCTAATTCATTCGTACGATCCATTCTACTTCATTCGCACGAATGTATCCATTCTAATTCATTCGTACGATTCATTCTACTTCATTCGCACGAATGTATCCATTCTAATTCATTCGTACAATCCATTCTACTTCATTCGCACGATCAATTCTAATTCATTCGTATGATCCATTCTAATTCATTGGATACATTCGAACGAATGAATTAGAATAGATCGTAGGAATGAATTAGAAACGAATGAATTAGAATGGATACATTCGAACGAATGAATTAGAATAGATCGTAGGAATGAATTAGAATGGATCATACGAATGAATTAGAATTGATCGTGCGAATGAATTAGAATGGATTGTACGAATGAATTAGAATGGATACATTCGTGCGAATGAAGTAGAATAGATCGTACGAATGAATTAGAATTGATCGTACGAATGAATTAGAATGGATACATTCAAACGAATGAATTAGAATAGATTGTAGGAATGAATTAGAATGGATCGTACGAATGAATTAGAATTGATCGTGCGAATGAATTAGAATGGATTGTACGAATGAATTAGAATGGATACATTCATGCGAATGAAGTAGAATGGATCGTACGAATGAATTAGAATGGATCGTACGAATGAATTAGAATGGATACATTCGAACGAATGAATTAGAATAGATCGTAGGAATGAATTAGAATGGATCGTACGAATGAATTAGAATGGATTATACGAATGAATTAGAATGGATACGTTCGTGCGAATGAAGTAGAATGGATCGTACGAATGAATTAGAATGGATACATTCGAACGAATGAATTAGAATAGATCGTAGGAATGAATTAGAATGGATCATACGAATGAATTAGAATTAATCGTGCAAATGAATTAGAATGGATTGTACGAATGAATTAGAATGGATACATTCGAATGAATTAGAACGGATCGTACGAATGAATTAGAATAGATCGTAGGAATGAATTAGAATGGATCATACGAATGAATTAGAATTGATCGTGCGAATGAATTAGAATGGATTGTACGAATGAATTAGAATGGATACATTCGTGCGAATGAAGTAGAATGGATCGTACGAATGAATTAGAATGGATCGTACGAATGAAATAGAATGGATCGTACGAATGGATAGATTCGTGCGAATGAAGTAGAATGGATCGTACGAATGAATTAGAATGGATCGTTCGAATGAATTAGAATAAATCATACGAATGAATTAGAATGGATTGTACGAATGAATTAGAATAGATACATTCATGCGAATGAATTAGAATGGATCGTACGAATGAGTAAGAATGGATCGTACGAATGAATTAGAATGGATCGTGCTAACGAATTAGAATGGATCGTACGAATGAATTAGAATGGATACATTCATGCGAATGAATTAGAATGGATCGTACGAATGTGTAAGAATGGATCGTACGAATGAAATAGAATGGATCGTACGAATAAATTAGAATGGATCGTGCTAATGAATTAGAATGGATCGTACGAATGACTTAGAATAGATTGTGCGAATGAATTAGAATGGATCGTACGAATGAATTAGAATGGATCGTATAAATGAATTAGAATGGATCGTGCGAATGAATTAGAATGGATCGTATGACTGAATTAGAATGGATACATTCGTGCGAATGAATTAGAATGGATCGTACGAATGATTAAGAATGGATCATACAAATGAAATAGAATGGATCGTACGAATGAATTAGAATGGATCGTGCTAATGAATTAGAATGGATCGTACGAATAAATTAGAATAGATTGTCCGAATGAATACATTCGTGCGAATGAATTAGAATGGATCGTATGAATGAATTAGAATGGATCGTATGAATGAATTCGAATGGATCGTACGAATGAATTACAATGGATACATTCGTCCGAATAAATTAGAATGGATCATACGAAGGAATTAGGGTGGATCGTACGAATGCATTAGAATGGATATATTCGTGCGAATGAATTAGAATGGATTGTATAAATGAATTAGAATGGATCGTATGAATGAATTAGAATGGATCGTGCAAATGAATTAAATTGGATCGTACGAATGAATTAGAATGGATCGTATGAATGAATTAGAATGAATCGTAGGAATGAATTAGAATGGATACATTCGTGCGAATGAAGTAGCATGGATCGTACGAATGAATTAGAATGGATACATTCGTGCGAATGAAGTAGAATGGATCGTACGAATGAATTAGAATGGATCGTACGAATGAATTAGAATGAATCGTACGAATGAATTAGAATGGAAACATTCAAACGAATAAAATAGAATAGATCGTAGGAATGAATTAGAATGGATCATACGAATGAATTAGAATTGATCGTGCGAATGAATTAGAATGGATTGTACGAATGAATTAGAATGGATACATTCGTGCGAATGAAGTAGAATGGATCGTACGAATGAATTAGAATGGATCGTACGAATGAATTAGAATGGATATATTCGAACGAATAAATTAGAATGGATCGTAGGAATGAATTAGAATGGATCATACGAATGAATTAGAATTGATCGTGCGAATGAATTAGAATGGATTGTACGAATGAATTAGAATGGATACATACGTGCGAATGAAGTAGAATGGATCGTACGAATGAATTAGAATGGATCGTACGAATGAATTAGAATGAATCGTACGAATGAATTAGAATGGATACATTCGAACGAATGAATTAGAATAGATCGTAGGAATGAATTAGAATGGATCATACGAATGAATTAGAATTGATCGTGCGAATGAATTAGAATGGATTGCACGAATGAATTAGAATGGATATGCGAATGAAGTAGAATGGATCGTACGAATGAATTAGAATGGATACATTTGTGCGAATGAAGTAGAATGAATCAGAATGGATCGTACGAATGAATTAGAATGAATCGTACGAATGAATTAGAATGGAAACATTCGAATGAATGAATCAGAATGGATCGTAGGATTGAATTAGAATGGATCATACGAATGAATTAGAATTGATCGTGCGAATGAATTAGAATGGATTGTACGAATGAATTAGAATGGATACATTTGTGCGAATGAAGTAGAATGGATCGTACGAATGAATTAGAATGGATCGTACGAATGAATTAGAATGGATACATTCGAACGAACGAATTAGAATAGATCGTAGGAATGAATTAGAATGGATCATACGAATGAATTAGAATTGATCGTGCGAATGAATTAGAATGGATTGTACGAATGAATTAGAATGGATACATTCGTGCGAATGAAGTAGAATGGATCGTACGAATGAAGTAGAATGGATCGTACGAATGAATTAGAATGGATCGTACGAATGAATTAGAATGAATCGTACGAATGAATTAGAATGGATACATTCGAACGAATGAATTAGAATAGATCATAGGAATGAATTAGAATGGATCATACGAATGAATTAGAATTGATCGTGCGAATGAATTAGAATGGATTGTACGAATGAATTAGAATGGATACATTCGTGAGAATGAAGTAGAATGGATCGAACGAATGAATTAGAATGGATCGTACAAATGAATTAGAATGAATCATACGAATGAATTAGAATGGATACATTCGAACGAATGAATTAGAATAGATCGTAGGAATGAATTAGAATTGATCGTGCGAATGAATTAGAATGGATTGTACGAATGAATTAGAATGGATACATTCGTGCGAATGAAGTAGAATGGATCGTACGAATGAATTAGAATGGATCGTACGAATGAATTAGAATGAATCGTACGAATGAATTGGAATGGATACATTCGAACGAATGAATTAGAATAGATCGTAGGAATGAATTAGAATGGATCATACGAATGAATTAGAATTGATCGTGCGAATGAATTAGAATGGATTGTACGAATGAATTAGAATGGATACATTCGTGCGAATGAAGTAGAATGGATCGTACGAATGAATTAGAATGGATCGTACGAATGAATTAGAATGAATCGTACGAATGAATTAGAATGGATACATTCGAACGAATGAATTAGATTAGATCGTAGGAATGAATTAGAATGGATTATACGAATGAATTAGAATTGATCGTGCGAATGAATTAGAATTGATTGTACGAATGAATTAGAATGGATACATTCGTGCGAATGAAGTAGAATGGATCGTACGAACGAATTAGAATGGATCGTACGAATGAATTAGAATGAATCGTACGAATGAATTAGAATGGATACATTCGAATGAATGAATTAGAATAGATTGTACGAATGAATTAGAATGGATCATACGAATGAATTAGAATTGATCGTGCGAATAAATTAGAATGGATTGTACGAATGAATTAGAATGGATACATTCGTGCAAATGAAGTAGAATGGATCGTACGAATGAATTAGAATGGATCGTACGAATGAATTAGAATGAATCGTACGAATGAATTAGAATGGATACATTCGAACTAATGAATTAGAATAGATCGTAGGAATGAATTAGAATGGATCATACGAATGAATTAGAATTGATCGTGCGAATGAATTAGAATGGATTGTACGAAGGAATTAGAATGGATACATTCGTGCGAATGAACTAGAATGGATCGTACGAATTAATTAGAATGGATCGTACGAATGAAGTAGAATGAATCGTACGAATGAATTAGAATGGATACATTCAAACGAATGAATTAGAATAGATCATAGGAATGAATTAAAATGGATCATACGAATGAATTAGAATTGATCGTGCGAATGAATTAGAATGGATTATACGAATGAATTAGAATGGATACATTCGTGCGAATAAATTAGAATAGATTGTAGGAATGAATTAGAATGGATCATACGAATGAATTAGAATTGATCGTGCGAATGAATTAGAATGGATTGTACGAATGAATTAGAATGGATACATTCGTGCGAATGAAGTAGAATGGATCGTACTAATGAATTAGAATGGATCGTACGAATGAATTAGAATGAATCGTACGAATAAATTAGAATGGATACATTCGAACGAATGAATTAGAATAGATCATAGGAATGAATTAGAATGGATCATACGAATGAATTAGAATTGATCGTGCGAATTAATTAGAATGGATTGTACGAATGAATTAGAATGGATACATTCGTGCGAATGATGTAGAATGGATCGTACGAATTAATCAGAATGGATCGTACGAATGAATTAGAATGAATCGTACGAATGAATTAGAATGGAAACATTTGAACGAATGAATTAGAATAGATCGTAGGAATGAATTAGAATGGATCATACGAATGAATTAGAATTGATCGTGCGAATGAATTAGAATGGATTGTACGAATGAATTAGAATGGATACATTCGTGCGAATGAAGTAGAATGGATCGTACGAATGAATTAGAATGGATCGTACGAATGAATTAGAATGAATCGTACGAATAAATTAGAATGGATACATTCGAACGAATGAATTAGAATAGATCGTAGGAATGAATTTGAATGGATCATACGAATGAATTAGAATTGATCGTACGAATGAATTAGAATGGATACATTCGAACGAATGAATTAGAATAGATCGTAGGAATGAATTAGAATGGATCATACGAATGAATTAGAATTGATCGTGCGAATGAATTAGAATGGATACATTCGTGCGAATGAAGTAGAATGGATTGTACGAATGAACTAGAATGGATACATTCGTGCGAATGAAGTAGAATGGATCGTACGAATGAATTAGAATGAATCGTACGAATGAATTAGAATGGATACATTCGTGCGAATGAAGTAGAATGGATCGTACGAATGAATTAGAATGGATCGTACGAATGAATCAGAATGGATCGTACGAATGAATTAGAATGAATCGTACGAATGAATTAGAATGGATACATTCGAACGAATGAATTAGAATAGATCGTAGGAATGAATTATAATGGATCATACGAATGAATTAGAATTGATCATACGAATGAATTAGAATGAATCGTACGAATGAATTAGAATGGATACATTCGAACGAATGAATTAGAATAGATCGTAGGAATGAATTAGAATGGATCATACGAATGAATTAGAATTGATCGTGCGAATGAATTAGAATGGATTGTACGAATGAATTAGAATGGATTGTACGATTCATTCTAATTCATTCGTTCGATCCATTCTAATTCATTCGTACGATCCATTCTACTTCATTCGCACGAATGTATCCATTCTAATTCATTCGTGCAATCCATTCTAATTCATTCGTATGATCAATTCTAATTCATCGTGCAAAAGAATTAGAATGGATTGTATGAATGAATTAGAATTGATCGTGCGAATGAATTAGAATGGATTGTACGAATGAATTAGAATGGATACATTCGTGCGAATGAAGTAGAATGGATCATACGAATGAATTAGAATGGATCGTACGAATGAATTAGAATGGATACATTCGAACGAATGAATTAGAATAGATCGTAGGAATGAATTAGAATGGATCATACGAATGAATTAGAATTGATCGTGCGAATGAATTAGAATGGATTGTACGAATGAATTAGAACGGATACATTCGTGCGAATGAAGTAGAATGGATC
This sequence comes from Chamaelirium japonicum, assembly GCA_947650365.1. NCBI lineage: Eukaryota > Viridiplantae > Streptophyta > Magnoliopsida > Liliales > Melanthiaceae > Chamaelirium > Chamaelirium japonicum. The sequence goes on along the minus strand of CANTAL010000127.1, from coordinate 295,009 downwards.
GTACGAATGAATTAGAATGGATCGTACGAATGAATTAGAATGGATAAATTGGAACGAATGAATTAGAATAGATCGTAGGAATTAGAATGGATTGTACGAATGAATTAGAATGGATACATTCGTGCGAATGAAGTAGAATGGATCGTACGAATGAATTAGAATTGATCGTACGAATGAATCAGAATGGATCGTACGAATGAATTAGAATGAATCGTATGAATGAATTAGAATGGAAACATTCGAACGAATGAATTAGAATAGATCGTAGGAATGAATTAGAATTGATCGTACGAATGAATTAGAATTGATCGTGCGAATGAATTAGAATGGATTGTACAAATGAATTAGAATGGATACATTCGTGCGAATGAAGTAGAATGGATCGTACGAATGAATTAGAATGGATCATACGAATGAATTAGAATGAATCGTACGAATAAATTAGAATGGATACATTCGAACGAATGAATTAGAATAGATCGTAGGAATGAATTAGAATGGATCATACGAATGAATTAGAATTGATCGTGCGAATGAATTAGAATGGATTGCACGAATGAATTAGAATGGATACATTCGTGCGAATGAAGTAGAATGGATCGTACGAATGAATTAGAATGGATCGTATGAATGAATTAGAATAAATCGTACGAATGAATTAGAATGGATATATACATTCGAATGAATGAATTAGAATAGATCGTAGGAATGAATTAGAATGGATCATACGAATGAATTAGAATTGATCGTGCGAAGGAATTAGAATGGATTGTACGAATGAATTAGAATGGATACATTCGTGTGAATGAAGTAGAATGGATCGTACGAATGAATTAGAATGGATCGTACGAATGGGATACATTCGAACGAATAAATTAGAATAGATCGTAGGAATGAATTAGAATGGATCATACGAATGAATTAGAATTGATCGTGCGAATGAATTAGAATGGATTGTACGAATAAATTATAATGGATACATTCGTGCGAATGAAGTAGAATGGATCGTACGAATGAATTAGAATGGATCGTACGAATGAATTAGAATGGATCGTACGAATGAATTAGAATGGATCGTACGAATGAATTAGAATGAATCGTACGAATGAATTAGAATGGATCGTACGAATGAATTAGAATGGATACATTCATACGAATGAATTAGAATGGATCGTGCGAATGAATGAGAATGGATCGTACAAATGAATTAGAATGGATACATTCGTGCGAACGAATTAGAATGGATCGTACGAATCAGTAAGAATGGATCGTACGAATGAAATAGAATGGATTGTACGAATGAGTAAGAATGGATCGTACGAATGAAATAGAATGGATCGTACGAACGAATTAGAATGGATCGTGCGAATGAATTAGATTGGATCATGCGAATGAATTAGAATAGATCATACGAATGAATTAGAATGGATACATTCGTGCGAATGAATTAGTATGGATCGTATGAAAGAATTAGACTGGATCGTATGAATGAATTCGAATGGATCGTACGTATGAATTAGAATGGATCGTACGAATAAATTAGAATAGATCGTATGAATGAATTAGAATGGATCGTGCGAATGAATTAGAATGGATCGTGCGAATGAATTAGAATGTATCCATTCTAATTCATTCGTACGATTCATTCTAATTCATTCGTACGATCCATTCTAATTCATTCGTACGATCCATTCTACTTCATTCGCACGAATGTATCCATTCTAATTCATTCGTACAATCCATTCTAATTCATTCGCATGATCAATTCTAATTCATTCGTATGATCCATTCTAATTCATTCCTACGATCTATTCTAATTCATTCGTTCGAATGTATCCATTCTAATTCATTCGTACGATTCATTCTAATTCATTCGTACGATCCATTCTAATTTATTCGTACGATCCATTCTACTTTATTCGCACGAATGTATCCATTCTAATTCATTCGTACAATCCATTCTAATTCATTCGCACGATCAATTCTAATTCATTCGTATGGTCCATTCTAATTCATTCCTACGATCTATTCTAATTCATTCGTTCGAATGTATCCATTCCAATTCATTCGTACGATTCATTCTAATTTATTCGTACGATCCATTCTAATTCATTCGCACGAATGTATCCATTCTAATTCATTCGTACAATCCATTCTAATTCATTCGCACGATCAATTCTAATTCATTCGTATGATCCATTCTAATTCATTCCTACGATCTATTCTAATTCATTCGTTCGAATGTATCCATTCTAATTCATTCGTATGATTCATTCTAATTCATTCGTACGATCCATTCTAATTCATTCGTACGATCCATTCTATTTCATTCGCACGAATGAATTAGAATGGATCGTACGAATGAATTAGAATGGATCGTACGAATGAATTAGAATGGATCCATTCCAATTCATTCCTACGATCTATTCTAATTCATTCGTTCGAATGTATCCATTCCAATTCATTCGTACGATTCATTCTAATTCATTCGTACGATCCATTCTAATTCATTCGCACGAATGTATCCATTCTAATTTATTCGTACAATCCATTCTAATTCATTCGCACGATCAATTCTAATTCATTTGTATGATCCATTCTAATTCATTCCTACGATCTATTCTAATTCATTCGTTCGAATGTATCCATTCTAATTCATTCGTATGATTCATTCTAATTCATTCGTACGATCCATTCTAATTCATTCGTACGATCCATTCTATTTCATTCGCACGAATGAAGTAGAATGGATCGTACGAATGAATTAGAATGGATCGTACGAATGAATTAGAATGGATCGTACGAATGAATTAGAATGGATCGTACGAATGAATTAGAATGAATCGTACGAATGAATTAGAATGGATCGTACGAATGAATTAGAATGGATACATTCATGCGAATGAATTAGAATGGATCGTGCGAATGAATGAGAATGGATCGTACGAATGAATTAGAATGGATCGTACAATCCATTCTAATTCATTCGCACGATCAATTCTAATTCATTCGTATGATCCATTCTAATTCATTCCTACGATCTATTCTAATTCATTCGTTCGAATGTATCCATTCTAATTCATTCGTACGATTCATTCTAATTCATTCGTACGATCCATTCTAATTCATTCGTACGATCCATTCTACTTCATTCGCACGAATGTATCCATTCTAATTCATTCGTACAATCCATTCTAATTCATTCGCACGATCAATTCTAATTCATTCGTATGATCCATTCTAATTCATTCCTACGATCTATTCTAATTCATTCGTTCGAATGTATCCATTCTAATTTATTCGTACGATTCATTCTAATTCATTCGTACGATCCATTCTGATTCATTCGTACGATCCATTCTACTTCATTCGCACGAATGTATCCATTCTAATTCATTCGTACAATCCATTCTAATTCATTCACACGATCAATTCTAATTCATTCGAATAATCCATTCTAATTCATTCCTACGATCTATTCTAATTCATTCGTTCGAATGTATCCATTCTAATTTATTCATACGATTCATTCTAATTCATTTGTACGATCCATTCTAATTCATTCGTACGATCCATTCTACTTCATTCGCACGAATGTATCTCATACGAATAAATTAGAATTGATCGTGCGAATGAATTAGAATGGATTGTACGAATGAATTAGAATGGATACATTCGTGCGAATGATGTAGAATGGATCGTACGAATGAATCAGAATGGATCGTACGAATGAATTAGAATGAATCGTACGAATGAATTAGAATGGAAACATTCGAACAAATGAATTAGAATAGATCGTAGGAATGAATTAGAATGGATCATACGAATGAATTAGAATTGATCGTGCGAATGAATTAGAATGGATTGTACGAATGAATTAGAATGGATACATTCGTGCGAATGAAGTAGAATGGATCGTACGAATGAATTAGAATGGATCGTACGAATGAATTAGAATGAATCGTACGAATGAATTAGAATGGATACATTCGAACGAATGAATTAGAATAGATCGTAGGATTGAATTAGAATGGATCATACGAATGAATTAGAATTGATCGTGCGAATGAATTAGAATGGATTGTACGAATGAATTAGAATGGATACATTCGTGCGAATGAAGTAGAATGGATCGTACGAATGAATAAGAATGGATCGTACGAATGAATTAGAATGAATCGTACGAATGAATTAGAATAGATACATTCGAACGAATGAATTAGAATAGATCATAGGAATGAATTAGAATGGATCATACGAATGAATTAGAATTGATCGTGCGAATGAATTAGAATGGATTGCACGAATGAATTAGAATTGATACATTCATGCGAATGAAGTAGAATGGATCGTACGAATGAATTAGAATGGATCGTATGAATGAATTAGAATGAATCGTACGAATGAATTAGAATGGATACATTCGAACGAATGAATTAGAATAGATCGTAGGAACGAATTAGAATGGATCATACGAATGAATTAGAATTGATCGTGAGAATGAATTAGAATGGATTGTACGAAGGAATTAGAATGGATACATTCGTGCGAATGAAGTAGAATAGATCGTACGAATTAATTAGAATGGATCGTACGAATGAATTGGAATGAATCGTACGAATGAATTAGAATTGATCGTGCGAATGAATTAGAATGGATTGTATGAATGAATTAGAATGGATACATTCGTGCGAATGAAGTAGAATGGATCGTAGGAATGAATTAGAATGGATCGTACGAATGAATTACCATGGATCGTACGAATGGATTAGAATGGATCGTACGAATGAATTAGAATGGATCATACAAATGAATTAGAATGGATAGTGCGAATGAATTTGAATAGATCGTGCAAATGAATTAGAAAGGTTAAATTTGTGAGAATGAATTAGAATGGATCGTGTGAATGAATTAGATTGGATCGTACGAATGAATTAGAATGGATACATTCGTGCGAATGATGTAGAATGGATCGTACGAATGAATTAGAATGTATCGTACAAATGAATTAGAATGAATCGTAGGAATGAATTAGAATGGATTGTACGAATGAATTAGAATGGATACATTCGTGCGAATGAAGTAGAATGGATCGTACGAATGAATTAGAATGGATCGTACGAATGAATTAGAATGAATCGTACGAATGAATTAGAATGGATACATTCGAACGAATAAATTAGAATGGATTGTAGGAATGAATTAGAATGGATCATACGAATGAATTAGAATTGATCGTGCGAATGAAGTAGAATGGATTGTACGAATGAATTAGAATGGATACATTCGTGCGAATGAAGTAGAATGGATCGTACGAATGAATTAGAATGGATCGTACGAATGAATTAGAATGGATCGTACGAATGAATTAGAATGGATCGTACGAATGAATTAGAATGGATTGTACGAATGAATTAGAATGAATCGTACGAATGAATTAGAATGGATTGTACGAATGAATTAGAATGGATACATTCATGCGAATGAATTAGAATTGATCGTGCGAATGAATTAGAACGGATAGTACGAATGAATTGGAATGAATCGTACGAATGAATTAGAATGGAAACATTCGAACGAATGAATTAGATTAGATCGTAGGAATTAATTAGAATGGATCATACGAATGAATTAGAATTGATCGTGCGAATGAATTAGAATGGATTGTACGATCCATTCTAATTCATTCATACGATCCATTCTCATTCATTCGCACGATCCATTCTAATTCATTCGCATGAATGTATCCATTATAATTCATTCGTACGATCCATTCTAATTCATTCGTACGATTCATTCTAATTCATTCGTACGATTCATTCTAATTCATTCCTACGATCTATTCTAATTCATTCGTATGATCCATTCTAATTCATTCGTACGATTCATTCTAATTCATTCGTACGATCCATTCTAATTCATTCGTACAATCCATTCTACTTCATTCGCACGAATGTATCTATTCTAATTCATTCGTACAATCCATTCTAATTCATTCGCACGATCAATTCTAATTCATTCGTATGATCCATTCTAATTCATTCCTACGATCTATTCTAATTCATTCGTTCGAATGTTTCCATTCTAATTCATTCGTACGATTCATTCTAATTCATTCGTACGATCCATTCTGATTTATTCGTACGATCCATTCTAATTCATTCGTACGATCCATTCTACTTCATTCGCACGAATGTATCCATTCTAATTCATTTGTACAATCCATTCTAATTCATTCGTACGATTCATTCTAATTCATTCGTTCGATCCATTCTAATTCATTCGTATGATCCATTCTAATTCATTCGTACGATCCATTCTAATTCATTCGTACGATCCATTCTAATTCATTCGTACGATCCATTCTACTTCATTCGCACGAATGTATCCATTCTAATTCATTCGTACAATCCATTCTAATTCATTCGCACGATCAATTCTAATTCATTTGTATTATCCATTCTAATTCATTCCTACGATCTATTCTAATTTATTCGTTCGAATGTATCCATTCTAATTCATTCGTACGATTCATTCTAATTCATTCGCACGATCAATTCTAATTCATTCGTATGATCCATTCTAATTCATTCCTACGATCTATTCTAATTCATTCGTTCGAATGTATCCATTCTAATTCATTCGTGTGATCAATTCTAATTCATTCGTTTGATCCATTCTAATTAATTCCTACGATCTATTCTAATTTATTCGTTCGAATGTATCCATTCTAATTCATTCGTACGATTCATTCTAATTCATTCGTACGATCCATTCTAATTCATTCGTATGATCCATTCTACTTCATTCGCACGAATGTATCCATTCTAATTCATTCGTGCAATCCATTCAAATTCATTCGCACGATCAATTCTAATTTATTCGTATGATCCATTCTAATTCATTCCTACGATCTATTCTAATTCATTCGTTCGATCCATTCTACTTCATTCGCACGAATGTATCCATTCTAATTCATTCGTACGATCCATTCTAATTCATTCGTACGATCCATTCTAATTCATTCGTACGATCCATTCTAATTCATTCGTACGATCCATTCTACATCATTCCTACGATCCATTCTAATTCATTCGTACGATCCATTCTACTTCATTCGCACGAATGTATCCATTCTAATTTATTCGTACAATCCATTCTAATTCATTCGCACGATCAATTCTAATTCATTCGTATGATCCATTCTAATTCATTCCTACGATCTATCCTAATTCATTCGTTCGAATGAATCCATTCTAATTCATTCGTACGATCCATTCTGATTCATTCATACGATCCATTCTTAGAATTGATCGTGCGAATGAATTAGAATGGATTGTACGAATGAATTAGAATGGATACATTCGTGCGAATGAATTAGAATAGATCGTAGGAATGAATTAGAATGGATCATACGAATGAATTAGAATTGATCGTGCGAATGAATTAGAATGGATTGTACGAATGAATTAGAATGGATACATTCGTGCGAATGAAGTAGAATGGATCGAACGAATGAATTAGAATAGATCGTAGGAATGAATTAGAATGGATCATACGAATGAATTAGAATTGATCGTGCGAATGAATTAGAATGGATTGCACGAATGAATTAGAATGGATACATTCGTGCGAATGAAGTAGAATGGATCATACGAATGAATTAGAATTGATCGTGCGAATGAATTAGAATGGATTGTATGAATGAATTAGAATGGATACATTCGTGCGAATGAAGTAGAACGGATCGTACGAATGAATTAGAATGGATCGTACGAATGAATTAGAATGAATCGTACGAATGAATTAGAATGGATACATTCAAACGAATGAATTAGAATAGATCGTAGGAATGAATTAGAATGGATCAAACGAATGAATTAGAATTGATCGTGCGAATGAATTAGAATGGATTGTACGAATGAATTAGAATAGATCGTAGGAATGAATTAGAATGGATCATACGAATGAATTAGAAATGATCGTGCGAATGAATTAGAATGGATTGCACGAATGAATTAGAATGGATACATTCGTGCGAATGAAGTAGAATGGATCGTGCGAATGAATTAGAATGGATCGTACGAATGAATTAGAATGAATCGTACGAATGAATTAGAATGGATACATTCGAATGAATGAATTAGAATAGATCGTAGGAATGAATTAGAATGGATCATACGAATGAATTAGAATCGATCGTGCGAATGAATTAGAATGGATTGTACGAATGAATTAGAATGGATACATTCGTGCGAATGAAGTAGAATGGATCGTACGAATGAATTAGAATGGATCGTACGAATGAATTAGAATGGATACATTTGAACGAATGAATTAGAATGAATTAGAATGGAAACATTCGAACGAATGAATTAGAATAGATCGTAGGAATGAATTAGAATGGATCATACGAATGAATTAGAATTGATCGTGCGAATGAATTAGAATGGATTGTACGAATGAATTAGAATGGATACATTCGTGCGAATGAAGTAGAATTGATCGTGCGAATGAATTAGAATGGATTGTACGAATGAATTAGAATGGATACATTCGTAAGAATGAAGTAGAATGGATCGTACGAATGAATTAGAATGAATCGTACGAATGAATTAGAATGAATCGTACGAATGAATTAGAATGGATACATTCGAACGAATGAATTAGAATGGATCGTACGAATGAATTACAATGGATACATTCATGCGAATGAAGTAGAATGGATCATAGGAATGAATTAGAATGGATCGTACGAATGAATTACCATGGATCGTACGAATGGATTAGAATGGATCGTACGAATGAATTAGAATGGATCATACGAATGAATTAGAATGGATCATACAAATGAATTAGAATGGATTGTACGAATGAATTAGAATGGATCACACGAATGAATTAGAATTGATCGTACGAATGAATTAGAATGGATTGTACGAATGAATTAGAATGGATCGTACGAATGAATTAGAATGGATCGTACGAATGAATTTGAATGGATACATTCGAACGAATGAATTAGAATAGATCGTAGGAATGAATTAGAATAGATCATACGAATGAATTAGAATGGATACATTCGAACGAATGAATTAGAATAGATCGTACGAATGAATTAGAATGGATCATACGAATGAATTAGAATTGATCGTGCGAATGAATTAGAATGGATTGTATGAATGAATTAGAATGGATACATTCATGAGAATGAAGTAGAATGGATCGTACGAATGAATTAGAATAGATCGTACGATTGAATTAGAATGAATCGTACGAATGAATTAGAATGGATACATTCGAACGAATGAATTAGAATAGATCGTAGGAATGAATTAGAATGGATCATACGAATGAATTAGAATTGATCGTGCGAATGAATTAGAATGAATTGTACGAATGAATTAGAATGGATACATTCGAATGAATCGTACGAATGAATTAGAATGGATCGTACGAATGAATTACAATGGATACATTCGTGCGAATGAAGTAGAATGGATCGTAGGAATGAATTAGAATGTATCGTACGAATGAATTACCATGGATCGTACGAATGGATTAGAATGGATCGTACGAATGAATTAGAATGGATCATACGAATGAATTAGAATGGATCATACAAATGAATTAGAATGGATTGTACGAATGAATTAGAATGGATCACACGAATGAATTAGAATTGATCGTACGAATGAATTAGAATGGATTGTACGAATGAATTAGAATGGATCGTACGAAAGAATTAGAATTGATCGTGCGAATGAATTAGAATGGATTGTATGTTCGAATGTATCCATTCTAATTCATTCGTATGATCCATTCTAATTCATTCCTATGATCTATTCTAATTCATTCGTTCGAATGTATCGATTCTAATTCATTCGTACGATTCATTCTAATTCATTCGTACGATCCATTCTAATTCATTCGTACGATCCATTCTACTTCATTCGCTCGAATGTATCCATTCTAATTCATTCGTGCAATCCATTCTAATTCATTCGCACGATCAATTCTAATTCATTCGTATGATCCATTCTAATTCATTCCTACGATCTATTCTAATTCATTCGTTCGAATGTATCCATTCTAATTCATTCGTACGATTCATTCTAATTCATTCGTACGATCCATTCTGATTCATTCGTACGATCCATTCTACTTCATTCGCACGAATGTATCCATTCTAATTCATTCGTACAATCCGTTCTAATTCATTCGCACGATCAATTCTAATTCATTCGTATGATCTATTCTACTTCATTCTTACAATCAATTCTAATTCATTCGTATGATCCATTCTAATTCATTCCTACGATCTATTCTAATTTATTCGTTCGAATGTATCCATTCTAATCTATTCCTGTTATCCATTCTAATTCATTCGTATGATCCATTCTGATTCATTCGTACGATCCATTCTGATTCATTCGCACAATCCATTCTAATTCATTTGATTCAATCGGCGGCCTTAGAAGTTTCAGATTTTGTTAATTTTTTGTGAGGATGATCAAATTGCCATAATGATCATACGAATGAATTAGAATGGATCGTACGAATGAATTAGAATGAATCATACGAATGAATTAGAATGGATACATTCGAACGAATAAATTAGAATAGATTGAACGAATGAATTAGAATGGATCATACGAATGAATTAAAATGGATCGTACGAATGAATTAGAATGGATCGTACGAATGAATTAGAATGGATCATACGAATGAATTAGAATTGATCGTACGAATGAATTAGAATGGATCGTACGAATGAATTAGAATGGATACATTCGTGCGAATGAAGTAGAATGGATCGTACGAATGAATTAGAATGGATCGTATGAATGAATTGAATGAATTAGAATAGATCGTAGGAATGAATTAGATTGGATCATACGAATGAATTAGAATTGATCGTGCGAATGAATTAGAATGGATTGTACGAATGAATTAGAATGGATAGATTCGTACGAATGAAGTACAATGGATCGTGCGAATGAATTAGAATGGATTGCACGAATGAATTAGAATGGATACATTCCATTCTAATTCATTCGTACGATCCATTCTAATTTATTCGTACGATCCATTCTAATTCATTCGTACGATCCATTCTACTTCATTCGCATGAATGTATCCATTCTAATTCATTCGTACAATCCATTCTAATTCATTCGCACGATCAATTCTAATTCATTCGTATGATCCATTCTAATTCATTCCAACGATCTATTCTAATTCATTTGTTCGAATGTATCCATTCTAATTCATTCGTACGATTCATTCTAATTCATTCGTACGATCCATTCTAATTCATTCGTACGATCCATTCTGCTTCATTCTCACGAATGTATCCATTCTAATTCATTCGTACAATCCATTCTAATTCATTCGCACGATCAATTCTAATTCATTCGTATGATCCATTCTAATTCATTCATACGATCCATTCTAATCTATTCGTACGATCCATGGTAATTCATTCGTACGATCCATTCTAATTCATTCCTACGATCCATTCTACTTCATTCGCACGAGTGTATAAATTCTAATTCATTCGTACGATCCATTCTAATTCATTCGTACGATTCATTCGAATGTATCCATTCTAATTCATTCGTACAATCCATTCTAAATCATTCGCACGATCAATTCTAATTCATTCGTATGATCCATTCTAATTCATTCCTACGATCTATTCTAATTCATTCGTTCGAATGTATCCATTCTAATTCATTCATACGATCCATTCTAATTCATTCGTACGATCCATTCTACTTCATTCGCACGAATGTATCCATTCTAATTCATTCGTACAATCCATTCTAATTCATTCGCACGATCAATTCTAATTCATTCGTATGATCCATTCTAATTCATTCCTACGGTCTATTCTAATTCATTCGTTCGAATGTTTCCATTCTAATTCATTCGTACGATTCATTCTAATTCATTCGTACGATCCATTCTAATTCATTCATACGATCCATTCTACTTCATTCGCACGAATGTATCCATTCTACGATCCATTCTACTTCATTCGCACGAATGTATCCATTCTAATGTATTCGTACAATCCATTCTAATTCATTCGCACGATCAATTCTAATTCATTCGTATGATCCATTCTAATTCATTCCTACGATCTATTCTAATTCATTCGTTCGAATGTTTCCATTCTAATTCTTTCGTACGATTCATTCTAATTTATTCGTACGATCCATTCTGATTCATTCGTACGATCTATTCTAATTCATTCGTACGATCCATTCTACTTCATTCGCACGAATGGATCCATTCTAATTCATTCGTACAATCCATTCTAATTCATTCGTACGATTCATTCTAATTCATTCCTACGATCTATTCTAATTCATTCGTTCGAATGTTTCCATTCTAATTCATTCGTACGATTCATTCTAATTCATTCGTACGATCCATTCTAATTCATTCGTACGATCCATTCTACTTCATTCGCACGAATGTATCCATTCTAATTCATTCGTACGATCCATTCTACTTCATTCGCACGAATGTATCCATTCTAATTTATTCGTACAATCCATTCTAATTCATTCGCACGATCAATTCTAATTCATTCGTATGATCCATTCTAATTCATTCCTATGATCTATTCTAATTCATTCGTTCGAATGTTTCCATTCTAATTCATTCGTACGATTCATTCTAATTCATTCGTACGATCCATTCTGATTCATTTGTACGATCCATTCTAATTCATTCGTACGATCCATTCTACTTCATTCGCACGAATGGATCCATTCTAATTCATTCGTACAATCCATTCTAATACATTCGTATGAATCATTCTAATTCATTCCTACGATCTATTCTAATTCATTCGTTCGAATGTTTCCATTCTAATTCATTCGTACGATTCATTGTAATTCATTCGTACGATCCATTCTAATTCATTCGTACGATCCATTCTACTTCATTCGCACGAATGTATCTATTCTAATTCATTCGTACGATCCATTCTACTTCATTCGCACGAATGTATCCATTCTAATTCATTCGTACAATCCATTCTAATTCATTCGCACGATCAATTCTAATTCATTCGCATGATCCATTCTAATTCATTCCTACGATCTATTCTAATTCATTCGTTCGAATGTTTCCATTCTAATTCATTCATACGATTCATTCTAATTCATTCATACGATCCATTCTGATTCATTCGTACGATCCATTCTACTTCATTCGCACGAATGGATCCATTCTAATTCATTCGTACAATCCATTCTAATTCATTCGCACGATCAATTATAATTCATTCGTATGATCCATTCTAATTCATTCCTACGATCTATTCTAATTCATTCGTTCGAATGTATCCATTCTAATTCATTCGTACGATTCATTCTAATTCATTCGTACGATCCATTCTATTTCATTCGTACGATCCATTCTACTTCATTCGCACGAATGTATCCATTCTAATTCCTTCGTACAATCCATTCTAATTCATTCGCACGATCAATTCTAATTCATTCGTATAATCCATTCTAATTTATTTCTACGATCTATTCTAATTCATTAGTTCGAATGTATCCATTCTAATTTATTCGTATGATTCATTCTAATTCATTCGTACGATCCATTCTAATTCATTCGTACGGTCCATTCTACTTCATTCGCACGAATGTATCCATTCTAATTCATTCGTACAATCCATTCTAATTCATTCGCACAATCCATTCTAATTCATTCGCACGATCAATTCTAATTCATTCGTATGATCCATTCTAACTCATTCCTACGATTTATTCTAATTCATTCGTTCGAATGTATCCATTCTAATTCATTCGTACGATTCATTCTAATTCATTCGTACGATCCATTCTAATTCATTCGTACAATCCATTCTAATTCATTCGCACGATCAATTCTAATTCATTCGTATGATCCATTCTAATTCATTCCTACGATCTATTCTAATTCATTCGTTCGAATGTATCCATTCTAATTCATTCGTACGATTCATTCTAATTCATTCGTATGATCCATTCTAATTCATTCGTACGATCCATTCTACTTCATTCGCTCGAATGTATCCATTCTAATTCATTCATGCAATCCATTCTAATTCATTCGCACGATCAATTCTAATTCATTCGTATGATCCATTCTAATTCATTCCTACGATCTATTCTAATTCATTCGTTCGAATGTATCCATTCTAATTCATTCGTACGATTCATTCTAATTCATTCGTACGATCCATTCTAATTCATTCGTACGATCCATTCTACTTCATTCGCACGAATGTATCCGTTCTAATTCATTCGTACAATCCATTCTAATTCATTCGCACGATCAATTCTAATTCATTCGTATGATCCATTCTAATTCATTCCTACGATCTATTCTAATTCATTCGTTCGAATGTATCCATTCTAATTCATTCGTACGATTCATTCTAATTCATTCGTACGATCCATTCTAATTCATTCGTACGATCTATTCTACTTCATTCGCACGAATGTATCTATTCTAATTCATTCGTACAATCCATTCTAATTCATTCACACGATCAATTCTAATTCATTCGTATGATCCATTCTAATTCATTCCTACGATCTATTCTAATTCATTCGTTCGAATGTATCCATTCTAATTCATTCGTACGATTCATTCTAATTCATTCGTACGATCCATTCTAATTCATTCGTACGATCCATTCTACTCCATTCGCACGAATGTATCCATTCTAATTCATTCGTACAATCCATTCTAATTCATTCTATCCATTCTAATTCATTCGTACAATCCATTCTAATTCATTCGCACGATCAATTCTAATTCATTCGTATGATCCATTCTAATTCATTCCGACGATCTATTCTAATTCATTCGTTCGAATGTTTCCATTCTAATTCATTCGTACGATTCATTCTAATTCATTTGTATGATCCATTCTAATATGATTCATTCTAATTCATTCGTACGATCCATTCTAATTCATTCGTACGATCCATTCTAATTCATTCGTATGATCTATTCTAATTCATTCCTACGATCTATTCTAATTCATTCAATTCATTCGTACGATCCATTCTAATTCATTCGTACGATCCATTCTACTTCATTCGCACGAATGTATCCATTCTAATTCATTCGTACAATCCATTCTAATTCATTCGTTCAAATGTATCCATTC
The DNA here is from genome assembly GCA_947650365.1 of Chamaelirium japonicum. Taxonomy (NCBI): domain Eukaryota; kingdom Viridiplantae; phylum Streptophyta; class Magnoliopsida; order Liliales; family Melanthiaceae; genus Chamaelirium; species Chamaelirium japonicum. Next base: position 279,819 of record CANTAL010000127.1, on the reverse strand, counting down.
TAATTCATTCGTACGATTCATTCCAATTCATTCGTACGATCCATTCTAATTCATTCGTACGATCCATTCTTACTCATTCGTACGATCCATTCTAATTCATTCGCACGAATGTATCCATTCTATTCTAATTCATTCGTACGATCCATTCTATTTCATTCGCACGATCAAATCTAATTCATTCGAATGGATACATTCATACGAATGAATTATAATAGATCATAGGAATGAATTAGAATGAATTAGAATGGATCGTACGAATGAATTAGAATGGATTGTACGAATGAATTAGAATGGATCGTACGAATGAATTAGAATGGATTGTACGAATGAATTAGAATGGATACATTCGTGCGAATGAAGTAGAATGGATCGTAGGAATGAATTAGAATGGATTGTACGAATGAATTACCATGGATCGTACGAATGGATTAGAATGGATCGTACGAATGAATTAGAATGGATTGTAAGAATAAATTAGAATGGATACATTCGTACGAATGAATTAGTATGGATACATTCGTGCGAATGAATTAGAATGGATCGTACTAATGAATTCGAATGGATCATGCGAATGAATTAGAATGGATCGTACGATGCAATCTAATTCATTCGTACGATCCATTCTAATTCATCCGTATGATCAATTATCATTCATTCGCACGATCCATTCTAATTCATTCTCACGAATGTAACCTTTCTAATTCATTTGTATGATCTATTCAAATTCATTCGTACGATCCATTCTAATTTATTCATTCGAATGTATCCATTCTAATTCATTCGTACGATTCATTCTTCATTCGCACGAATGTATCCATTCTAATTCATTCGTACAATCCATTCTAATTCATTCTTCATTCGCACGAATGTATCCATTCTAATCCATTCTAATTCATTCGTACGATCCATTCTACTTCATTCGCATGAATGTATCCATTCTAATTCATTCGTGCAATCCATTCTAATTCATTCGCACGATCAATTCTAATTCATTCGTATGATCCATTCTAATTCATTCCTACGATCTATTCTAATTCATTCGTTCGAATGTATCCATTCTAATTCATTCGTACGATCCATTCTACTTCATTCGCACGAACGTATCCATTCTAATTCATTCGTACAATCCATTCTAATTCATTCGTACAATCCATTCTAATTCATTCGTACGATCCATTCTAATTCATTCCTACGATCTATTCTAATTCATTCGTTCGAATGTATCCATTCTAATTCATTCGTACGATTCATTCTAATTCATTCGTACGATCCATTCTAATTCATTCGTACAATCCATTCTAATTCATTCGTACGATCCATTCTAATTCATTCTAATTCATTCCTACGATCTATTCTAATTCATTCGTTCGAATGTATCCATTCTAATTCATTCGTACGATTTATTCTAATTCATTCGTACGATCCATTATAATTCATTCGTACGATCCATTCTACTTCATTCGCACGAATGTATCCATTCTAATTCATTCGTACAATCCATTCTAATTCATTCGCACGATCAATTCTAATTCATTCGTATGATCCATTTTAATTCATTCCTACGATCGATTCTAATTCATTCGTTCGAATGTTTCCATTCTAATTCATTCGTACGATTCATTCTAATTCATTCGTACGATCCATTCTGATTCATTCGTACGATCCATTCTAATTCATTCGTACGATACATTCTACTTCATTCGCACGAATGTATCCATTCTAATTCATTTGTACAATCCATTCTAATTCATTCGCACGATCAATTCTAATTCATTCGTATGATCCATTCTAATTTATTCCTACGATCTATTCTAATTTATTCGTTCGAATGTTTCCATTCTAATTCATTCGTACGATCCATTCTAATTCATTCGTACGATCCATTCTACTTCATTCGCACGAATGTATCCATTCTAATTCATTCGTACAATCCATTCTAATTCATTCGCACGATCAATTCTAATTCATTCGTGCGAATGAAGTAGAATGGATCGTACGAATGAATTAGAATGGATCATACCTACGATCTATTCTAATTCATTCGTTCGAATGTTTCCATTCTAATTCATTCGTACGATCCATTCTAATTCATTCGTACGATCCATTCTACTTTATTCGCACGAATGTGTTTCCGAATTTGCTGATCCATTCTAATTCATTCGTACGATCCATTCTAATTCATTCGCACAAATGTATCCATTCTAATTCATTCGCTCGAATATATCCATTTTAATTCATTCGTACGATCTATTCTACTTCATTCGCACGAATGTATCAATTCTAATTCATTCGTACAATCCATTCTAATTCATTCGCACGATCATTTCTAATTCATTCGTATGATCCATTCTAATTCATTCGTGCTAATTCATTCGCACGATCAATTCTAATTCATTCGTATGATCCATTCTAATTCATTCCTACGATCTATTCTAATTCATTCGTTCGAATGTATCTATTCTAATTCATTCGTACGATTCATCCTAATTCATTCGTACGATCCATTCTAATTCATTCGTACGATCCATTCTACTTCATTCGCACGAATGTATCCATTCTAATTCATTCGTACAATCCATTCTAATTCATTCGCACGATCAATTCTAATTCATTCGTATGATCCATTCTAATTCATTCCAACAATCTATTCTAATTCATTCGTTCGAATGTTTCCATTCTAATTCATTCGTACGATTCATTCTAATTCATTCGTACGATCCATTCTGATTCATTCGTACGATCCATTCTAATTCATTCGTACGATCCATTCTACTTCATTCGCACGAATGTATCCATTCTAATTCATTCGTACAATCCATTCTAATTCATTCGCACGATCAATTCTAATTCATTCGTATGATCCATTCTAATTCATTCCTACGATCTATTCTAATTCATTCGTTCGAATGTATCCATTGTAATTCATTCGTACGATCCATTCTAATTCATTCGTACGATCTATTCTACTTCATTCGCACGAATGTATCCATTCTAATTCATTCGTACAATATATTCTAATTCATTCGCACGATCAATTCTAATTCATTCGTATGATCCATTCTAATTCATTCGTACGATCCATTCTGATTCATTCGTACGATCCATTCTACATCACTCGCACGAATATATCCATTCGAACGAATGAATTAGAATAGATCGTAGGAATGAATTAGAATGGATCATACGAATGAATTAGAATTGATCGTGCGAATGAATTAGAATGGATTGTACGAATGAATTAGAATGGATACATTCGTGCGAATGAAGTAGAATGGATCGTACGAATGAATTAGAATGGATCGTACGAATGAATTAGAATGAATTGTACGAATGAATTAGAATGGATACATTCGTGCGAATGAATCAGAATGGATACATTCGTGCGAATGAATTAGAATGGATCGTACGAATGAGTAAGAATGGATCGTATGAATGAAATAGAATGGATACATTCGTGCGAATGAATTAGAATAGATCGTACGAATGAATTAGAATGGATACATTCGAACGAATGAATTAGAATAGATCGTAGGAATGAATTAGAACGGATCATACGAATGAATTAGAATTGATCGTGCGAATGAATTAGAATGGATTGTATGAATGAATTAGAATGGATACATTCGTGCGAATGAAGTAGAATCAATCAGAATGGATCGTACGAATGAATTAGAATGAATCGTATGAATGAATTAGAATGGAAACATTCGAACGAATGAATCAGAATGGACCGTAGGAATGAATTAGAATGGATCATACGAATGAATTAGAATTGATCGTGCGAATGAATTAGAATGGATTGTACGAATGAATTAGAATGGATACATTCGTACGAATGAAGTAGAATGGATCATACGAATGAATTAGAATGGATCGTATGAATGAATTAGAATGGATACATTCGAACGAATGAATTAGAATAGATCGTAGGAATGAATTAGAATGGATCATACGAATGAATTAGAATTGATCGTGCGAATGAATTAGAATGGATTGCACGAATGAATTAGAATGGATACATTCGTGCGAATGAAGTAGAATGGATCGTACGAATGAATTAGAATGGATCGTACGAATGAATTAGAATGAATCGTACGAATGAATTAGAATGGATACATTCGAACGAATGAATTAGAATAGATCGTAGGAATGAATTAGAATGGATCATACGAATGAATTAGAATTGATCGTGCGAATGAATTAGAATGGATCGTGCGAATGAATTAGAATGGATTGCACGAATTAGAATTAGAATGAATTAGAATTAGAATGAGTCGTATGAACGAATGAATTAGAATAGATCGTAGGAATGAATTAGAATGGATCATACGAATGAATTAGAATTAATCATGCGAATGAATTAGAATGGATTGCACGAATGAATTAGAATGGATACATTCGTGAGAATGAAGTAGAATGGATCGTACGAATGAATTAGAATGGATCGTACGAATGAATTAGAATGAATCGTACGAATGAATTAGAATGGATACATTCGAACGAATGAATTAGAATAGATCGTAGGAATGCATTAGAATGGATCATACGAATGAATTAGAATTGATCGTGTGAATGAATTAGAATGGATTGTACGAATGAATTAGAATGGATACATTCGTGCGAATGAAGTAGAATGGATCGTACGAACGAATGAATTAGAATTGATCGTGCGAATGAATTAGAATGGATTGTATGAATGAATTAGAATGGATACATTCGTGCGAATGAAGTAGAATGGATCGTACGAATGAATTAGAATGGATCGTACGAATGAATTAGAATGAATCGTACGAATAAATTAGAATGGATACATTCGAACGAATAAATTAGAATAGATCGTAGGAATGAATTAGAATGGATCATACGAATGAATTAGTATTGATATTGCGAATGAATTAGAATGGATTGTACGAATGAATTAGAATGGATACATTCGTGCGAATAAAGTAGAATGGATCGTACGAATGAATTAGAATGGATCGTACGAATGAATTAGAATGGATCGTAGGAATGAATTAGAATGGATCATACGAATGAATTAGAATGGATCGTGCGAATGAATTAGAATGGATTGTACGAATGAATTAGAATGGAATTAGAATGGATCGTAGGATTGAATTAGAATGGATCATACGAATGAATTAGAATTGATCGTGCGAATGAATTAGAATGGATTGTACGAATGAATTAGAATGGATACATTCGTGCGAATGAAGTAGAATGGATCGTACGAATGAATTAGAATGGATCGTACGAATGAATTAGAATGAATCGTACGAATGAATTAGAATGGATACATTCGAACGAATGAATTAGAATAGATCAAAGGAATGAATTAGAATGGATCATACGAATGAATTAGAATTGATCGTGCGAATGAATTAGAATGGATTGTACGAATGAATTAGAATGGATACATTCGTGCGAATGAAGTAGAATGGATCGTACGAATGAATTAGAATGGATCGTACGAATGAATTAGAATGAATCGTACGAATGAATTAGAATGGATACATTCGAACGAATGAATTAGAATAGATCATAGGAATGAATTAGAATGGATCATACGAATGAATTAGAATTGATCGTGCGAATGAATTAGAATGGATTGCACGAATGAATTAGAATAGATACATTCATGCGAATGAAGTAGAATGGATCGTACGAATGAATTAGAATGGATCGTACGAATGAATTAGACTGAATCGTACGAATGAATTAGAATGGATACATTCGAACGAATGAATTAGAATAGATCGTACGAATGAATTAGAATGGATCATAAGAATGAATTAGAATTGATCGTGCGAATGAATTAGAATGGATTGTACGAATGAATTAGAATGGATACATTCGTGCGAATGAAGTAGAATGGATCGTACGAATGAATTAGAATGGATCGGATCGTACGAATGAATAAGAATGGATCGAACGAGTAAGAATGAATTAGAATGGATACATTCGTGCGAATGAAGTAGAATGGATCGTACGAATGAATTAGAATGGATCGGATCGTACGAATGAATTAGAATAGATCGTAGGAATGAATTAGAATGGATCATACGAATTAATTAGAATTGATCGTGCGAATGAATTAGAATGGATTGCACGAATGAATTAGAATGGATACATTCGTGCGAATGAAGTAGAATGAATCGTACGAATAAATCAGAATGGATCGTACGAATGAATTAGAATGAATCGTACGAATGAATTAGAATGGAAACATTCGAACGAATGAATTAGAATAGATCGTACGAATGAATTAGAATGGATCATACGAATGAATTAGAATTGATCGTGCGAATGAATTAGAATGGATTGTACGAATGAATTAGAATAGATACATTCGTGCGAATGAAGTAGAATGGATCGTACGAATGAATTAGAATGGATCGTACGAATGAATTAGAATGGATACATTCGAACGAATGAATTAGAATAGATCGTAGGAATGAATTAGAATGGATCATACGAATGAATTAGAATTGATCGTGCGAATGAATTAGAATGGATTGCACGAATGAATTAGAATGGATACATTCGTGCGAATGAAGTAGAATGGATCGTACGAATGAATTAGAATGGATCGTACGAATGAATTAGAATGAATCGTACGAATGAATTAGAATGGATACATTCGAACGAATGAATTAGAATAGATCGTAGGAATGAATTAGAATGGATCATACGAATGAATTAGAATTGATCGTGCGAATGAATTAGAATGGATTGTACGAATGAATTAGAATGGGTACATTCGTGCGAATGAAGTAGAATGGATCGTACGAATGAATTAGAATGGATCGTACGAATGAATTAGAATGAATCGTACGAATGAATTAGAATGGATACATTCGAACGAATGAATTAGAATAGATCGTAGGAATGAATTAGAATGGATCATACGAATGAATTAGAATTGATCGTGCGAATGAATTAGAATGGATTGTACGAATGAATTAGAATGGATACATTCGTGCGAATGAAGTAGAATGGATCGTACGAATGAATCAGAATGGATCGTACGAATGAATTAGAATGAATCGTACGAATAAATTAGAATGGATATATTCGAACGAATGAATTAGAATAGATCGTAGGAATGAATTAGAATGGATCATACGAATGAATTTGAATTGATCGTACAAATGAATTAGAATGGATTGTACGAATGAATTAGAATGGATACATTCGTGCGAATGAAGTAGAATGGATCGTACGAATGAGTAAGAATGGATCGTACGAATGAAATAGAATGGATCGTACGAATGAATTAGAATGGATCGTTCTAATGAATTAGAATGGATTGTACGAATGAATTAGAATGGATACATTCGAACGAATAAATTAGAGTAGATCGTAGGAATGAATTAGAATGGATCATACGAATGAATTAGAATTGATCGTGCGAATGAATTAGAATGGATTGTACGAATGAATTAGAATGGATACATTCGTGCGAATGAAGTAGAATGGATCGTACGAATGAATTAGAATGGATCGTACGAATGAATCCGAATGGATACATTCGAACGAATAAATTAGAATAGATCGTAGGAATGAATTAGAATGGATCATACGAATGAATTAGAATTGATCGTGCGAATGAATTAGAATGGATTGTACGAATGAATTAGAATGGATACATTCGTGCGAATGAAGTAGAATGGATCGTACGAATGAATTAGAATGGATCGTACGAATGAATTAGAATGAAACATACGAATGAATTAGAATGGATACATTCGAACGAATGAATTGGAATAGATCGTAGGAATGAATTAGAATGGATCATACGAATGAATTAGAATTGATCGTGCGAATGAATTAGAATGGATTGTACGAATGAATTAGAATGGATACATTCGTGCGAATGAAGTAGAATGGATCGTACAAATGAATTAGAATGGATCGTACGAATGAATTAGAATGAATCGTACGAATGAATTAGAATGGATACATTCGAACGAATAAATTAGAATAGATCGTAGGAATGAATTAGAATGGATCATACGAATGAATTAGAATTGATCGTGCGAATGAATTAGAATGGATTGTACGAATGAATTAGAATGGATACATTCATGCGAATGAAGTAGAATGGATCGTACGAATGAATTAGAATGGATCGTACGAATGAATTAGAATGAATCGTACGAATGAATTAGAAAGGATACATTCGAACGAATGAATTAGAATAGATCGTAGGAATGAATTAGAATGGATCATACGAATGAATTAGAATTGATCGTGCGAATGAATTAGAATGGATTGTACGAATGAATTAGAATGGTACGATCCATTCTAATTCATTAGCACGATCCATTCTAATTCATTCGTACGATCCATTCTATTTCATTTGTATGATCCATTCTTACTCATTCGTACGATCCATTCTAATTCATTCGCACGAATATATCCATTCTAATTCAGTCATACGATCCATTCTAATTCATTCGCACGATCCATTCTAATTCATTTATACGATCCATTCTAATTCATTCGTACGATTCATTCTAATTCATTCGTACGATCCATTCTAATTCATTCGTACGATCCATTCTACTTCATTCGCACGAATGTATCCATTCTAATTCATTCGTGCAATCCATTCTAATTCATTCGCATGATCATTTCTAATTCATTCGTATGATCCATACTAATTCATTCCTACGATCTATTCTAATTCATTCGTTCGAATGTATCCATTCTAATTCATTCGTACGATTCATTCTAATTCATTCGTACGATCCATTCTAATTCATTCGTACGATCCATTCTACTTCATTCGTATGATCCATTCTAATTCATTTGTACGATCCATTCTAATTCATTCGTACGATCCATTCTACTTCATTCGCACGAATGTATCCATTCTAATTCATTCGTACAATCCATTCTAATTCATTCACACGATCAATTCTTATTCATTCGTATGATCCATTCTAATTCATTCCTACGATCTATTCTAATTCATTCGTTCTAATGTATCCATTCTAATTCATTCGTACGATTCATTCTAATTCATTCGTACGATCCATTCTAATTCATTCGTACGATTCATTCTACTTCATTCTCACGAATGTATCCATTCTAATTCATTCGTACAATCCATTCTAATTCATTCGCACGATCAATTCTAATTCATTCGTATGATCCATTCTAATTCATTCCTACGATCTATTCTAATTCATTCGTTCGAATGTATCCATTCAAATTCATTCATACGATTCATTCTAATTCATTCGTACGATCCATTCTAATTCATTCGTACGATCCATTCTACTTCATTCACACGAATGCATCCATTCTAATTCATTCGTACAATCCATTCTAATTCATTCGCACTATCAATTCTAATTCATTCGTATGATCCATTCTAATTCATTCCTACGATCTATTCTAATTAATTAGTACGAATGTTTCCATTCTAATTCATTCGTACGATCCATTCTATTTCATTCGTACGATACATTCTACTTCATTCGCACGGCACAAAGGTATCCATTCTAATTAATTCGTACAATCCATTCTAATTCATTTGTACATTCGTGCGAATGATTGTACGATCCATTCTAATTCATTCGTACGATCCATTCGTGCGAATGAAGTAGAATGGATTAGAATAGATCGTACGAATGAATTAGAATGGATCGTGCGAATGAATTAGAATGGATACATTCGTGCGAATGAAGTAGAATTGATCGTACGAATGAATTAGAATTGATCGTGCGAATGAATTAGAATGAATTGTACGAATGAATAAGAATGGATACATTCGTGCGAATGAAGTAGAATGGATCGTACGAATGAATTAGAATGGATCGTACGAATGAATCAGAATGGATCGTACGAATGAATTAGAATGAATCGTACGAATGAATTAGAATGGATACATTCGAACGAATGAATAAGAATAGATCGTAGGAATGAATTAGAATGGATCATACGAATGAATTAGAATTGATCGTGCGAATGAATTAGAATGGATTGTATGAATGAATTAGAATAGATACATTCGTGCGAATGAAGTAGAATGGATCGTACGAATGAATTAGAATGGATCATACGAATGAATTAGAATGAATCGTACGAATGAATTGGAATGGATACATTCGAACGAATGAATTAGAATATATCGTAGGAATGAATTAGAATGGATCATACGAATGAATTAGAATTGATCGTGCGAATGAATTAGAATGGATTGTACGAAGGAATTAGAATGGATACATTCGTGCGAATGAAGTAGAATGGATCGTACGAATGAATTAGAATGGATCGTACGAATGAATTAGAATGAATCGTACGAATGAATTAGAATGGATACATTCGAACGAATGAATTAGAATAGATCGTAGGAATGAATTAGAATGGATCATACGAATGAATTAGAATTGATCGTGCGAATGAATTAGAATGGATTGCACGAATGAATTAGAATGGATACATTCGAGCGAACGAAGTAGAATGGATAGTACGAATGAATTAGAATGGATCGTACGAATGAATTAGAATGAATCGTACGAATGAATTAGAATGGATACATTCGAACGAATGAATTAGAATAGATCGTAGGAATGAATTAGAATGGATCATACGAATGAATTAGAATTGATCGTGCGAATAAATTAGAATGGATTGTACGAATGAATTAGAATGGATACATTCGTGCGAATGATGTAGAATGGATCGTACGAATGAATCAGAATGGATCGTACGAATGAATTAGAATGAATCATACGAATGAATTAGAATGGAAACATTCGAACGAATGAATTAGAATAGATCGTAGGAATGAATTAGAATGGATCATATGAATGAATTAGAATTGATCGTGCGAATGAATTAGAATGGATTGTACGAATGAATTAGAATGGATACATTCGTGCGAATGAAGTAGAATGGATCGTACGAATGAATTAGAATGGATCGTACAAATGAATTAGAATGAATCGTACGAATGAAGTAGAATTGATCGTACGAATGAATTAGAATGGATCGTACGAATGAATTAGAATGAATCGTACGAATGAATTAGAATGGATACATTCATGCGAATGAATTAGAATGGATCGTGCGAATGAATGAGAATGGATCGTACGAATGAATTAGAATGGATCGTACAATCCATTCCAATTCATTCGCACGATCAATTCTAATTCATTCGTATGATCCATTCTAATTCATTCCTACGATCTATTCTAATTCATTCGTTCGAATGTATCCATTCTAATTCATTCGTACGATTCATTCCAATTCATTCGTACGATCCATTCTAATTCATTCGCACGATCAATTCTAATTCATTCGCATGAATGTATCCATTCTAATTCATTCGTACAATCCATTCTAATTCATTCGCACGATCAATTCTAATTCATTCGTATGATCCATTCTAATTCATTCCTACGATCTATTCTTATTCATTCGTTCGAATGTATCCATTCCAATTCATTCGTACGATTTATTCTAATTTATTCGTACAATCCATTCTAATTCATTCGTACGATCCATTCTACTTCATTCGCACGAATGTATCCATTCTAATTCATTCGTACAATCCATTCTAATTCATTCGCACGATCAATTCTTATTCATTCGTATGATCCATTCTAATTCATTCCTACGATCTATTCTAATTCATTCGTTCGAATGTATCCATTCTAATTCATTCGTACGATTCATTCTAATTCATTCGTACGATCCATTCTTATTCATTCGTACGATCCATTCTAATTCATTCGTACGATCCATTCTACTTCATTCGCACGAATGTATCCATTCTAATTCATTCGTACAATCCATTCTAATTCATTCGCACGATCAATTCTAATTCATTCGTACGATCCATTCTACTTCATTCGCACGAATGTATCCATTCTAATTCATTCGCACGATCCATTCTAATTCATTCGTACGATCTATTCTAATCCATTCTACTTCATTCGCACGAATGGATCGTGCGAATGAATTAGAATGGATCGTACAATCATTCGCACGAATGTACGAATGAATTAGAATGGATTGTACGAATGAATTAGAATGGATACATTCGTGCCGTGCGAATGAAGTAGAATGGATCATACGAATGAAATAGAATGGATCGTACGAATGAATTAGAATGGAAACATTCGAACGAATTAATTAGAATAGATCATAGGAATGAATTAGAATGGATCATACGAATGAATTAGAATTGATCGTGCGAATGAATTAGAATGGATTGTACGAATGAATTAGAATGGATACATTCGTGCGAATGAAGTAGAATGGATCGTACGAATGAATTAGAATGGATCGTACGAATGAATTAGAATGAATCGTATGAATGAATTAGAATGGATACATTCGAACGAAAGAATTTGAATAGATCGTAGGAATGAATTATAATGGATCATACGAATGAATTAGAATTGATCGTGCGAATGAATTAGAATGGATTGTACGAATGAATTAGAATGGATACATTCGTGAGAATGAAGTAGAAAGGATCGTACGAATGAATTAGAATGGATCGTACGAATGAATTAGAATGAATCGTACGAATGAATTAGAATGGATACATTCGAACGAATGAATTAGAATAGATCGTAGGAATGAATTAGAATGGATCATACGAATGAATTAGAATTGATCGTGCGAATGAATTAGAATGGATTGTACGAATGAATTAGAATGGATACATTCGTGCGAATGAAGTAGAATGGATCGTACGAATGAATTAGAATGGATCGTACGATCGAATTAGAATGGATCATACGAATGAAGTAGAATGGATCGTACGAATGAATTAGAATGGATCGTACGAATGAATTAGAATGAATCGTACGAATGAATTAGAATGGATACATTCGAACGAATGAATTAGAATAGATCATAGGAATGAATTAGAATGGATCATACGAATGAATTAGAAATGATCGTGCGAATGAATTAGAATGGATTGCACGAACGAATTAGAATGGATACATTCGTGCGAATGAAGTAGAATGGATCGTACGAATGAATTAGAATGGATCGTACGAATGAATTAGAATGAATCGTACGAATGAATTAGAATGGATCGTATAAATGAATTAGAATGGATCGTGCGAATGAATTAGAATGGATCGTTTGACTGAATTAGAATGGATATATTCGTGCGAATGAATTAGAATGGATCGTACGAATGAGTAAGAATGGATCATACAAATGAAATAGAATGGATCGTACGAATGAATTAGAATGGATCGTGCTAATGAATTAGAATGGATCGTACCATTCTAATTCATTCGTACAATCCATTCTAATTCATTCGCACGATCAATTCTAATTCATTCGTATGATCCATTCTAATTCATTCCTACGATCTATTCTAATTCATTCGTTCGAATGTATCCATCCTAATTCATTCGTACGATTCATTCTAATTCATTCGTACGATCCATTCTAATTCATTCGTACGATCCATTCAACTTCATTCGCATGAATGTATCCATTCTAATTCATTCGTACAATCCATTCTAATTCATTCGCACGATCAATTCTAATTCATTCGTATGATCCATTCTAATTCATTCCTACGATCTATTCTAATTTATTCGTTCGAATGTATCCATTCTAATTCATTCGTACGATTCATTCTAATTCATTCGTACGATCCATTCTAATTCATTCGTACGATCCATTCTACTTCATTCGCACGAATGTATCCATTCTAATTCATTCGTACAATACATTCTAATTCATTCGCACGATCAATTCTAATTCATTCGCACGATCAATTCTAATTCATTCCTACGATCTATTCTAATTCATTCGTTCGAATGTATCCATTCTAATTCATTCATACGATTCACTCTAATTCATTCGTACGATCCATTCTAATTCTTTCGCACGATCCATTCTACTTCATTCGCACGAATGTATCCATTCTAATTCATTCGTACAATCCATTCTAATTCATTCGCACGATCAATTCTAATTCATTCGTATGATCCATTCTAATTCATTCCTACGATCTATTCTAATTTATTCGTTCGAATGTATCCATTCTGATTCATTCGTACGATCCATTCTAATTCATTCGTACGATCCATTCTACTTCATTCGCACGAATGTATCCATTCTAATTTATTCGTACAATCCATTCAAATTCATTCGCACGATCAATTCTAATTCATTCGTATGATCCATTCTAATTCATTCCTACGATCTATTCTAATTCATTCGTTCGAATGTATCTATTCTAATTCATTCGTACGATCTATTCTAATTCATTAGCATGATCCATTCTAATTCATTCGTACGATCCATTCTATTTCATTCGTACGATCCATTCTTACTCATTCGTACGATCCATTCTACTTCATTCGCACGAATGTATCCATTCTAATTCATTCGTACAATCTATTCTAATTCATTCGCACGATCAATTCTAATTCATTCGTATGATCCATTCTAATTCATTCCTACGATCTATTCTAATTTATTCGTTCAAATGTATCCATTCTAATTCATTCATACGATTCATTCTAATTCATTCGTACGATCCATTCTAATTCATTCGTACGATCCATTCTACTTCATTCGTACGAATGTATCCATTCTAATTCATTCGTACAATCCATTCTAATATTCGTGCGAATGAAGTAGAATAGATTGTAGGAATGAATTAGAATGGATCATACGAATGAATTAGAATTGATCGTGCGAATGATTTAGAATGGATTGCACGAATGAATTAGAATGGATACATTCGTGCGAATGAAGTAGAATGGATCGTAGGAATGAATTAGAATGGATCGTACGAATGAATTAGAATGAATCGTACTAATGAATTAGAATGGATACATTCGAACGAATAAATTAGAATAGATCGTAGGAATGAATTAGAATGGATCATACGAATGAATTAGAATTGATCGTGCGAATGAATTAGAATGGATTGTACGAATGAATTAGAATGGATACATTCGAACGAATGAATTAGAATAGATCGTAGGAATGAATTAGAATGGATCATACGAATGAATTAGAATTGATCGTGCGAATGAATTAGAATGCATCGTACGAATGAAATAGAATGGATACATTCGTGCGAATGAAGTAGAATGGATCGTACGAATGAATTAGAATGGATCGTACGAATGAATTAGAATGAATCGTACGAATGAATTAGAATGGATACATTCGAACGAATGAATTAGAATAGATCGTAGGAATGAATTAGAATGGATCATACGAATGAATTAGAATTGATCGTGCGAATGAATTAGAATGGATTGTACGATCTATTCTAATTCATTCGTTCGTACGATCCATTCTAATTCATTCGTACGATCCACTCTACTTCATTCGCACGAATGTATCCATTCTAATTCATTCGTACAATCCATTCTAATTCATTCGCACGATCAATTCTAATTCATTCGTATGATCCATTCTAATTCATTCCTATGATCTACTCTAATTCATTCGTTCGAATGTATCCATTCTAATTCATTCGTACAATCCATTCTAATTCATTCGCACGATCAATTCTAATTCATTCGTATGATCCATTCTAATTCATTCCTACAATCTATTCTAATTTATTCGTTCGAATGTATCCATTCTAATTCATTCGTACGATTCATTCTAATTCATTCGTACGATCCATTCTAATTCATTCCTACGATCTATTCCAATTCATTCGTTCGAATATTTCCATTCTAATTTATTCGTACGATTCATTCTAATTCATTCGTACGATCCATTCTGATTCATTCGTATGATCCATTCTAATTCATTCCTACGATCTATTCTAATTCATTCGTTCGAATGTATCCATTCTAATTCATTCGTACGATTCATTCTAATTCATTCGTACGATCCATTCTAATTCATTCGTACGATCCATTCTACTTTATTCGCACGAATGTATCCATTCTAATTCATTCGTACGATTCATTCTAATTCATTCGCACGATCAATTCTAATTCATTCGTATGATACATTCTAATTCATTCCTACGATCTATTCTAATTCATTCGTTCGAATGTATCCATTCTAATTCATTCGTACAATCCATTCTAATTCATTCGCACGATCAATTCTAATTCATTCGTATGATCCATTCTAATTCATTCCTACGATCTATTCTAATTTATTCGTTCGAATGTATCCATTCTAATTCATTAGTACAATTCATTCTAATTCATTCGTACGATCCATTCTAATTCATTCCTACGATCCATTCTACTTTATTCGCACGAATGTATCCATTCTAATTCATTCGTGCAATCCATTCTAATTCATTCGCACGATCAATTCTAATTCATTCGTATGATCCATTCTAATTCATTCCTACAATCTATTCTACTTCATTCGCACGAATATTAGAATGGATTGTACGAATGAATTAGAATGGATACATTTGTGCGAATGAAGTAGAATGGATCGTATGAATGAATTAGAATGGATCATACGAATGAATTAGAATGAATCGTACGAATGAATTAGAATGGATACATTTGAACGAATGAATTAGAATAGATCGTAGGAATGAATTAGAATGGATCATACGAATGAATTAGAATTGATCGTGCGAATGAATTAGAATAGATTGTACGAATGAATTAGAATGGATACATTCGTGCGAATGAAGTAGAATGGATCGTACGAATGAGTAAGAATGGATCGTACGAATGAAATAGAATGGATCGTACGAATGAATTAGAATGGATCATGCTAATGAATTAGAATGGATCGTACGAATGAATTAGAATGGATCCATTCGAATTCATTCGTACCATCCATTCTAATTCATTCGTACGATCCATTCTACTTCATTCGTATGATCCATTCTAATTCATTCTAATTCATTCCTACGATCTATTCTAATTCATTCGTTCGAATGTATCCATTCTAATTCATTCGTACGATTCATTCTAATTCATTCGTACGATCCATTCTAATTCATTCGTACGATCCATTCTACTTCTAATTCATTCGTACGATCCATTCTAATTCATTCGTACAATCATACGAATGATCCATTCTAATTCATTCGTACAATCCATTCTAATTCATTCGCACGATCTATTCTAATTAATTCGTATGATCCATTCTAATTCATTCCTACGATCTATTCTAATTCATTCGTTCGAATGTTTCCATTCTAATTCATTCGTACGATTCATTCTAATTCATTCGTACGATCCATTCTAATTCATTCGTACGATCCATTCTACTTCATTCGCACGAATGTATCCATTCTAATTCATTTGTATAATCCATTCTAATTCATTCGCACGATCAATTCTAATTCATTCGTATGATCCATTCTAATTCATTCCTACGATCTATTCTAATTCATTCATTCGAATGTATCCATTCTAATTCATTCGTACGATTCATTCTAATTCATTCGTACGATCCATTCTAATTCATTCGTACGATCTATTCTACTTCATTCGCACGAATGTATCCATTCTAATTCATTCGTACAAACCATTCTAATTCATTCGCACGATCAATTCTAATTCATTCGTATGATCCATTCTAATTCATTCCTACGATCTATTCTAATTCATTCGTTCGAATGTTTCCATTCTAATTCATTCGTACGATTCATTTTAATTCATTCGTACGATCCATTCTGATTCATTCGTACGATCCATTCTAATTCATTCGTACGATCCATTCTACTTCATTCGCACGAATATATCCATTCTAATTCATTCGTACAATCCATTCTAATTCATTCGCACGATCAATTCTAATTCATTCGTATGATCCATTCTAATTCATTCCTACGATCTATTCTAATTCATTCGTTCGAATGTATCCATTCAAATTCATTCGTATGATCCATTCTAATTCATTCGTACAATCCATTCTAATTAATTCGCACGATCAATTCTAATTCATTCGTATGATCCATTCTATTTCATTCCTACGATCTATTCTAATTCATTCGTTCGAATGTATCCATTCTAATTCATTCGTACGATTCATTCTAATTCATTCGTACGATCCATTCTAATTCATTCGTACGATCCATTCTACTTCATTCGCACGAATGTATCCATTCTAATTCATTCGTGCAATCCATTCTAATTCATTCGCACGATCAATTCTAATTCATTCGTAAGATCCATTCTAATTCATTCCTACGATCTATTCTAATTCATTCGTTCGAATGTATCCATTCTAATTCATTCGTACGATTCATTCTAATTCATTCGTACGATCCATTCTAATTCATTCGTACGATCCATTCTACTTCATTCGCACGAATGTATCCATTCTAATTCATTCGTATGATCAATTCTAATTCATTCGTTCGAATGTTTCCATTCTAATTCATTCGTACGATTCATTCTAATTCATTCGTATGATCCATTCTAATTCATTCGCACGATCCATTCTAATTCATTCGCACGATCAATTCTAGTTCATTCGTATGATCCATTCTAATTCATTCCTACGATCTATTCTAATTCATTCGTTCGAATGTATCCATTCTAATTCATTCGTACGATTCATTCTAATTCATTCGTACGATCCATTCTAATTCATTCGTACGATCCATTCTACTTCATTCGCACGAATGTATCCATTCTAATTCATTCGTACAATCCATTCTAATTCATTCGCACGATCAATTCTAATTCATTCGTATGATCCATTCTAATTCATTCCTACGATCTATTCTAATTCATTCGTTCGAATGTATCCATTCTAATTTATTCGTACGATTCATTCTAATTCATTCATACGATCCATTCTGATTCATTCGTACGATCCATTCTACTTCATTCGCACGAATGTATCCATTCTAATTCATTCGTACAATCCATTCAATTAGAATGGATCGTACGAAAAAATAGAATGAATCGTACGAATGAATTAGAATGGATACATTCGAACTAATGAATTAGAATAGATCGTGGGAATGAATTAGAATGGATCATACGAATGAATTAGAATTGATCGTGCGAATGAATTAGAATGGATTGTACGAAGGAATTAGAATGGATACATTCGTGCGAATGAAGTAGAATGGATCGTACGAATGAAATAGAATGGATCGTACGAATGAATAAGAATGAATCGTACGAATGAATTAGAATGGATACATTCGAACGAATGAATTAGAATAGATCATAGGAATGAATTAGAATGGATCATACAAATAAATTAGAATTGATCGTGCGAATGAATTAGAATGGATTGTACGAATGAATTAGAATAGATACATTCGTGCGAATGAAGTAGAATGGATCGTACGAATGAATTAGAATGGATCGTACGAATGAATTAGAATGGATACATTCGAACGAATGAATAAGAATAGATCGTAGGAATGAATTAGAATGGATCGTACGAATGAATTTGAATGGATCGTACAAATGAATTAGAAAGGTTACATTTGTGAGAATGAATTAGAATGGATCGTACGAATGAATTAAGTGGATCGTACGAATGGATTAGAATGAATCATACGAATGAATTAGAATGGATCGTACGAATGAATTAGAATGGATCATGCAAATGAATTAGAATCGATCATACGAATGAATTAGAATGGATCGTATGAATGAATTAGATCGTACGAATGAATTAGAATGGATCGTACAAATGAATTAAAATGGATATATTCGAGCGAATGAATTAGAATGGATACATTTGTGCGAATGAATTAGAATCGATCGTACGAATGAATTAGAATGGATCAGCAAATTCGGAAACTTATAAGGGCGTCAAATGTGTTATTTAAATTAACGGTTCAAATAGACGGTTCAGAAACGTTTGATTCAATCGGCGCCCTTAGAAGTTTCAGATTTTGTTAATTTTTTGTGAGGATGATCAAATTGCCATAATGATCATACGAATGAATTAGAATGGATCGTACGAATGAATTAGAATGAATCGTACGAATGAATTAGAATGGATACATTCGAACGAATAAATTAGAATAGATCGTAGGAATGAATTAGAATGGATCATACGAATGAATTAGAATTGATCATGCGAATGAATTAGAATGGATTGTACGAATGATTTAGAATGGATCGTACGAATGAATTAGAATAGAATGGATACATTCATGCGAATGAATTAGAATGGATCGTACGATTGAGTAAGAATGGATCGTACGAATGAAATAGAATGGATCATACGAATAAATTAGAATGGATCGTGCTAATGAATTAGAATGGATATATTCGAGCAAATGAATTAGAATAGATCGTACGAATGAATAAGAATGGATCATGTGAATGAATTTGAATGGATCGTACGAATGAATAAGAATGGATCGTACGAATGAATTAGAATGGATACATTCGAGCGAATGAATAAGAATGGATCATACGAATGAATTAGAATGGATCATGCGAATGAATTTGAATGGATCGTACGAATGAATAAGAATGGATCGTACGAATGAATTAGAATGGATACATTCGAGCGAATAAATTAGAATAGATCGTAGGAATGAATTAGAATGGATCATACGAATGAATTAGAATGGATCGTGCGAATGAATTAGAATAGATTGTACGAATGAATTAGAATGGATACATTCATGTGAATGAATTAGAATAGATCGGACGAATGAATTAGAATGGATCGTACGAATGAATTAGAATGGATCGTACGAATGAATTAGAATGGATATATTTATGCGAATGAATTAGAATGGATCGAACGAATGAATTAGAATGGATACATTTGTGCGAATGAATTAGAATGGATCGTACGAATGAATTAGAATGGTTACATTCGTGCGAATGAATTAGAATGGATCGTACGAATGGATTAGAATGGATCGTACGAATGGATTAGAATGGATCGTACGAATGAATTAGAATGGATCGTACAAATAAATTAGAAAGGTTACATTTATGAGAATGAATTAGAATGGATCATACGAATGGATTAGAATGGATCGTACGAATGGATTACAATGAATCGTACGAATGAATTAAAATGGATTCATTCGAACGAATGAATTAGAATAGATCGTAGGAATGAATTAGAATGGATCATACGAATGAATTAGAATTGATCGTGCGAATGAATTAGAATGGATTGTACGAATGAATTAGAATGGATACATTCGTGCGAATGAAGTAGAACGGATCGTACGAATAAATTAGAATAGATCGTACGAATGAATCAGAATGGATCGTATGAATGAATTAGAATGAATCGTACGAATGAATTAGAATGGAAACATTCGAACGAATGAATTAGAATAGATCGTAGGAATGAATTAGAACGGATCATACGAATGAATTAGAATTGATCGTGCGAATGAATTAGAATGGATTGTACGAATGAATTAGAATGGATACATTCGTGCGAATGAAGTAGAATGGATCGTACGAATGAATTAGAATGGATCGTACAAATGAATCAGAATGGATCGTACGAATGAATTAGAATGAATCGTTCGAATGAATTAGAATGGAAACATTCGAACGACTGAATTAGAATAGATCGTAGGAATGAATTAGATTGGATCATACGAATGAATTAGAAATGATCGTGCGAATGAATTAGAATGGATTGTACGAATGAATTAGAATGGATACATTCGTGCGAATGAAGTAGAATGGATCGTACGAATGAATTAGAATAGATCGTACGAATGAATTAGAATGAATCGTACGAATGAATTAGAATGGATACATTCGAACGAATGAATTAGAATAGATCGTAGGAATGAATTAGAATGGATCATACGAATGAATTAGAATTGATCGTGCGAATGAATTAGAATGGATTGTACGAATGAATTAGAATGGATACATTCGTGCGAATGAAGTAGAACGGATCGTACGAATGAATTAGAATGGATCGTACGAATGAATTAGAATGAATCGTACGAATGAATTAGAATGGATCGTACGAATGAATTAGAATGGATACATTCATGCGAATGAATTAGAATGGATCGTACGAATGAGTAAGAATGGATCCTACGAATGAAATAGAATGGATCGTACGAATGAATTAGAATGGATCGTGCTAATGAATTAGAATGGATCGTACGAATGAATTAGAATTGATACATTCATGCGAATGAATTAGAATGGATCGTAAGAATGAATTAGAATGGATCATGCTAATGAATTAGAATGGATCGTACGAATGACTTAGAATAGATTGTGCGAATGAATTAGAATGGATCGTACGAATGAATTAGAATGGATCGTATAAATGAATTAGAATGGATCGTGCGAATGAATTAGAATGGATCGTATGACTGAATTAGAATGGATATATTCGTGCGAATGAATTAGAATGGATCGTACGAATGAGTAAGAATGGATCATACAAATGAAATATAATAGATCGTACGAATGAATTAGAATGGATCGTGCTAATGAATTAGAATGGATCGTACGAATAAATTAGAATAGATTGTCCGAATGAATACATTCGTGTGAATGAATTAGAATGGATCGTATGAATGAATTAGAATGGATCGTATGAATGAATTCGAATGGATCGTACGAATGAATTACAATGGATACATTCGTCCGAATGAATTAGAATGGATCATACGAAGGAATTAGGGTGGATCGTACGAATGCATTAGAATGGATATATTCGTGCGAATGAATTAGAATGGATTGTATGAATGAATTAGAATGGATCGTATGAATGAATTAGAATGGATCATGCGAATGAATTAAACTGGATCGTACGAATGAATTAGAATGGATCGTATGAATGAATTAGAATGGATCGTGCGAATGAATTAGAATGGATCGTACGAATGAATTAGAATAGAATGGATACATTCGTGCGAATGAATTAGAATGGATCGTACGAATGAGTAAGAATGGATCGTACGAATGAAATAGAATGGATCGTACGAATAAATTATAGAATGGATCGTACGAATGAATCAGAATGGATCGTACGAATGAATTAGAATGGATACATTCGAACGAATGAATTAGAATAGATAATAGGAATGAATTAGAATGGATCATACGAATGAATTAGAATTGATCGTGCGAATAAATTAGAATGGATTGTATGAATGAATTAGAATGGATACATTCGTGCGAATGAAGTAGAATGGATTAGAATTGATCGTACGAATGAATTAGAATGGATACATTCGTGCGAATGAAGTAGAATGGATCGTACGAATGAATTAGAATGGATCGTACGAATGAATTAGAATGGATACATTCGAACGAATGAATTAGAATAGATCGTAGGAATGAATTAGAATGGATCATACGAATAAATTAGAATTGATCGTGCGAATGAATTAGAATGGATTGTATGAATGAATTAGAATGGATACATTCGTGCGAATGAAGTAGAATGGATCGTACGAATGAATTAGAATAGATCGTACGAATGAATCAGAATGGATCGTACGAATGAATTAGAATGAATCGTACGAATGAATTAGAATGGAAACATTCGAACGAATGAATTAGAATAGATCATAGGAATGAATTAGAATGGATCATACGAATGAATTAGAATTGATCGTGCGAATGAATTAGAATGGATTGTACGAATGAATTAGAATGCAATGGATCGTATGAATGAATTAGAATGGATCGTACGAATGAATTAGAATGGATCGTGCTAATGAAGTAGAATGGATCGATTCTAATTCATTTGCACGATCCATTCTAATTCATTCGTACGATCCATTCTACTTCATTCGTACGATCCATTCTAATCCATTCTAATCCATTCTAATTCATTCGCACAATCCATTCTAATTCATTTGTACGATCCATTCTAATTCATTCATACAATCTATTCTAATTCATTCGTTCGATCCATTCTAATCCATTCATACAATCCATTCTATTTCATTCGTACGATCCATTCTATATCATTCTCACGAATGTATCCATTCTAATTCATTCGTACAATCCATTCTAATTCATTTGCACGATCAATTCTAATTCATTCGTATGATCCATTCTAATTCATTCCTACGATCTATTCTAATTCATTCGTTTGAATGTATCCATTCTAATTCATTCATACGATTCATTCTAATTCATTCGTACGATCCATTCTGATTCATTCGTACGATCCATTCTACATCATTCGCACGAATGTATCCATTCTAATTCATTCGTACAATCCATTCTAATTTATTCGCATGATCAATTCTAATTCATTCGTATGATCCATTCTAATTCATTCCTACGATCTATTCTAATTCATTCGTTCGAATGTATCCATTCATTCGCACGAATGTATCCATTCTAATTCATTCGTACAATCCATTCTAATTCATTCGCACGATCAATTCTAATTCATTCGTATGATCCATTCTAATTCATTCCTATGATCTATTCTAATTCATTCGTTCGAATGTTTCCATTCTAATTCTTTCGTACGATTCATTCTAATTCATTCGTACGATCCATTCTGATTCATTCGTATGATCCATTCTAATTCATTCGTACGATCCATTCTACTTCATTCGCACGAATGTATCCATTCTAATTCATTCGTACAATCCATTCTAATTCATTCGCAAGATCAATTCTAATTCATTCGTATGATCCATTTTAATTCATTCCTACGATCTATTCTAATTCATTCGTTCGAATGTATCCATTCTAATTCATTCGTACGATCCATTCTAATTCATTCGTACGATCCATTCTAATTCATTCGTGCAATCCATTCTAATTCACTCGCACGATCAATTCTAATTCATTCGTATGATCCATTCTAATTCATTCCTACTATCTATTCTAATTCATTCATTCGAATGTATCCATTCTAATTCATTCGTACAATTCATTCTAATTCATTCATACGATCCATTCTACTTCATTCGCACGAATGTATCCATTCTAACTCATTCGTACGATTCATTCTAATTCATTCGTACGATCCATTCTGATTCATTCGTACGATCCATTCTAATTCATTCGCACGAATGTATCCATTCTAATTCATTTGTACAATCCATTCTAATTCATTCGCACGATCAATTCTAAGTCATTCGTATGATCCATTCTAATTCATTCCTACGATCTATTCTAATTCATTCGTTCGAATGTATCCATTCTAATTCATTCGTACGATTCATTCAAATTCATTCGTACGATCCATTCTGATTCATTCGTACGATCCATTCTACATCATTCGCACGAATGTATCCATTCTAATTCATTCGTACAATCCATTCTAATTCATTCGCACGATCAATTCTAATTCATTCGTATGATCCATTCTAATTCATTCCTACGATCTATTCTAATTCATTCGTTCGAATGTATCCATTCTAATTCATTCGTACGATTCATTCTAATTCATTCGTACGATCCATTCTAATTCATTCGTACGATCCATTCTACTTCATTCGTACGAATGTATCCATTCTAATTCATTCATGCAATCCATTCTAATTCATTTGCACGATCAATTCTAATTCATTCGTATGATCCATTCTAATTCATTCCTACGATCTATTCTAATTCATTCGTTTGAATGTATCCATTCTAATTCATTCGTACGATTCATTCTAATTCATTCGTACGATCCATTCTAATTCATTCGTGCAATCCATTCTAATTCATTCGCACGATCAATTCTAATTCATTCGTATGATCCATTCTAATTTATTCCTACAATCTACTCTAATTCATTCGTTCGAATGTATCCATTCTAATTCATTCGTACGATTCATTCTAATTCATTCGTACGATCTATTCTAATTCATTCGCACGAATGTATCCATTCTAATTCATTCGTACAATCCATTCTAATTCATTCGCACGATCAATTCTAATTCATTCGTATGATCCATTCTAATTTATTTCTACGATCTATTCTAATTCATTCGTTCGAATGTTTCCATTCTAATTCATTCGTACGATTCATTCTAATTCATTCGTACGATCCATTCTGATTTATTCGTACGATCCATTCTGATTCATTCGTACGATCCATTCTACTTCATTCGCACGAATGTATCCATTCTAATTCATTCGTACAATCCATTCTAATTCATCGCACGATCAATTCTAATTCATTCGTCGAATGAATTAGAATGGATACATTCGAACGAATGAATTAGAATAGATCGTAGGAATGAATTAGAATGGATCATACGAATGAATTAGAATTGATCGTGCGAATGAATTAGAATGGATCGTACGAATGAATTAGAATGGATCGTACGAATGAATTAGAATGGATCGTACGAATGAATTAGAATGAATCGTACGAATGAATTAGAATGGATCGTACGAATGAATTAGAATGGATACATTCATGCGAAGGAATTAGAATGGATCGTACGAATGAGTAAGAATGGATCGTACGAATGAAATAGAATGGATCGTTCGAATGTATCCATTCCAATTCATTCGTACGATTCATTCTAATTCATTCATACGATCCATTCTAATTCATTCGTACGATCCATTCTACTTCATTCGCACGAATGTATCCATTCTAATTCATTCTAACAATCCATTCTAATTCATTCGCACGATCAATTCTAATTCATTTGTATGATCCATTCTAATTTATTCCTACGATCTATTCTAATTCATTCGTTCGAATGTATCCATTCTAATTCATTCGTACGATCCATTCTGATTCATTCGTACGATCCATTCTAATTCATTCGTACGATCCATTCTACTTCATTCGCACAAATGTATCCATTCTAATTCATTCGTACAATCCATTCTAATTCATTCGTACGATCAATTCTAATTTATTCGTATCATCCATTCTAATTCATTCCTACGATCTATTCTAATTCATTCGTTCGAATGTTTCCATTCTAATTCATTCGTACGATTCATTCTAATTCATTCGTACGATCCATTCTAATTCATTCGTACAATCCATTCTAATTCATTCCTATGATCAATTCTAATTCATTCGTATGATCCATTCTAATTCATTCCTACGATCTATTCTAATTTATTCGTTCGAATGTATCCATTCTAATTCATTCGTACGATTCATTCTAATTCATTCGTACGATCCATTCTAATTCATTCGTACGATCCATTCTACTTCATTCGCATGAATGTATCCATTCTAATTCATTCGTGCAATCCATTCTAATTCATTCGCACGATCATTTCTAATTCATTCGTATGATCCATTCTAATTCATTCCTACGATCTATTATAATTCATTCGTTCGAATGTATCCATTCTAATTCATTCGTACGATTCATTCTAATTCATTCGTACGATCCATTCTAATTCATTCGTGCAATCCATTCTAATTCATTCGCACGATCAATTCTAATTCATTCGTATGATCCATTCTAATTCATTCCTACGATCTATTCTAATTCATTCGTTCGAATGTATCCATTCTAATTCATTCGTACGATTCATTCTAATTCATTCGTACGATCCATTCTAATTCATTCGTACGATCCATTCTACTTCATTCGCAGGAATGTATCCATTCTAATTCATTCGTACAATCCATTCTAATTCATTCGCACGATCAATTCTAATTCATCCGTATGATCCATTCTAATTCATTCCTACGATCTATTCTAATTCATTCGTTCGAATGTTTCCATTCTAATTCATTCGTACGATTCATTCTAATTCATTCGTACGATCCATTCTGATTCATTCGTACGATCCATTCTAATTCATTCGTACGATCCATTCTACTTCATTCGCACGAATGTATCCATTCTAATTCATTCGTACAATCCATTCTAATTCATTCGCATGATCAATTCTTATTCATTCGTCGATTCATTCCTACGATCTATTCTAATTCATTCGTTCGAATGTATCCATTCTAATTCATTCGTACGATTCATTCCAATTCATTCGTATGATCCATTCTAATTCATTCGTACGATCCATTCTACTTCATTCGCACGAATGTATCTATTCTAATTTATTCGTACAATCCATTCTAATTCATTCGCACGATCAATTCTAATTCATTCGCATGATCCATTCTAATTCATTCCTACGATCTATTCTAATTCATTCGTTCGAATGTATCCATTCTAATTCATTCGTACGATTCATTCTAATTCATTCGTACGATCCATTCTAATTCATTCGTACGATCCATTCTACTTCATTCGCATGAATGTATCCATTCTAATTCATTCGTGCAATCCATTCTAATTCATTCGCACGATCAATTCTAATTCATTCGTATGATCCATTCTAATTCATTCCTATGATCTATTCTAATTCATTCGTTCGAATGTATCCATTCTAATTCATTCGAACGATTTATTCTAATTCATTCGTACGATCCATTCTAATTCATTCGTACGATCCATTCTACTTCATTCGCACGAATGTATCCATTCTAATTCATTCGTACAATCCATTCTAATTCATTCGCACGATCAATTCTAATTCATTCGTATGATCCATTCTAATACATTCCTACGATCTATTCTAATTCATTCGTTCGAATGTATCCATTCTAATTCATTCATACGATTCATTCTAATTCATTCGTACGATCCATTCTACTTCATTCGCACGAATGTATCCATTCTAATTCATTCATACAATCCATTCTAATTCATTTGCACGAATGTATCTATTCTAATTCATTCGCACGATCAATTCTAATTCATTCGTATGTTCCATTCTAATTCATTCCTATGATCTATTCTAATTCATTCGTTCGAATGCATCCATTCTAATTCATTCGTACGATCCATTCTAATTCATTCGTACGATCCATTCTACTTCATTCGCACGAATGTATCCTTTCTAATTCATTCGTACGATCCATTCTACTTCATTCGCACGAATGTATCCATTCTAATTAGAATGGATTCATTCTACTTCATTCGCACGAATGTATCCATTCTAATTCATTCGCATAATCCATTCTAATTCATTCGCACGATCAATTCTAATTCATTCGTATGATCCATTCTAATTCATTCCTACGATCTATTCTAATTCATTCGTTCGAATGTATCCATTCTAATTCATTCGTACGATCCATTCTAATTCATTCGTACGATCCATTCTACTTCATTCGCACGAATGTATCCATTCTAATTCATTCGTACGATTCATTCTAATTCATTCGTACGATCCATTCTAATTCATTCGTACGATCCATTCTACTTCATTCGCACGAATGTATCCATTCTAATTCATTCGTGCAATCCATTCTAATTCAATCGCACGATCAATTCTAATTCATTCGTATGATCCATTCTAATTCATTCCTACGATCTATTCTAATTCATTTGTTCGAATGTATCCATTCTAATTCATTCGTACGATTCATTCTAATTCATACGTACGATCCATTCTAATTCATTCGTACGATCCATTCTACTTCATTCGGACGAATGTATCCATTCTAATTCATTCGTACAATCCATTCTAATTCATTCGCACGATCAATTCTAATTCATTCGTATGATCCATTCTAATACATTCCTACGATCTATTCTAATTCATTCGTTCGAATGTATCCATTCTAATTCATTCGTACGATTCATTCTAATTCATTCGTACGATCCATTCTACTTCATTCGCACGAATGTATCCATTCTAATTCATTCGTACAATCCATTCTAATTCATTTGCACGAATGTATCTATTCTAATTCATTCGCACGATCAATTCTAATTCATTCGTATGTTCCATTCTAATTCATTCCTATGATCTATTCTAATTCATTCGTTCGAATGCATCCATTCTAATTCATTCGTACGATCCATTCTAATTCATTCGTACGATCCATTCTACTTCATTCGCACGAATGTATCCATTCTAATTCATTCGTACGATCCATTCTACTTCATTCGCACGAATGTATCCATTCTAATTAGAATGGATTCATTCTACTTCATTCGCACGAATGTATCCATTCTAATTCATTCGCACAATCCATTCTAATTCATTCGCACGATCAATTCTTATTCATTCATATGATCCATTCTAATTCAATCCTACGATCTATTCTAATTCATTCGTTCGAATGTATCCATTCTAATTCATTCGTACGATCCATTCTAATTCATTCGTACGATCCATTCTACTTCATTCGCACGAATGTATCCATTCTAATTCATTCGTACGATTCATTCTAATTCATTCGTACGATCCATTCTAATTCATTCGTACAATCCATTCTACTTCATTCGCACGAATGTATCCATTCTAATTCATTCGTGCAATCCATTCTAATTCAATCGCACGATCAATTCTAATTCATTCGTATGATCCATTCTAATTCATTCCTACGATCTATTCTAATTCATTTGTTCGAATATATCTATTCTAATTCATTCGTACGATTCATTCTAATTCATACGTACGATCCATTCTAATTCATTCGTACGATCCATTCTACTTCATTCGCACGAATGTATCCATTCTAATTCATTCGTACAATCCATTCTAATTCATTCGCACGATCAATTCTAATTCATTCGTATGATCCATTCTAATTCATTCCTACGATCTATTCTAATTCATTCGTTCGAATGTATCCATTCTGATTCATTCGTACGATTCATTCTAATTCATTCGTACGATCCATTCTAATTCATTCGTACGATCCATTCTACTTCATTCGCTCGAATGTATCCATTCTAATTCATTCGTGCAATCCATTCTAATTCATTCTCACGATCAATTCTAATTCATTCGTATGATCCATTCTAATTCATTCCTACGATCTATTCTAATTCATTCGTTCGAATGTATCCATTCTAATTCATTCGTACGATTCATTCTAATTCATTCGTATGATCCATTCTAATTCATTCGTACGATCCATTCTACTTCATTCGCACGAATGTATCCATTCTAATTCATTCGTACAATCCATTCTAATTCATTCGCACGATCAATTCTAATTCATTCGTATGATCCATTCTAATTCATTCCTACGATCTATTCTAATTCATTCGTTCGAATGTATCCATTCTAATTCATTCGTACGATTCATTCTAATTCATTCGTACGATCCATTCTAATTCATTCGTACGATCCATTCTACTTCATTCGCACGAATGTATCCATTCTAATTCATTCGTACAATCCATTCTAATTCATTCGCACGATCAATTCTAATTCATTCGTATGATCCATTCTAATTCATTCCTATGATCTATTCTAATTCATTCGTTCGAATGTTTCCATTCTAATTCATTCATATGATTCATTCTAATTCATTCGTACGATCCATTCTGATTCATTCGTACAATCCATTCTATATCATTCGCACGAATGTATCCATTCGAATTCATTCGTACAATCCATTCTAATTCATTCGCACGATCAATTCTAATTCATTCGTATGATCCTTTCTAATTCATTCCTACGATCTATTCTAATTCATTCGTTCGAATGTATCCTTTCTAATTCATTTGTACGATTCATTCTAATTCATTCGTACGATCCATTCTAATTCATTCGTACGATCCATTCTACTTCATTCGCACGAATGTATCCATTCTAATTCATTCGTACAATCCATTCTAATTCATTCTCACGATCAATTCTAATTCATTCGTATGATCCATTCTAATTCATTCCTACGATCTATTCTAATTTATACGTTCGAATGTATCCATTCTAATTCATTCGTACGATTCATTCTAATTCATTCGTAAGATCCATTCTAATTCATTCGTACGATCCATTCTAATTCATTCGTACGATCCATTCTACTTCATTCGCACGAATGTATCCGTACGATCCATTCTACTTCATTCGCACGAATGTATCCATTCTAATTCATTCGTACGATCCATTCTAATTCATTTGTATGATCCATTCTAATTCATTCGTACGATCCATTCTAATCCATTCGTACGATCCATGGTAATTCATTCGTACGATCCATTCTAATTCATTCCTACGATCCATTCTACATCATTCGCACGAATGTATCCATTCTAATTCATTCGTACAATCCATTCTAATTCATTCGCACGATCAATTCTAATTCATTCGTATGATCCATTCTAATTCATTACTACGATCTATTCTAATTCATTCGTTCGAATGTATCCATTCTAATTCATTCGTACGATTCATTCTAATTCATTCGTACGATCCATTCTAATTCATTCGTACGATCCATTCTACTTCATTCGCACGAATGTATCCATTCTAATTCATTCGTACAATCCATTCTAATTCATTCGCACGATCAATTCTAATTCATTCGTATGATCCATTCTAATTCATTCCTATGATCTATTCTAATTCATTCGTTCGAATGTATCCATTCTAATTCATTCGTACGATTCATTCTAATTCATTCATACGATCCATTCTAATTCATTCGTATGATCCATTCTAATTCATTCCTACGATCTATTCTAATTCATTCGTTCGAATGTATCCATTCTAATTCATTCGTACGATTCATTCTAATTCATTAGTACGATCCATTCTAATTCATTCGTACGATCCATTCTACTTCATTCGCATGAATGTGTCCATTCTAATTCATTCGTGCAATCCATTCTAATTCATTCGCACGATCAATTCTAATTCATTCATCTGAACCATTATAATTCATTCGTACGATCCATTCTAATTCATTCGCACAAATGTATCCATTCTAATTCATTCGCTCGAATATATCCATTTTAATTCATTCGTACGATCCATTCTAATTCATTCGTACGATCTAATTCATTCATATGATCCATTCTAATTCATTCGTATGATCGATTCTAATTCATTTGCACGATCTGATCCATTCTAATTCATTCCTACGATCCATTCTGATTCATTCGTTCGAATGTTTCCATTCTAATTCATTCGTACGATTCAATCTAATTCATTCGTACGATCCATTCTGATTCATTCAACTTCATTCGCACGAATGTATCCATTCTAATTCATTCGTACAATCCATTCTAATTCATTCGCACGATCAATTCTAATTCATTCGTATGATCCATTCTAATTCATTCCTACGATCTATTCTAATTCATTCGTTTGAATGTATCCTTTCTAATTCATTCGTACGATCCATTCTGATTCATTCGTACGATCCATTCTAATTCATTCGTACGATCCATTCTACTTCATTCGCACGAATGTATCCATTCTAATTCATTCGTGCAATCCATTCTAATTCATTCGCACGATCAATTCTAATTCATTCATATGATCCATTATAATTCATTCCTACGATCCATTCTGATTCATTCGTTCGAATGTTTCCATTCTAATTCATTCGTACGATTCATTCTTATTCATTCGTACGTTCCATTCTGATTCATTCGCACGATCAATTCTAATTCATTCGTATGATCCATTCTAATTCATTCCTACGATCTATTCGAATTCATTCGTTCGAATGTATCCATTCTAATTCATTCGTACGATTCATTCTAATTCATTCGTACGATCCATTCTAATTCATTCGTACGATCCATTCTACTTCATTCGCATGAATGTATCCATTCTAATTCATTCGTGCAATCCATTCTAATTCATTCGCACGATCAATTCTAATTCATTCGTATGATCCATTCTAATTCATTCCTATGATCTATTCTAATTCATTCGTTCGAATGTATCCATTCTAATTCATTCGTACGATCCATTCTAATTCATTCGTATGATCCATTCTACTTCATTCGCACGAATGTATCCATTCTAATTCATTCGTACAATCCATTCTAATTAATTCGCACGATCAATTCTAATTCATTCGTATGATCCATTCGAATTCATTCCTACGATCTATTCTAATTCATTCGTTCGAATGTATCCATTCAAATTCATTCGTACGATTCATTCTAATTCATTCGTACGATCCATTCTAATTCATTCGTACGATCCATTCTACTTCATTCGCACGAATGTTTCCATTCTAATTCATTCGTATGATCCATTCTAATTCTTTCCTACGATCTACTCTAATTCATTCGTTCGAATGTTTCCATTCTAATTCATTCGTACGATTCATTCTAATTCATTCGTACGATTCATTCTAATTTATTCGTACGATCCATTCTAATTCATTCGTACGATCCATTCTACTTCATTCGCACGAATGTATCCATTCTAATTCATTCGTACAATCCATTCTAATTCATTCGTTCGAATGTATCCATTCTAATTCATTCGTGCGAATGAATTAGAATGGATCGTACGAATGAATTAGAATGAATCGTACGAATGAATTAGAATGGAAACATTCGAACGAATGAATTAGAGTAGATCGTAGGAAAGAATTAGAATGGATCATACGAATGAATTAGAATTGATCGTGCGAATGAATTAGAATGGATTGTACGAATGAATTAGAATGGATACATTCGTGTGAATGAAGTAGAATGGATCGTACGAATGAATTAGAATGGGATCGTACGAATGAATTTGAATGGATCGTACAATCCATTCTAATTCATTCGCACGATCAATTCTAATTCATTCGTATGATCCATTCTAATTCATTCCTACGATCTATTCTAATTCATTCGTTCGAATGTATCCAATGAATTAGAATGGATCATACGAATGAATTAGAATTGATCGTGCGAATGAATTAGAATGGATTGTACGAATGAATTAGAATGGATACATTCGTGAGAATGAAATAGAATGGAACGTACGAATGAATTAGAATGGATCGTACGAATGAATTAGAATGAATCGTACGAATGAATTAGAATGGATACATTGGAACGAATGAATTAGAATAGATCGTAGGAATGAATTAGAATAGATCATACGAATGAATTAGAAATGATCGTGCGAATGAATTAGAATGGATTGCACGAATGAATTAGAATGGATACATTCGTGCGAATGAAGTAGAATGAATCGTACGAATGAATTAAAATGGATCGTACGAATGAATTAGAATGAATCGTACGAATGAATTAGAATGGATACATTCGAACGAATGAATTAGAATAGATCGTAGGAATGAATTAGAATGGATCATACGAATGAATTAGAATTGATCGTGCGAATGAATTAGAATGGATTGTACGAATGAATTAGAATGGATACATTCGTGCGAATGAAGTAGAATGGATCGTACGATGAATTAGAATTGATCGTGCGAATGAATTAGAATGGATAGTACGAATGAATTAGAATGGATACATTCGTGCGAATGAAGTAGAATGGATCGTACGAATGAATTAGAATGGATCGTACGAATGAATTAGAATGGATGCATTCGAACGAATGAATTAGAATAGATCGTAGGAATGAATTAGAATGGATCATACGAATGAATTAGAATTGATCGTGCGAATGAATTAGAATGGATTGTACGAATGAATTAGAATGGATACATTCGTGCGAATGATGTAGAATGGATCGTACGAATGAATCAGAATGGATCGTACGAATGAATTAGAATGAATCGTACGAATGAATTAGAATGGAAACATTCGAACGAATGAATTAGAATAGATCGTAGGAATGAATTAGAATGGATCATACGAATGAATTAGAATTGATCGTGCGAATGAATTAGAATGGATTGTATGAATGAATTAGAATGGATACATTCGTGCGAATGAAGTAGAATGGATCGTACGAATGAATGAGAATAGATCATACGAATGAATTAGAATGAATCGTACGAATGAATTAGAATGGATACATTCGAACGAATGAATTAGAATAGATCGTAGGAATGAATTCGAATGGATCATACGAATGAATTAGAATTGATCATGCGAATGAATTAAAATGGATTGTACGAATGAATTAGAATGGATACATTCGTGCGAATGATGTAGAATGGATCGTACGAATGAACCAGAATGGATCGTACGAATGAATTAGAATGAATCGTACGAATGAATTAGAATGGAAACATTCGAACGAATGAATTAGAATAGATCGTAGGAATGAATTAGAATGGATCATACGAATAAATTAGAATTGATCGTGCGAATGAATTAGAATGGATTGTATGAATGAATTAGAATGGATACATTCGTGCGAATGAAGTAGAATGGATCGTACGAATGAATTAGAATGGATCGTACGAATGAATTAGAATGAATCGTACGAATGAATTAGAATGGAAACATTCGAATGAATGAATTAGAATAGATCGTAGGAATGAATTAGAATGGATCATACGAATGAATTAGAATTGATCGTGCGAATGAATTAGAATGGATTGTACGAATGAATTAGAATGGATACATTCGTGCGAATGAAGTAGAATGGATCGTATGAATGAATTAGAATGGATCGTACGAATGAATTAGAATGAATCGTACGAATGAATTAGAATGGATATATTCGAACGAATGAATTAGAATAGATCGTAGGAACGAATTAGAATGGATCATATGAATGAATTAGAATTGATCGTGCGAATGAATTAGAATTGATTGTACGAATGAATTAGAATGGATACATTCGTGCGAATGAAGTAGAATGGATCCTACGAATGAATTAGAATGGATCGTACGAATGAATTAGAATGAATCGTACGAATAAATTAGAATGGATACATTCGAACTAATGAATTAGAATAGATCGTAGGAATGAATTAGAATGGATCATACGAATGAATTAGAATTGATCGTGCGAATGAATTAGAATGGATTGCACGAATGAATTAGAATGGATATATTCGTGCGTACGAATGAATTAGAATGGATACATTCGAACGAATGAATTAGAATAGATCGTAGGAATGAATTAGAATGGATCATACCAATGAATTAGAATTGATCGTGCGAATGAATTAGAATGGATTGTACGAATGAATTAGAATGGATCGTACGAATGAATTAGAATGAATCGTACGAATGAATTAGAATGGATACATTCGAACGAATGAATTAGAATAGATCGTAGAAATGAATTAGAATGGATCATACGAATGAATTAGAATTGATCGAGCGAATGAAATAGAATGGATTGTATGAATGAATTAGAATGGATACATTCGTGCGAATGAAGTAGAATGGATCGTACGAATGAATTAGAATGGATCGTATGAATGAATTAGAATGAATCGTACGAATGAATTAGAATGTATACATTCGAACAAATGAATTAGAATAGATCGTAGGAATGAATTAGAATGGATCGTACGAATGAATTAGAATTGATCGTGCGAATGAATTAGAATGGATTGCACGAATGAATTAGAATGGATACATTTGAGCGAATGAAGTAGAATGAATCGTACAAATGAATTAGAATGGATCGTACGAATGAATTAGAATGAATCGTACGAATGAATTAGAATGGATACATTCGAACGAATGAATTAGAATAGATCGTAGGAATGAATTAGAATGGATCATACGAATGAATTAGAATTGATCGTGCGAATGAATTAGAATGGATTGTACGAATGAATTAAAATGGATACATTCGTGC
Organism: Chamaelirium japonicum; assembly: GCA_947650365.1. NCBI lineage: Eukaryota > Viridiplantae > Streptophyta > Magnoliopsida > Liliales > Melanthiaceae > Chamaelirium > Chamaelirium japonicum. Next base: position 242,497 of record CANTAL010000127.1, on the reverse strand, counting down.
GAATGAAGTAGAATGGATCGTACGAATGAATTAGAATGAATCGTACGAATGAATTAGAATGGATACATTCGAACGAATAAATTAGAATAGATCGTAGGAATGAATTAGAATGGATCATACGAATGAATTAGAATTGATCGTGCGAATGAATTAGAATGGATTGTACGAATGAATTAGAATGGATACATTCGTGCGAATGAAGTAGAATGGATCGTACGAATGAATTAGAATGAATCGTACGAATGAATTAGAATGAATCGTACGAATGAATTAGAATGGATACATTCGAACGAATGAATTAGAATAGATCGTAGGAATGAATTAGAATGGATCATACGAATGAATTAGAATTGATCGTGCGAATGAATTAGAATGGATTGTACGAATGAATTAGAATGGATACATTCGTGCGAATGATGTAGAATGGATCGTACGAATGAATCAGAATGGATCGTACGAATGAATTAGAATGAATCGTACGAATGAATTAGAATGGAAACATTCGAACGAATGAATTAGAATAGATCGTAGGAATGAATTAGAATGGATCATACGAATGAATTAGAATTGATCGTGCGAATGAATTAGAATGGATTGCACGAATGAATTAGAATGGATACATTCGTGCGAATGAAGTAAAATGGATCGTACGAATGAATTAGAATGGATCGTACGAATGAATTAGAATGGATCGTACGAATGAATTAGAATGGATGCATTCGAACAAATGAATTAGAATAGATCGTAGGAATGAATTAGAATGGATCATACGAATGAATTAGAATTGATCGTGCGAATGAATTAGAATGGATTGTACGAATGAATTAGAATGGATACATTCGTGCGAATGATGTAGAATGGATCGTACGAATGAATCAGAATGGATCGTACGAATGAATTAGAATGAATCGTACGAATGAATTAGAATGGAAACTTTCGAACGAATGAATTAGAATAGATCGTAGGAATGAATTAGAATGGATCATACGAATGAATTAGAATTGATCGTGCGAATGAATTAGAATGGATTGTACGAATGAATTAGAATGGATACATTCGTGCGAATGAAGTAGAATGGATCGTACAAATGAATGAGAATGGATCGTACGAATGAATTAGAATGAATCGTACGAATGAATTAGAATGGATACATTCGAACGAATGAATTAGAATAGATCGTAGGAATGAATTAGAATGGATCATACGAATGAATTAGAATTGATCATGCGAATGAATTAAAATGGATTGTACGAATGAATTAGAATGGATACATTCGTGCGAATGATGTAGAATGGATCGTACGAATGAATCAGAATGGATCGTACGAATGAATTAGAATGAATCGTACGAATGAATTAGAATGGAAACATTCGAACGAATGAATTAGAATAGATCGTAGGAATGAATTATAATGGATCATACGAATGAATTAGAATTGATCGTGCGAATGAATTAGAATGGATTGTATGAATGAATTAGAATGGATACATTCGTGCGAATGAATTAGAATGGATCGTACGAATGAATTAGAATGAATCGTACGAATGAATTAGAATGGAAACATTCAAATGAATGAATTAGAATAGATCGTAGGAATGAATTAGAATGGATCATACGAATGAATTAGAATTGATCGTGCGAATGAATTAGAATGGATTGTACGAATGAATTAGAATGGATACATTCGTGCGAATGAAGTAGAATGGATCGTATGAATGAATTAGAATGGATCGTACGAATGAATTAGAATGAATCGTACGAATGAATTAGAATGGATACATTCGAACGAATGTATTAGAATAGATCGTAGGAATGAATTAGAATGGATCATATGAATGAATTAGAATTGATCGTGCGAATGAATTAGAATTGATTGTACGAATGAATTAGAATGGATACATTCGTGCGAATGAAGTAGAATGGATCGTACGAATGAATTAGAATGGATCGTACGAATGAATTAGAATGAATCGTACGAATGAATTAGAATGGATACATTCGAACTAATGAATTAGAATAGATCGTAGGAATGAATTAGAATGGATCATACGAATGAATTAGAATTGATCGTGCGAATGAATAAGAATGGATTGCACGAATGAATTAGAATGGATACATTCGTGCGTACGAATGAATTAGAATGGATACATTCGAACGAATGAATTAGAATAGATCGTAGGAATAAATTAGAATGGATCATACGAATGAATTAGAATTGATCGTGCGAATGAATTAGAATGGATTATACGAATGAATTAGAATGGATCGTACGAATGAATTAGAATGAATCGTACGAATGAATTAGAATGGATACATTCGAACAAATGAATTAGAATAGATCGTAGGAATGAATTAGAATGGATCATACGAATGAATTAGAATTGATCGAGTGAATGAATTAGAATGGATTGTACGAATGAATTAGAATGGATACATTCGTGCGAATGAAGTAGAATGGATCGTACGAATGAATTAGAATGGATCGTATGAATGAATTAGAATGAATCGTACGAATGAATTAGAATGGATACATTCGAACGAATGAATTAGAATAGATCATAGGAATGAATTAGAATGGATCGTACGAATGAATTAGAATTGATCGTGCGAATGAATTAGAATGGATTGCACGAATGAATTAGAATGGATACATTTGAGCGAATGAAGTAGAATGAATCGTACAAATGAATTAGAATGGATCGTACGAATGAATTATAATGAATCGTACGAATGAATTAGAATGGATACATTCGAACGAATGAATTAGAATAGATCGTAGGAATGAATTAGAATGGATCATACGAATGAATTAGAATTGATCCTGCGAATGAATTAGAATGGATTGTACGAATGATTTAGAATGGATACATTCGTGCGAATGAAGTAGAATGGATCGTACGAATGAATTAGAATGAATCGTACGAATGAATTAGAATGGATACATTCGAACAAATAAATTAGAATAGATCGTAGGAATGAATTAGAATGGATCATACGAATGAATTAGAATTGATCGTGCGAATGAATTAGAATGAATTGTACGAATGAATTAGAATGGATACATTCGTGCGAATGAAGTAGAATGGATCGTACGAATGAATTAGAATGAATCGTACGAATGAATTAGAATGAATCGTACGAATGAATTAGAATGGATACATTCGAACGAATGAATTAGAATAGATCGTAGGAATGAATTAGAATGGATCATACGAATGAATTAGAATTGATCGTGCGAATGAATTAGAATGGATTGTACGAATGAATTAGAATGGATACATTCGTGCGAATGATGTAGAATGGATCGTACGAATGAATCAGAATGGATCGTACGAATGAATTAGAATGAATCGTACGAATGAATTAGAATGGAAACATTCGAACGAATGAATTAGAATAGATCGTAGGAATGAATTAGAATGGATCATACGAATGAATTAGAATTGATCGTGCGAATGAATTAGAATGGATTGCACGAATGAATTAGAATGGATACATTCGTGCGAATGAAGTAGAATGGATCGTACGAATGAATTAGAATGGATCGTACGAATGAATTAGAATGAATCGAACGAATGAATTAAAATGGATACATTCGAACGAATGAATTAGAATAGATCGTAGGAATGAATTAGAATGGATCATACGAATGAATTAGAATTGATCGAGTGAATGAATTAGAATGGATTGTACGAATAAATTAGAATGGATACATTCGGGCGAATGAAGTTGAATGGATCGTACGAATGAATTAGAATGGATCGTACGAATGAATTAGAATGGATACATTCGAACGAATGAATTAGAATAGATCGTAGGAATGAATTAGAATGGATCATACGAATGAATTAGAATTGATCGTGCGAATGAATTAGAATGGATTGTACGAATGAATTAGAATGGATACATTCATGCGAATGAAGTATAATGGATCGTACGAATGAATTAGAATGGATCGTACGAATGAATTAGAATGGATCTGAGTAAGAATAGATCGTACGAATGAAATAGAATGGATCGTACGAATACATTAGAATGGATCGTGCTAATGAATTAGAATGGATATATTCGAGCGAATGAATTAGAATAGATCGTACGAATGAATTAGAATTAGAATGGATTATACGAATGAATTAGAATGAATCGTACGAATGTTTCCATTCGAATTCATTCGTACGATTCATTCTAATTCATTCGTACTATCCATTCTAATTCATTCGTACGATCCATTCTACTTCATTCGCACGAATGTATCCATTCTAATTCATTCGTACAATCCATACTAATTCATTCGTACGATCAATTCTAATTCATTCGTATGATCCATTCTAATTCATTCCTACGATCTATTCTAATTCATTCGTTCGAATGGATACATTCGTGCGAATGATGTAGAATGGATCGTACAAATGAATGGATTGTACGAATGAATTAGAATGGATACATTCGTGCGAATGAAGTAGAATGGATCGTACGAATGAATTAGAATGGATCGTATGAATGAATTAGAATGGATACATTCGAACGAATGAATTAGAATAGATCGTAGGAATGAATTAGAATGGATCATACGAATGAATTAGAATTGATCGTGCGAATGAATTAGAATGGATTGCACGAATGAATTAGAATGGATACATTCGTGCGAATGAAGTAGAATGGATCGTACGAATGAATTAGAATGGATCGTACGAATGAATTAGAATGAATCGTACGAATGAATTAGAATGGATACATTCGAACGAATGAATTAGAATAGATCGTAGGAATGAATTAGAATGGATCATACGAATGAATTAGAATTGATCGTGCAAATGAATTAGAATGGATTGTACGAATGAATTAGAATGGATACATTCGTGCGAATGATGTAGAATGGATCGTACTAATGAATCAGAATGGATCGAACGAATGAATTAGAATGAATCGTACGAATGAATTAGAATGGATACATTCGAACGAATGAATTAGAATAGATCGTAGGAATAAATTAGAATGGATCATACGAATGAATTAGAATTGATCGTGCGAATGAATTAGAATGGATTGCACGAATGAATTAGAATGGATACATTCATGCGAATAAAGTAGAATGGATCGTACGAATAATTAGAATGGATCGTACGAATGAATTAGAATGAATCGTACGAATGAATTAGAATGGATACATTCGAACGAATGAATTAGAATAGATCGTAGGAATGAATTAGAATGGATCATACGAATGAATTAGAATTGATCGTGCGAATGAATTAGAATGGATTGTACGAATGAATTAGAATGGATACATTCGTGCGAATGATGTAGAATGGATCGTACGAATGAATCAGAATGGAACGTACGAATGAATTATAATGAATCGTACGAATGAATTAGAATGGAAACATTCGAACGAATGAATTAGAATAGATCGTAGGAATGAATTAGAATGGATCATACGAATGAATTAGAATTGATCGTGCGAATGAATTACAATGGATTGTACGAATGAATTAGTATGGATACATTCGTGCGAATGAAGTAGAATGGATCGTACGAATGAATTAGAATGGATCGTACGAATGAATTAGAATGAATCGTACGAATGAATTAGAATGGATCGTACGAATGAATTAGAATGGATCCATTCGTATTCATTCGTACAATCCATTCTAATTCATTCTACGTCATTCTACTTCATTCGCATGAATGTATCCATTCTAATTCATTCGTACAATCCATTCTAATTCATTCGCACGATCAATTCTAATTCATTCGTATGATCCATTCTAATTCATTCCTACGATCTATTCTAATTCATTCGTTCGAATGTATCCATTCCAATTCATTCGTACGATTCATTCTAATTCATTCGTACGATCCATTCTAATTCATTCGTACGATCCATTCTACTTCATTCGCACGAATGTATCCATTCTAATTCATTCGTACAATCCATTCTAATTCATTCGCACGATCAATTCTAATTCATTCGTATGATCCATTCTAATTCATTCCTACGATCTATTCTAATTTATTCGTTCGAATGTATCCATTCTAATTCATTCGTACGATTCATTCTAATTCATTCGTACGATCCATTCTGATTCATTCGTACGATCCGTTCAAATTCATTCGTACAATCCATTCTAATTCATTCGCACGAATGTATCCATTCTAATTCATTCGTACAATCCATTCTAATTCATTCGCACGATCAATTCTAATTCATTCGTATGATTCATTCTAATTCATTCGTACGATCGATTCTAATTCATTCGTTCGAATGTATCCATTCTAATTCATTCGTTCAATCCATTCTAATTCATTCGCACGATCAATTCTAATTCATTCGTACGATCCATTCTAATTGATAACCGTTCCCCACGCCACGCTGGAGGAGCCCTCACCTTCGAAGTCGACGAACCAAGTAAGACCTACAACATGCGAAAATATTTAAAATTAGAATGGATCATACGAATGAATTAGAATTGATCGTGCGAATGAATTAGAATGGATTGTACGAATGAATTAGAATGGATACATTCGTGCGAATGAAGTAGAATGGATCGTACGAATGAATTAGAATGGATCGTACGAATGAATTAGAATGAATCATACGAATGAATTAGAATGGATACATTCGAACGAATGAAGTAGAATGGATCGTACGAATGAATTAGAATGGATCGTACGAATGAATTAGAATGAATCATACGAATGAATTAGAATGGATACATTCGAACGAATGAATTAGAATAGATCGTAGGAATGAATTAGAATGGATCATACGAATGAATTAGAATGGATCGTACGAATGAATCAGAATGGATCGTACGAATGAATTAGAATTAATCGTACGAATGAATTAGAATGGATACATTCGAACGAATGAATTAGAATAGATCGTAGGAATGAATTAGAATGGATCATACGAATGAATTAGAATTGATCATACGAATGAATTAGAATGGATTGCACGAATGAATTAGAATGGATACATTCGTGCGAATGAAGTAGAATGGATACATTCGAACGAATGAATTAGAATAGATCGTAGGAATGAATTAGAATGGATCATACGAATGAATTAGAATTGATCGTGCGAATGAATTAGAATGGATTGTACGAATGAATTAGAATGGATTATATGAATGAATTAGAATGGATACATTCGTGCGAATGAAGTAGAATGTATCGTACGAATGAATTAGAATGGATCGTACGAATGAATCAGAATGGATCGTACGAATGAATTAGAATGAATCATACGAATGAATTAGAATGGAAACATTCGAACGAATGAATTAGAATAGATCGTAGGAATGAATTAGAATGGATCATACGAATGAATTAGAATTGATCGTGCGAATAAATTAGAATGGATTGTACGAATGAATTAGAATGGATACATTCGTGCGAATGAAGTAGAATGGATCGTACGAATGAATTAGAATGGATCGTACGAATGAATTAGAATGGATCGTACGAATGAATTAGAATGAATCGTAGGAATGAATTAGAATGGATACATTCGAACGAATAAATTAGAATAGATCGTAGGAATGAATTAGAATGGATCATACGAATGAATTAGAATTGATCGTGCGAATGAATTAGAATGGATTGTACGAATGAATTAGAATGGATACATTCGTGCGAATGAAGTAGAATGGATCGTACGAATGAATTAGAATGGATCGTACGAATAAATTAGAATGAATCGTACGAATGAATTAGAATGGATACATTCGAACGAATGAATTAGAATAGATCGTAGGAATGAATTAGAATGGATCATACGAATAAATTAGAATTGATCGTGCGAATGAATTAAAATGGATTGTACGAATGAATTAGAATGGATTGTACGATCCATTCTAATTCATTCGTATGATTCATTCTAATTCATTCGTACGATCCATTCTAATTCATTCGTACGATCCATTCTACTTCATTCGTACGATCCATTCTAATTCATTCGTACGATCCATTCTACTTTATTCGCACGAATGTATCCATTCTAATTCATTCGTACAATCCTTTCTAATTCATTCGCACGATCAATTCTAATTCATTCGTATGATCAATTCTAATTCATTCCTACGATCTATTCTAATTCATTCGTTCGAATGTATCCATTCTAATTCATTCGTACGATCCATTCTAATTCATTCGTACGATCCACTTTCATTCGTACGATCCATTCTACTTCATTCGCACGAATGTATCCATTCTAATTCATTCGTACAATCCATTCTAATTCATTCGCACGATCAATTCTATTTCATTCGTATGATCCATTCTAATTCATTCATACGATCCATTCTACTTCATTCTCACGAATGTATCCATTCTAATTCATTCGTACAATCCATTCTAATTCATTCGCACGATCAATTCTAATTCATTCGTATGATCCATTCTAATTCATTCCTACGATCTATTCTAATTTATTCGTTCGAATGTATCCATTCTAATTCATTCGTACGATTCATTCTAATTCATTCGTACGATCCATTCTAATTCATTCGTACGATCCATTCTACTTAATTCTCACGAATGTATCCATTCTAATTCATTCGTACAATCCATTCTAATTCATTCGCATGATCAATTCTAATTCATTCGTATGATCCATTCTAATTCATTCCTACGATCTATTCTAATTCATTCGTTCGAATGTATCCATTCTAATTCATTCGTACGATTCATTCTAATTCATTCGTACGATCCATTCTAATTCATTCGTACGATCCATTCTACTTCATTCGCACGAATGTATCCATTCTAATTCATTCGTACAAACCATTCTAATTCATTCACACGAATGTATCCATTCTAATTCATTCGTACAATCCATTCTAATTCATTCACACGATCAATTCTAATTCATTCGTATGATCCATTCTAATTCATTTTTACATTCGTGCGAATGATGTAGAATGGATCGTACGAATGAATCAGAATGGATCGTACGAATGAATTTGAATGGATCGTATAAATGAATTAGAATGGATCGTGCGAATGAATTAGAATGGATCGTATGACTGAATTAAAATGGATACATTCGTGCAGATGAATTAGAATGGATCGTAGGAATGTGTAAGAATGGATCATACAAATGAAATAGAATGGATCGTACGAATGAATTAGAATGGATCGTGCTAATGAATTAGAATGGATCGTAAGATCGTAGGAATGAATTAGAATGGATCATACGAATGAATTAGAATTGATCGTGCGAATGAATTAGAATGGATTGTACGAATGAATTAGAATGGATACATTCGTGCGAATGAATTAGAATGGATCGTACGAATGAATTAGAATAGATCGTACGAATGAATTAGAATGAATCGTACGAATGAATTAGAATGGATATATTCGAACGAATAAATTAGAATAGATCGTAGGAATGAATTAGAATGGATCATACGAATGAATTAGAATTGATCGTGCGAATGAATTAGAATGGATTGTACGAATGAATTAGAATGGATACATTCGTGCGAATGAAGTAGAATGGATCGTACGAATGAATCAGAATGGATCGTAAGAATGAATTAGAATGAATCGTACGAATGAATTAGAATGGATTGTATGAATGAATTAGAATGGATCGTATGAATGAATTAGAATGGATCGTGCGAATGAATTAAACTGGATCGTACGAATGAATTAGAATGGATCGTATGAATGAATTAGAATGGATCGTTCGAATGAATTAGAATGGATCGTACGAATGAATTAGAATAGTATGGATACATTCGTGCGAATGAATTAGAATGGATCGTACGAATGAGTAAGAATGGATCGTACGAATGAAATAGAATGGATCGTACGAATGAATTGGAATGAATCATACAAATGAATTAGAATGGAAACATTCGAACGAATGAATTAAAATAGATCGTAGGAATGAATTAGAATGGATCATACGAATGAATTAGAATTGATCGTGCGAATGAATTAGAATGGATTGTACGAAGGAATTAGAATGGATACATTCGTGCGAATGAAGTAGAATGGATCCTACGAATGAAATAGAATGGATCGTACGAATGAATTAGAATGAATCGTACGAATGAATTAGAATGGATACATTCGAACGAATGAATTAGAATAGATCATAGGAATGAATTAGAATGGATCATACGAATGAATTAGAATTGATCGTGCGAATGTATTAGAATGGACTATACGAATGAATTAGAATGGATACATTCGTCCGAATGAAGTAGAATGGATCGTACGAATGAATTAGAATGGATCGTACGAATGAATTAGAATGGATACATTCGAACGAATGAATTAGAATAGATCGTAGGAATGAATTAGAATGGATCGTACGAATGAATTAGAATTGATCGTGCGAATGAATTAGAATAGATTGTACGAATGAATTAGAATGGATACATTCGTGCGAATGAAGTAGAATGGATCGTACGAATGAATTAGAATGGATTGTACGAATGAATCAGAATGGATCGTACGAATGAATTAGAATGAATCGTACGAATGAATTAGAATGGAAACATTCGAACGAATGAATTAGAATAGATCGTAGGAATGAATTAGAATGGATCATACGAATGAATTAGAATGGATCATACGAATAAATTAGAATGGATACATTCGAACGAATGAATTAGAATAGATCGTAGGAATGAATTAGAATGGATGATACAAATGAATTAGAATTGATCGTGCGAATGAATTAGAATGGATTGTACGAAGGAATTATAATGGATACATTCGTGCGAATGAAGTAGAATGGATCATACGAATGAAATAGAATGGATCGTATGAAGAATTAGAATAAATCGTACGAATGAATTAGAATGGATACATTCGAACGAATGAATTAGAATAGATCGTAGGAATGAATTAGAATGGATCATACGAATGAATTAGAATTGATCGTGCGAATGAATTAGAATGGATTGCACGAATGAATTAGAATGTATACATTCGTGCGAATGAAGTAGAATGGATCGTACGAATGAATTAGAATGGATCGTACGAATGAATTAGAATGAATCGTACGAATGAATTAGAATGGATACATTCGAACGAATGAATTAGAATAGATCGTAGGAATGAATTAGAATGGATCATACGAATGAATTAGAATTGATCGTGCGAATGAATTAGAATGGATTGTACGAATGAATTAGAATGGATACATTCGTGCGAATGATGTAGAATGGATCGTACTAATGAATCAGAATGGATCGTACGAATGAATTAGAATGAATCGTACGAATGAATTAGAATGGATACATTCGAACGAATGAATTAGAATAGATCGTAGGAATAAATTAGAATGGATCATACGAATGAATTAGAATTGATCGTGCGAATGAATTAGAATGGATTGCACGAATGAATTAGAATGGATACATTCATGCGAATGAAGTAGAATTGATCGTACGAATGAATTAGAATGGATCGTACGAATGAATTAGACTGAATCGTACGAATGAATTAGAATGGATACATTCGAACGAATGAATTAGAGTAGATCGTAGGAATGAATTAGAATGGATCATACGAATGAATTAGAATTGATCGTGCGAATGAATTAGAATGGATTGTACGAATGAATTAGAATGGATACATTCGTGCGAATGATGTAGAATGGATCGTACGAATGAATCAGAATGGATCGTACGAATGAATTATAATGAATCGTACGAATGAATTAGAATGGAAACATTCGAACGAATGAATTAGAATAGATCGTAGGAATGAATTAGAATGGATCATACTAATGAATTAGAATTGATCGTGCGAATGAATTAGAATGGATTGTACGAATGAATTAGAATGGATACATTCGTGCGAATGAAGTAGAATGGATCGTACGAATGAATTAGAATGGATCGTACGAATGAATTATAATGAATCGTACGAATGAATTAGAATGGATCGTACGAATGAATTAGAATGGATCCATTCTTATTCATTCGTACAATCCATTCTAATTCATTCTACGTCATTCTACTTCATTCGCACGAATGTATCCATTCTAATTCATTCGTACAATCCATTCGAATTCATTCGCACGATCAATTCTAATTCATTCGTATGATCCATTCTAATTCATTCCTACGATCTATTCTAATTCATTCGTTCGAATGTATCCATTCCAATTCATTCATACGATTCATTCTAATTCATTCGTACGATCCATTCTAATTCATTCGTACGATCCATTCTACTTCATTCGCACGAATGTATCCATTCTAATTCATTCGTACAATCCATTCTAATTCATTCACACGATCAATTCTAATTCATTCGTATGATCCATTCTAATTCATTCCTACGATCTATTCTAATTTATTCGTTCAAATGTATCCATTCTAATTCATTCGTACGATTCATTCTAATTCATTCGTACGATCCATTCTGATTCATTCGTACGATCCATTCTAATTCATTCGTACAATCCATTCTAATTCATTCGCACGAATGTATCCATTCTAATTCATTCGTACAATCCATTCTAATTCATTCGCACGATCAATTCTAATTCATTCGTATGATTCATTCTAATTCATTTGTACGATCCATTCTAATTCATTCGTTCGAATGTATCCATTCTAATTCATTCGTTCAATCCATTCTAATTCATTCGCACGATCAATTCTAATTCATTCGTACGATCCATTCTAATTGATAATCGTTCCCCACGCCACGCTGGAGGAGCCCTCACCTTCGAAGTCGACGAACCAAGTAAGACCTACAACATGCGAAAATATTTAAAATTAGAATGGATCATACGAATGAATTAGAATTGATCGTGCGAATGAATTATAATGGATTGTACGAATGAATTAGAATGGATACATTCGTGCGAATGAAGTAGAATGGATCGTACGAATGAATTAGAATGGATCGTACGAATGAATTAGAATGAATCGTACGAATAAATTAGAATGGATTGTACGAATGAATTAGAATGGATACATTCGTGCGAATGAAGTAGAATGGATCATACGAATGAAATAGAATGGATCGTACGAATGAATTAGAATGAATCATATGAATGAATTAGAATGGATACATTCGAACGAATGAAGTAGAATGGATCGTACGAATGAATTAGAATGGATCGTACGAATGAATTAGAATGAATCATACGAATGAATTAGAATGGATACATTCGAACGAATGAATTAGAATAGATCGTAGGAATGAATTAGAATGGATCATACGAATGAATTAGAATGGATCGTACGAATGAATCAGAATGGATCGTACGAATGAATTAGAATGAATCGTACGAATGAATTAGAATGGATACATTCGAACGAATGAATTAGAATAGATCGTAGGAATGAATTAGAATGGATCATACGAAAGAATTAGAATTGATCATACGAATGAATTAGAATGGATTGCACGAATGAATTAGAATGGATACATTCGTGCGAATGAAGTAGAATGGATACATTCGAACGAATGAATTAGAATAGATCGTAGGAATGAATTAGAATGGATCATACGAATGAATTAGAATTGATCGTGCGAATGAATTAGAATGGATTGTACGAATGAATTAGAATGGATCGTGCGAATGAATTAGAATGGATTGTATGAATGAATTAGAATGGATACATTCGTGCGAATGAAGTAGAATGGATCGTACGAATGAATTAGAATGGATCGTACGAATGAATCAGAATGGATCGTACGAATGAATCAGAATGGATCGTACGAATGAATTAGAATGAATCGTACGAATGAATTAGAATGGAAACATTCGAATGAATGAATTAGAATAGATCGTAGGAATGAATTAGAATGGATCATACGAATGAATTAGAATTGATCATGCGAATAAATTAGAATGGATTGTACGAATGAATTAGAAAGGATACATTCGTGCGAATGAAGTAGAATGGATCGTACGAATGAATTAGAATGGATCGTACGAATGAATTAGAATGGATCGTACGAATGAATTAGAATGAATCGTAGGAATGAATTAGAATGGATACATTCGAACGAATGAATTAGAATAGATCGTAGGAATGAATTAGAATGGATCATACGAATGAATAAGAATTGATCGTGCGAATAAATTAGAATGGATTGTACGAATGAATTAGAATGGATACATTCGTGCGAATGAAGTAGAATGGATCGTACGAATGAATTAGAATGGATCGTACGAATGAATTAGAATGGATCGTACGAATGAATTAGAATGAATCGTAGAAATGAATTAGAATGGATACATTCGAACGAATAAATTAGAATAGATCGTAGGAATGAATTAGAATGGATCATACGAATGAATTAGAAATGATCGTGCGAATGAATTAGAATGGATTGTACGAATGAATTAGAATGGATACATTCGTGCGAATGAAGTAGAATGGATCGTACAAATGAATTAGAATGGATCGTACGAATGAATTAGAATGGATACATTCGAACGAATGAATTAGAATAGATCGTAGGAATGAATTAGAATGGATCATACGAATGAATTAGAATTGATCGTGCGAATGAATTAGAATGGATTGTACGAATGAATTAGAATGGATTGTACGATCCATTCTAATTCATTCGTATGATTCATTCTAATTCATTCGTACGATCCATTCTAATTCATTCGTACGATCCATTCTACTTCATTCGTACGATCCATTCTAATTCATTCGTACGATCCATTCTACTTCATTCGCACGAATGTATCCATTCTAATTCATTCGTACAATCCATTCTAATTAATTCGCACGATCAATTCTAATTCATTCGTATGATAAATTCTTATTCATTCCTACGATCTATTCTAATTCATTCGTTCGAATGTATCCATTCTAATTCATTCGTACGATCCATTCTAATTCATTCGTACGAATGAATTAGAATGGATACATTCGTGCGAATGAAGTAGAATGGATCGTACGAATGAATCAGAATGGATCGTAAGAATGAATTAGAATGAATCGTACAAATGAATTTGAATGGATTGTATGAATTAATTAGAATGGATCGTATGAATGAATTAGAATGGATCGTGCGAATGAATTAAACTGGATCGTACGAATGAATTAGAATGGATCGTATGAATGAATTAGAATGGATCGTTCGAATGAATTAGAATGGATCGTACGAATGAATTAGAATAGTATGGATACATTCGTGCGAATGAATTAGAATGGATCGTACGAATGAGTAAGAATGGATCGTACGAATGAAATAGAATGGATCGTTCGAATGAATTGGAATGAATCGTACAAATGAATTATAATGGAAACATTCGAACGAATGAATTAGAATAGATCGTAGGAATGAATTAGAATGGATCATACGAATGAATTAGAATTGATCGTGCGAATGAATTAGAATGGATTGTACGAAGGAATTAGAATGGATACATTTGTGCGAATGAAGTAGAATGGATCATACGAATGAAATAGAATGGATCGTACGAATGAATTAGAATGAATCATACGAATGAATTAGAATGGATACATTCGAACGAATGAAGTAGAATGGATCGTACGAATGAATTAGAATGGATCGTACGAATGAATTAGAATGAATCATACGAATGAATTAGAATGGATACATTCGAACGAATGAATTAGAATAGATCGTAGGAATGAATTAGAATGGATCATACGAATGAATTAGAATGGATCGTACGAATGAATCAGAATGGATCGTACGAATGAATTAGAATGAATCGTACGAATGAATTAGAATGGATACATTCGAACGAATGAATTAGAATAGATCGTAGGAATGAATTAGAATGGATCATACGAATGAATTAGAATTGATCATACGAATGAATTAGAATGGATTGCACGAATGAATTAGAATGGATACATTGGTGCGAATGAAGTAGAACAGATACATTCGAACGAGTGAATTAGAATAGATCGTAGGAATGAATTAGAATGGATCATACGAATGAATTAGAATTGATCGTGCGAATGAATTAGAATGGATTGTACGAATGAATTAGAATGGATCGTGCGAATGAATTAGAATGGATTGTATGAATGAATTAGAATGGATACATTCGTGCGAATGAAGTAGAATGGATCGTACGAATGAATTAGAATGGATCGTACGAATGAATCAGAATGGATCGTACGAATGAATCAGAATGGATCGTACGAATGAATTAGAATGAATCGTACGAATGAATTAGAATGGAAACATTCGAACGAATGAATTAGAATAGATCGTAGGAATGAATTAGAATGGATCATACGAATGAATTAGAATTGATCATGCGAATAAATTAGAATGGATTGTACGAATGAATTAGAAAGGATACATTCGTGCGAATGAAGTAGAATGGATCGTACGAATGAATTAGAATGGATCGTACGAATGAATTAGAATGGATCGTACGAATGAATTTGAATGAATCTTAGGAATGAATTAGAATGGATACATTCGAACGAATAAATTAGAATAGATCGTAGGAATGAATTAGAATGGATCATACGAATGAATTAGAATTGATCGTGCGAATGAATTAGAATGGATTGTACGAATGAATTAGAATGGATACATTCGTGCGAATGAAGTAGAATGGATCGTACGAATGAATTAGAATGGATCGTACGAATGAATTAGAATGGATCGTACGAATGAATTAGAATGAATCGTAGGAATGAATTAGAATGGATACATTCGAACGAATGAATTAGAATAGATCGTAGGAATGAATTAGAATGGATCATACGAATGAATTAGAATTGATCGTGCGAATAAATTAGAATGGATTGTACGAATGAATTAGAATGGATACATTCGTGCGAATGAAGTAGAATGGATCGTACGAATGAATTAGAATGGATCGTACGAATGAATTAGAATGGATCGTACGAATGAATTAGAATGAATCGTAGAAATGAATTAGAATGGATACATTCGAACGAATAAATTAGAATAGATCGTAGGAATGAATTAGAATGGATCATACGAATGAATTAGAATTGATCGTGCGAATGAATTAGAATGGATTGTACGAATGAATTAGAATGGATTGTACGAATGAATTAGAATGGATACATTCGTGCGAATGAAGTAGAATGGATCGTACGAATGAATTAGAATGGATCGTACGAATGAATTAGAATGAATCGTACGAATGAATTAGAATGGATACATTCGAACGAATGAATTAGAATAGATCGTAGGAATGAATTAGAATGGATCATACGAATGAATTAGAATTGATCGTGCGAATGAATTAGAATGGATTGTACGAATGAATTAGAATGGATTGTACGATCCATTCTAATTCATTCGTATGATTCATTCTAATTCATTCGTACGATCCATTCTAATTCATTCGTACGATCCATTCTACTTCATTCGTACGATCCATTCTAATTCATTCGTACGATCCATTCTACTTCATTCGCACGAATGTATCCATTCTAATTCATTCGTACAATCCATTCTAATTCATTCGTACAATCCATTCTAATTCATTCGTACAATCCATTCTAATCAATTCTTATTCATTCCTACGATCTATTCTAATTCATTGGTTCGAATGTATCCATTCTAATTCATTCGTACGATCCATTCTAATTCATTCGTACGAATGAATTAGAATGGATACATTCGTGCGAATGAAGTAGAATGGATCGTACGAATGAATCAGAATGGATCGTAAGAATGAATTAGAATGAATCGTACAAATGAATTTGAATGGATTGTATGAATTAATTAGAATGGATCGTATGCATGAATTAGAATGGATCGTGCGAATGAATTAAACTGGATCGTACGAATGAATTAGAATGGATCATATGAATGAATTAGAATGGATCGTTCGAATGAATTAGAATGGATCGTACGAATGAATTAGAATAGTATGGATACATTCGTGCGAATGAATTAGAATGGATCGTACGAATGAGTAAGAATGGATCGTACGAATGAAATAGAATGGATCGTTCGAATGAATTGGAATGAGTCGTACAAATGAATTAGAATGGAAACATTCGAACGAATGAATTAGAATAGATCGTAGGAATGAATTAGAATGGATCATACGAATGAATTAGAATTGATCGTGCGAATGAATTAGAATGGATTGTACGAAGGAATTAGAATGGATACATTCGTGCGAATGAAGTAGAATGGATCATACGAATGAAATAGAATGGATCGTACGAATGAATTAGAATGAATCGTACGAATGAATTAGAATGGATACATTCGAACGAATGAATTAGAATAGATCGTAGGAATGAATTAGAATGGATCATACGAATGAATTAGAATTGATCGTGCGAATGAATTAGAATGGACTGTACAAATGAATTAGAATGGATACATTCGTGCGAATGAAGTAGAATGGATCGTACGAATGAATTAGAATGGATCGTACGAATGAATTAGAATGGATACATTCGAACGAATGAATTAGAATAGATCGTAGGAATGAATTAGAATGGATCGTACGAATGAATTAGAATTGATCGTGCGAATGAATTAGAATAGATTGTACGAATGAATTAGAATGGATACATTCGTGCAAATGAAGTAGAATGGATCGTACGAATGAATTAGAATGGATTGTACGAATGAATCAGAATGGATCGTACGAATGAATTAGAATGAATCGTACGAATGAATTAGAATGGAAACATTCGAACGAATGAATTAGAATAGATCGTAGGAATGAATTAGAATGGATCATACGAATGAATTAGAATGGATCGTACGAATGAATTAGAATGGATACATTCGAACGAATGAATTAGAATAGATCGTAGGAATGAATTAGAATGGATCATACGAATGAATTAGAATTGATCGTGCGAATGAATTAGAATGGATTGTACGAAGGAATTAGAATGGATACATTCGTGCGAATGAAGTAGAATGGATCATACGAATGAAATAGAATGGATCGTACGAATGAATTAGAATGAATCGTACGAATGAATTAGAATGGATACATTCGAACGAATGAATTAGAATAGATCGTAGGAATGAATTAGAATGGATCATACGAATGAATTAGAATTGATCGTGCGAATGAATTAGAATGGACTGTACGAATGAATTAGAATGGATACATTCGTGCGAATGAAGTAGAATGGATCGTACGAATGAATTAGAATGGATCGTACGAATGAATTAGAATGGATACATTCGAACGAATGAATTAGAATAGATCGTAGGAATGAATTAGAATGGATCGTACGAATGAATTAGAATTGATCGTGCGAATGAATTAGAATAGATTGTTCGAATGAATTAGAATAAATACATTCGTGCGAATGAAGTAGAATGGATCGTACGAATGAATTAGAATGGATTGTACGAATGAATCAGAATGGATCGTACGAATGAATTAGAATGAATCGTACGAATGAATTAGAATGGAAACATTCGAACGAATGAATTAGAATAGATCGTAGGAATGAATTAGAATGGATCTTACGAATGAATTAGAATTGATCGTGCGAATGAATTAGAATGGATTGTACGAATGAATTAGAATGGATACATTCGTGCGAATGAAGTAGAATGGATCGTACGAATGAATTAGAATTGATCGTACGAATGAATTAGAATGAATCGTACGAATGAATTAGAATGGATACATTCGAACGAATGAATTAGAATAGATCGTAGGAATGAATTAGAATGGATCATGAATTAGAATTGATCGTGCGAATGAATTAGAATGGATTGCACAAATGAATTAGAATGGATACATTCGAGCGAATGAAGTAGAATGGATCGTACGAATGAATTAGAATGGATCGTACGAATGAATTAGAATGAATCGTACGAATGAATTAGAATGGATCGTACGAATGAATCAGAATGGATCGTACGAATGAATTAGAATGAATCGTACGAATGAATTAGAATGGAAACATTCGAACGAATGAATTAGAATAGATCGTAGGAATGATTTAGAATGGATCGTACGAATGAATTAGAATGGATCGTACGAATGAATTAGAATGAATCGTACGAATGACTTAGAATGGATACATTCGAACGAATGAATTAGAATAGATCGTAGGAATGAATTAGAATGGATCATACGAATGAATTAGAATTGATCGTGCGAATGAATTAGAATGGATTGTACGAATGTATTAGAATGGATACATTCGTGCGAATGAAGTAGAATGGATCGTACGAATGAATTAGAATGGATCGTACGAATGAATTAGAATGAATCGTACGAATGAATTAGAATGGATACATTCGAACGAATGAATTAGAATAGATCGTAGGAATGAATTAGAATGGATCATACGAATGAATTAGAATTGATCGTGCGAATGAATTAGAATGGATTGTACGAATGTATTAGAACGGATACATTCGTGCGAATGAAGTAGAATGGATCGTACGAATGAATTAGAATGGATCGTACGAATGAATTAGAATAAATCGTACGAATGAATTAGAATGGATACATTCGAACGAATGAATTAGAATAGATCGTAGGAATGAATTAGAATGGATCATACGAATGAATTAGAATTGATCGTGCGAATGAATTAGAATGGATTGCACGAATGAATTAGAATGGATACATTCGAGCGAATGAAGTAGAATGGATCGTACGAATGAATTAGAATGGATCGTACGAATGAATTAGAATGAATCGTACGAATGAATTAGAATGGATACATTCGAACGAATGAATTAGAATAGATCGTAGGAATGAATTAGAATGGATCATACGAATGAATTAGAATTGATCGTGCGAATGAATTAGAATGGATTGTACGAAGGAATTAGAATGGATACATTCGTGCGAATGAAGTAGAATGGATCATACGAATGAAATAGAATGGATCGTACGAATGAATTAGAATGAATCGTACGAATGAATTAGAATGGATACATTCGAACGAATGAATTAGAATAGATCGTAGGAATGAATTAGAATGGATCATACGAATGAATTAGAATTGATCGTGCGAATGAATTAGAATGGACTGTACAAATGAATTAGAATGGATACATTCGTGCGAATGAAGTAGAATGGATCGTACGAATGAATTAGAATGGATCGTACGAATGAATTAGAATGGATACATTCGAACGAATGAATTAGAATAGATCGTAGGAATGAATTAGAATGGATCGTACGAATGAATTAGAATTGATCGTGCGAATGAATTAGAATAGATTGTACGAATGAATTAGAATGGATACATTCGTGCAAATGAAGTAGAATGGATCGTACGAATGAATTAGAATGGATTGTACGAATGAATCAGAATGGATCGTACGAATGAATTAGAATGAATCGTACGAATGAATTAGAATGGAAACATTCGAACGAATGAATTAGAATAGATCGTAGGAATGAATTAGAATGGATCATACGAATGAATTAGAATGGATCGTACGAATGAATTAGAATGGATACATTCGAACGAATGAATTAGAATAGATCGTAGGAATGAATTAGAATGGATCATACGAATGAATTAGAATTGATCGTGCGAATGAATTAGAATGGATTGTACGAAGGAATTAGAATGGATACATTCGTGCGAATGAAGTAGAATGGATCATACGAATGAAATAGAATGGATCGTACGAATGAATTAGAATGAATCGTACGAATGAATTAGAATGGATACATTCGAACGAATGAATTAGAATAGATCGTAGGAATGAATTAGAATGGATCATACGAATGAATTAGAATTGATCGTGCGAATGAATTAGAATGGACTGTACGAATGAATTAGAATGGATACATTCGTGCGAATGAAGTAGAATGGATCGTACGAATGAATTAGAATGGATCGTACGAATGAATTAGAATGGATACATTCGAACGAATGAATTAGAATAGATCGTAGGAATGAATTAGAATGGATCGTACGAATGAATTAGAATTGATCGTGCGAATGAATTAGAATAGATTGTTCGAATGAATTAGAATAAATACATTCGTGCGAATGAAGTAGAATGGATCGTACGAATGAATTAGAATGGATTGTACGAATGAATCAGAATGGATCGTACGAATGAATTAGAATGAATCGTACGAATGAATTAGAATGGAAACATTCGAACGAATGAATTAGAATAGATCGTAGGAATGAATTAGAATGGATCTTACGAATGAATTAGAATTGATCGTGCGAATGAATTAGAATGGATTGTACGAATGAATTAGAATGGATACATTCGTGCGAATGAAGTAGAATGGATCGTACGAATGAATTAGAATTGATCGTACGAATGAATTAGAATGAATCGTACGAATGAATTAGAATGGATACATTCAAACGAATGAATTAGAATAGATCGTAGGAATGAATTAGAATGGATCATGAATTAGAATTGATCGTGCGAATGAATTAGAATGGATTGCACAAATGAATTAGAATGGATACATTCGAGCGAATGAAGTAGAATGGATCGTACGAATGAATTAGAATGGATCGTACGAATGAATTAGAATGAATCGTACGAATGAATTAGAATGGATCGTACGAATGAATCAGAATGGATCGTACGAATGAATTAGAATGAATCGTACGAATGAATTAGAATGGAAACATTCGAACGAATGAATTAGAATAGATCGTAGGAATGATTTAGAATGGATCGTACGAATGAATTAGAATGGATCGTACGAATGAATTAGAATGAATCGTACGAATGACTTAGAATGGATACATTCGAACGAATGAATTAGAATAGATCGTAGGAATGAATTAGAATGGATCATACGAATGAATTAGAATTGATCGTGCGAATGAATTAGAATGGATTGTACGAATGTATTAGAATGGATACATTCGTGCGAATGAAGTAGAATGGATCGTACGAATGAATTAGAATGGATCGTACGAATGAATTAGAATGAATCGTACGAATGAATTAGAATGGATACATTCGAACGAATGAATTAGAATAGATCGTAGGAATGAATTAGAATGGATCATACGAATGAATTAGAATTGATCGTGCGAATGAATTAGAATGGATTGTACGAATGTATTAGAACGGATACATTCGTGCGAATGAAGTAGAATGGATCGTACGAATGAATTAGAATGGATCGTACGAATGAATTAGAATAAATCGTACGAATGAATTAGAATGGATACATTCGAACGAATGAATTAGAATAGATCGTAGGAATGAATTAGAATGGATCATACGAATGAATTAGAATTGATCGTGCGAATGAATTAGAATGGATTGCACGAATGAATTAGAATGGATACATTCGAGCGAATGAAGTAGAATGGATCGTACGAATGAATTAGAATGGATCGTACGAATGAATTAGAATGAATCGTACGAATGAATTAGAATGGATACATTCGAACGAATGAATTAGAATAGATCGTAGGAATGAATTAGAATGGATCATACGAATGAATTAGAATTGATCGTGCGTATGAATTAGAATGGATTGTACTAATGAATTAGAATGGATACATTCGTGCGAATGATGTAGAATGGATCGTACGAATGAATCAGAATGGATCGTACGAATGAATTAGAATGAATCGTACGAATGAATTAGAATGGATACATTCGAACGAATGAATTAGAATAGATGATAGGTATGAATTAGAATGGATCATACTAATGAATTAGAATTGATCGTGCGAATGAATTAGAATGGATTGTACGAATGAATTAGAATGGATACATTCGTGCGAATGAAGTAAAATGGATCGTACGAATGAATTAGAATGGATCGTACGAATGAATTAGAATGAATCGTACGAATGAATTAGAATGGATACATTCGAACTAATGAATTAGAATAGATCGTAGGAATGAATTAGAATGGATCATACGAATGAATTAGAATTGATCGTGCGAATGAATTAGAATGGATTATACGATGGAATTAGAATGGATACATTCGTGCGAATGAAGTAGAATGCATCGTACGAATAAAATAGAATGGATCGTACGAATGAATTAGAATGAATCGTACGAATGAATTAGAATGGATATATTCGAACGAATAAATTAGAATAGATCGTAGGAATGAATTAGAATGGATCATACGAATGAATTAGAATTGATCGTGCGAATGAATTAGAATGGATTGTACGAATGAATTAGAATGGATACATTCGTGCGAATGAAGTAGAATGGATCGTACGAATGAATTAGAATGGATCGTACGAATGAATTAGAATGGATACATTCGAACGAATGAATTAGAATAGATCGTAGGAATGAATTAGAATGGATCGTACGAATGAATTAGAATTGATCGTGCGAATGAATTAGAATGGATTGTACGAATGAATTAGAATAGATACATTCGTGCGAATGAAGTAGAATGGATCGTACGAATGAATTAGAATGGATCGTACGAATGAATCAGAATGGATCGTACGAATGAATTAGAAGGAATCGTACGAATGAATTAGAATGGAAACATTCAAACGAATGAATTAGAATAGATCGTAGGAATGAATTAGAATGGATCATACGAATGAATTAGAATTGATCGTGCGAATGAATTAGAATGGATTGTACGAATGAATTAGAATGGATACATTCGTGCGAATGAAGTAGAATGGATCGTACGAATGAATTAGAATGGATCGTACGAATGAATTAGAATGAATCGTACGAATGAATTAGAATGGATCGTACGAATGAATCAGAATGGATCGTACGAATGAATTAGAATGAATCGTACGAATGAATTAGAATGGAAACATTCGAACGAATGAATTAGAATAGATCGTAGGAATGATTTAGAATGGATCGTACGAATGAATTAGAATGGATCGTACGAATGAATTTGAATGAATCGTACGAATGAATTAGAATGGATACATTCGAACGAATGAATTAGAATAGATCGTAGGAATGAATTAGAATGGATCATACGAATGAATTAGAATTGATCGTGCGAATGAATTAGAATAGATTGTACGAATGAATTAGAATGGATACATTCTTGCGAATGAAGTAGAATGGATCGTACGAATGAATTAGAATGGATCGTACGAATGAATTTGAATGAATCATACGAATGAATTAGAATGGATACATTCGAACGAATGAATTAGAATAGATCGTAGGAATGAATTAGAATGGATCATACGAATGAATTAGAATTGATCGTGCGTTTGAATTAGAATGGATTGTACGAATGAATTAGAATGGATACATTCGTGCGAATGATGTAGAATGGATCGTACGAATGAATCAGAATGGATCGTACGAATGAATTAGAATGAATCGTACGAATGAATTAGAATGGATACATTCGAACGAATGAATTAGAATAGATCGTAGGAATGAATTAGAATGGATCATACGAATGAATTAGAATTGATCGTGCGAATGAATTATAATGGATTGTACGAATGAATTAGTATGGATACATTCGTGCGAATGAAGTAGAATGGATCGTACGAATGAATTAGAATGGATCGTACGAATGAATTAGAATGAATCGTACGAATGAATTAGAATGGATACATTCGAACGAATGAATTAGAATAGATCGTAGGAATGAATTAGAATGGATCATACGAATGAATTAGAATTGATCGTGCGAATGAATTAGAATGGATTGCACGAATGAATTAGAATTGATACATTAGAGCGAATGAAGTAGAATGGATCGTACGAATGAATTAGAATGGATCGTACGAATGAATTAGAATGAATCGTACGAATGAATTAGAATGGATCGTACGAATGAATCAGAATGGATCGTACGAATGAATTAGAATGAATCGTACGAATGAATTAGAATGGAAACATTCGAACGAATGAATTAGAATAGATCGTAGGAATGAATTAGAATGGATCGTTCGAATGAATTAGAATGGATCGTACGAATGAATTAGAATGAATCGTACGAATGAATTAGAATGGATACATTCGAACTAATGAATTAGAATAGATCGTAGGAATGAATTAGAATGGATCATACGAATGAATTAGAATTGATCGTGCGAATGAATTTGAATGGATTGTACGAAGGAATTAGAATGGATACATTCGTGCGAATGAAGTAGAATGGATCGTACGAATGAAATAGAATGGATCGTACGAATGAATTAGAATGGATACATTCGAACGAATGAATTAGAATAGATAGTAGGAATGAATTAGAATGGATCATACGAATGAATTAGAATTGATCGTGCGAATGAATTAGAATGGATTGTACGAATGAATTAGAATGGATACATTCGTGCAAATGAAGTAGAATGGATCGTACGAATGAATTAGAATGAATCGTACGAATGAATTAGAATGGAAACATTCGAACGAATGAATTAGAATAGATCGTAGGAATGAATTAGAATGGATCGTACGAATGAATTAGAATTGATCGTGCGAATGAATTAGAATGGATTGTACGAATAAATTAGATTGGATACATTCGTGCGAATGAAGTAGAATGGATCGTACGAATGAATAAGAATGGATCGTACGAATGAATCAGAATGGATCGTACGAATGAATTAGAATGAATCGTACGAATGAATTAGAATGGAAACATTCGAACGAATGAATTAGAATAGATCGTAGGAATGAATTAGAATGGATCATACGAATGAATTAGAATTGATCGTGCAAATGAATTAGAATGGATTGTACGAATGAATTAGAATGGATACATTCGTGCGAATGAAGTAGAATGGATCGTACAAATGAATTAGTATGGATCGTACGAATGAATTAGAATGAATCGTATGAATGTATTAGAATGGATACATTCGAACGAATGAATTAGAATAGATCGTAGGAATGAATTAGAATGGATCATACGAATGAATTAGAATTGATCGTGCGAATGAATTAGAATGGATTGCACGAATGAATTAGTATGGATACATCCGAGCGAATGAAGTAGAATGGATCGTACGAATGAATTAGAATGGATCGTACGAATGAATTAGAATGAATCGTACGAATGAATTAGAATGGATCGTACGAATGAATCAGAATGGATCGTACGAATGAATTAGAATGAATCGTACGAATGAATTAGAATAGAAACATTCGAACGAATGAATTAGAATAGATCGTAGGAACGATTTAGAATGGATCGTACGAATTAATTAGAATGGATCATACGAATGAATTAGAATGAATCGTACGAATGAATTAGAAAGGATACATTCGAACGAATGAATTAGAATAGATCGTAGGAATGAATTAGAATGGATCATACGAATGAATTAGAATTGATCGTGCGAATGAATTAGAATGGATTGTACGAATCAATTAGAATGGATACATTCGTGCGAATGAAGTAGAATGGATCGTACGAATGAATTAGAATGGATCGTACGAATGAATTAGAATGAATCGTACGAATGAATTAGAATGGATACATTCGAACGAATGAATTAGAATAGATCGTAGGAATGAATTAGAATGGATCATACGATTGAATTAGAATTGATCGTGCGAATGAATTAGAATGGATTGTACGAATGAATTAGAATGGATACATTCGTGCGAATGAAGTAGAATGGATCGTACGAATGAATTAGAATGGATCGTACGAATGAATTAGAATGAATCGTACGAATGAATTAGAATGGATACATTCGAACGAATGAATTAGAATAGATCGTAGGAATGAATTAGAATGGATCATACGAATGAATTAGAATTGATCGTGCGAATGAATTAGAATGGATTGCACGAATGAATTAGAATGGATATATTCGAGCGAATGAAGTAGAATGGATCGTACGAATGAATTAGAATGGATCGTACGAATGAATTAGAATGAATCGTACGAATGAATTAGAACGGATACATTCGAACGAATGAATTAGAATAGATCGTAGGAATGAATTAGAATGGATCATACGAATGAATTAGAATTGATCATGCGAATGAATTAGAATAGATTGTACGAATGAATTAGAATGGATACATTCGTGCGAATGATGTAGAATGGATCGTACGAATGAATCAGAATGGATCGTACGAATGAATTAGAATGAATCGTACGAATGAATTAGAATGGATACATTCGAACGAATGAATTAGAATAGATCGTAGGAATGAATTAGAATGGATCATACGAATGAATTAGAATTGATCGTGCGAATGAATTAGAATGGATTGTACGAATGAATTAGAATGGATACATTCGTGCGAATGAAGTAGAATGGATCGTACGAATGAATTAGAATGGATCGTACGAATGAATTAGAATGAATCGTACGAATGAATTAGAATGGATACATTCGAACTAATGAATTAGAATAGATCGTAGGAATGAATTAGAATGGATCATACGAATGAATTAAAATTGATCGTGCGAATGAATTAGAATGGATTGTACGAAGGAATTAGAATGGATACATTCGTGCGAATGAAGCAGAATGGATCGTACGAATGAAATAGAATGGATCGAACGAATGAATTAGAATGAATCGTACGAATGAATTAGAATGGATACATTCGAACGAATGAATTAGAATAGATCGTAGGAATGAATTAGAATGGATCATACGAATGAATTAGAATTGATCATGCGAATGAAATAGAATGGATTGTACGAATGAATTAGAATGGATACATTCGTGCGAATGAAGTAGAATGGATCGTACGAATGAATTAGAATGGATCGTACGAATGAATTAGAATGGATACATTCGAACGAATGAATTAGAATAGATCGTAGGAATGAATTAGAATGGATCGTACGAATGAATTAGAATTGATCGTGCGAATGAATTAGAATGGATTGTACGAATGAATTAGAATGGATACATTCGTGCGAATGAAGTAGAATGGATCGTACGAATGAATTAGAATGGATCGTACGAATGAATCAGAATGGATCGTACGAATGAATTAGAATGAATCGTACGAATGAATTAGAATGGAAACATTCGAACGAATGAATTAGAATAGATCGTAGGAATGAATTAGAATGGATCATACGAATGAATTAGAATTGATCGTGCGAATGAATTAGAATGGATTGTACGAATGAATTAGAATGGATACATTCGTGCGAATGAAGTAGAATGGATCGTACGAATGAATTAGAATGGAACGTACGAATGAATTAGAATGAATCGTACGAATGAATTAGAATGGATACATTCGAACGAATGAATTAGAAAAGATCGTAGGAATGAATTAGAATGGATCATACGAATGAATTAGAATTGATCGTGCGAATGAATTAGAATGGATTGCACGAATGAATTAGAATGGATACATTCGAGCGAATGAAGTAGAATGGATCGTACGAATGTATTAGAATGGATCGTACGAAAGAATTAGAATGAATCGTACGAATGAATTAGAATGGATCGTACGAATGAATCAGAATGGATCGTACGAATGAATTAGAATGAATCGTACGAATGAATTAGAATGGAAACATTCGAACGAATGAATTAGAATAGATCGTAGGAATGAATTAGAATGGATCGTACGAATGAATTAGAATGGATCGTACGAATGAATTAGAATGAATCGTACGAATGAATTAGAATGGATACATTCGAACAAATGAATTAGAATAGATCGTAGGAATGAATTAGAATGGATCATACGAATGAATTAGAATTGATCGTGCGAATGAATTAGAATGGATTGTACGAATGAATTAGAATGGATACATTCATGCGAATGAAGTAGAATGGATCGTACGAATGAATTAGAATGGATCGTACGAATGAATTAGAATGAATCGTATGAATGAATTAGAATGGATATATTCGAACGAATGAATTAGAATAGATCGTAGGAATGAATTAGAATGGATCATACGAATGAATTAGAATTGATCGTGGGAATGAATTAGAATGGATTGTACGAATGAATTAGAATGGATACATTCGTGCGAATGAAGTAGAATGGATCGTACGAATGAATTAGAGTGGATCGTACGAATGAATTAGAATGAATCGTACGAATGAATTAGAATGGATACATATGAACGAATGAATTAGAATAGATCATAGGAATGAATTAGAATGGATCATACGAATGAATTAGAATTGATCGTGCGAATGAATTAGAATAGATTGCACGAATGAATTAGAATAGATACATTCGAGTGAATGAAGTAGAATGGATCGTACGAATGAATTAGAATGGATCGTACGAATGAATTAGAATGAATCGTACGAATGAATTAGAATGGATACATTCGAACGAATGAATTAGAATAGATCGTAGGAATGAATTAGAATGGATCATACGAATGAATTAGAATTGATCGTGCGAATGAATTAGAATGGATTGTACGAATTAATTAGAATGGATACATTCGTGCGAATGATGTAGAATGGATCGTACGAATGAATCAGAATGGATCGTACGAATGAATTAGAATGAATCGTACGAATGAATTAGAATGGATACATTCGAACAAATGAATTAGAATAGATCGTAGGAATGAATTAGAATGGATCATACGAATGAATTAGAATTGATCGTGCGAATGAATTAGAATGGATTGTACGAATGAATTAGAATGGATACATTCGTGCGAATGAAGTAGAATGGATCGTACGAATGAATTAGAATGGATCGTACGAATGAATTAGAATGAATCGTACGAATGAATTAGAATGGATACATTCGAACTAATTAATTAGAATAGATCGTAGGAATGAATTAGAATGGATCATACGAATGAATTAGAATTGATCGTGCGAATGAATTAGAATGGATTGTACGAAGGAATTAGAATGGATACATTCGTGCGAATGAAGTAGAATGGATCGTACGAATGAAAAACAATGGATCGTACGAATGAATTAGAATGAATCGTACGAATGAATTAGAATGGAAACATTCGAACGAATGAATTAGTATAGATCGTAGGAATGAATTAGAATGGATCATACGAATGAATTATAATTGATCGTGCGAATGAATTAGAATGGATTGTACGAATGAATTAGAATGGATACATTCGTGCGAATGAAGTAGAATGGATCGTACGAATGAATTAGAATGGATACATTCGAACGAATGAATTAGAATAGATCGTAGGAATGAATTAGAATGGATCGTACGAATGAATTAGAATTGATCGTGCGAATGATTTAGAATGGATTGTACGAATGAATTAGAATGGATACATTCGTGCGAATGAAGTAGAATGGATCGTACGAATGAATTAGAATGGATCGTACGAATGAATCAGAATGGATCGTACGAATGAATTAGAATGAATCGTACGAATGAATTAGAATGGAAACATTCGAACGAATGAATTAGAATAGATCGTAGGAATGAATTAGAATGGATCATACGAATGAATTAGAATTGATCGTGCGAATGAATTAGAATGGATTGTACGAATGAATTAGAATGGATACATTCGTGCGAATGAAGTAGAATGGATCGTACGAATGAATTAGAATGGATCGTACGAATGAATTAGAATGAATCGTACGAATGAATTAGAATGGATACATTCGAACGAATGAATTAGAATAGATCGTAGGAATGAATTAGAATGGATCATACGAATGAATTAGAATTGATCGTGCGAATGAATTAGAATGGATTGTACGAATGAATTAGAATGGATACATTCGTGCGAATGAAGTAGAATGGATCGTACGAATGAATTAGAATGGATCGTACGAATGAATTAGAATGAATCGTACGAATGAATTAGAATGGATACATTCGAACGAATGAATTATAATAGATCGTAGGAATGAATTAGAATGGATCATACGAATGAATTAGAATTGATCGTGCGAATGAATTAGAATGGATTGTACGAATGAATTAGAATGGATACATTCGTGTGAATGAAGTAGAATGGATCGTACGAATGAATTAGAATGGATCATACGAATGAATTAGAATGAGTCGTACGAATGAATTATAATGGATACATTCGAACGAATGAATTAGAATAGATCGTAGGAATGAATTAGAATGGATCATACGAATGAATTAGAATTGATCGTGCGAATGAATTAGAATGGATTGCACGAATGAATTAGAATGGATACATTCGAGCGAATGAAGTAGAATGGATCGTACGAATGAATTAGAATGGATCGTACGAATGAATTAGAATGAATCATACGAATGAATTAGAATGGATACATTCGAATGAATGAATTAGAATAGATCGTAGGAATGAATTAGAATGGATCATACGAATGAATTAGAATTGATCGTGCGAATGAATTAGAATGGATTCTACGAATGAATTAGAATGGATACATTCGTGCGAATGATGTAGAATGGATCGTACGAATGAATCAGAATGGATCGTACGAATGAATTAGAATGAATCGTACGAATGAATTAGAATGGATACATTCGAACGAATGAATTAGAATAGATCGTAGGAATGAATTAGAATGGATCATACGAATGAATTATAATTGATCATGCGAATGAATTAGAATGGATTGTACGAATGAATTAGAATGGATACATTCGTACGAATGAAGTAGAATGGATCGTACGAATGAATTACAATGGATCGTACGAATGAATTAGAATGAATCGTACGAATGAATTAGAATGGATACATTCGAACTAATGAATTAGAATAGATCGTAGGAATGAATTAGAATGGATCATACGAATGAATTAGAATTGATCGTGCGAATGAATTAGAATGGATAGTACGAAGGAATTAGAATGGATACATTCGTGCGAATGAAGTACAATGGATCGTACGAATGAAATAGAATGGATCGTACGAATGAATTAGAATGAATCGTATGAATGAATTAGAATGGATACATTCGAACGAATGAATTAGAATAGATCGTAGGAATGAATTAGAATGGATCATACGAATGAATTAGAAGTGATCGTGCGAATGAATTAGAATGGATTGTACGAATGAATTAGAATTGATCGTACGAATGAATTAGAATGGATTGTACGAATGAATTAGAATGGATACATTCGTGCAAATGAAGTAGAATGGATCGTACGAATGAATTAGAATGGATCATTCGAATGAATTAGAATGGAAACATTCGAACGAATGAATTAGAATAGATCGTAGGAATGAATTAGAATGGATCATACGAATGAATTAGAATTGATCGTGCGAATGAATTAGAATGGATTGTACGAATGAATTAGAATGGATACATTCGTGCGAATGAAGTAGAATGGATCGTACGAATGAATTAGAATGAATCATACGAATGAATTAGAATTGATCGTGCGAATGAATTAGAATGGATCGTACGAATGAATTAGAATGGATCATACGAATGAATTAGAATTGATCGTACGAATGAATTAGAATGGAAACATTCGAACGAATGAATTAGAATAGATCGTAGGAATGAATTAGAATGGATCGTACGAATGAATTAGAATGGATTGTACGAATGAATTAGAATGGATACATTCGTGCGAATGAAGTAGAACGGATCGCACGAATGAATTAGAATGGATCGTACGAATGAATTAGAATGAATCGTACGAATGAATTAGAATGGATCGTTCGAATGAATTAGAATGGATACATTCATGCGAATGAATTAGAATGGATCGTACGAATGAGTAAGAATGGATCGTACGAATGAAATAGAATGGATCGTACGAATGAATTTGAATGGATCATACGAATGAATTAGAATTGATCGTGCGAATGAATTAGAATGGATTGTACGAATGAATTAGAATGGATACATTCGTGCGAATGAAGTAGAATGGATCGTACGAATGAATTAGAATGAATCATACGAATGAATTAGAATTGATCGTACGAATGAATTAGAATGGATTGTACGAATGAATTAGAATGGATACATTCGTGCGCATGAATTAGAATGGATTGTACGTATGAATTATATTGGATACATTCGTGCGAATAAAGTAGAATGGATCGTACGAATGAAGTAGAATGGATCGTACGAATGAATTAGAATGGATCGTACGAATGAATTAGAATGAATCGTACGAATGAATTAGAATGGATACATTCGAACGAATAAATTAGAATAGATCGTAGGAATGAATTAGAATGGATCATACGAATGAATTAGAATTGATCGTGCGAATGAACTAGAATGGATTGTACGAATGAATTAGAATGGATACATTCGTGTGAATGAAGTAGAATGGATCGTACGAATGAATTAGAATGGATCGTACGAATGAATTAGAATGAATCGTACGAATGAATTAGAATGGATACATTCGAACGAATGAATTATAATAGATCGTAGGAATGAATTAGAATGGATCATACGAATGAATTAGAATTGATCGTGCGAATGAATTAGAATGGATTGTACGAATGAATTAGAATGGATATATTCGTGTGAATGAAGTAGAATGGATCGTACGAATGAATTAGAATGGATCGTACGAATGAATTAGAATGAGTCGTACGAATGAATTAGAATGGATACATTCGAACGAATGAATTAGAATAGATCGTAGGAATGAATTAGAATGGATCATACGAATGAATTAGAATTGATCGTGCGAATGAATTAGAATGGATTGCACGAATGAATTAGAATGGATACATTCGAGCGAATGAAGTAGAATGGATCGTACGAATGAATTAGAATGGATCGTACGAATGAATTAGAATGAATCATACGAATGAATTAGAATGGATACATTCGAACGAATGAATTAGAATAGATCGTAGGAATGAATTAGAATGGATCATACGAATGAATTAGAATTGATCGTGCGAATGAATTAGAATGGATTCTACGAATGAATTAGAATGGATACATTCTTGCGAATGATGTAGAATGGATCGTACGAATGAATCAGAATGGATCGTACGAATGAATTAGAATGAATCGTACGAATGAATTAGAATGGATACATTCGAACGAATGAATTAGAATAGATCGTAGGAATGAATTAGAATGGATCATACGAATGAATTATAATTGATCGTGCGAATGAATTAGAATGGATTGTACGAATGAATTAGAATGGATACATTCGTACGAATGAAGTAGAATGGATCGTACGAATGAATTACAATGGATCGTACGAATGAATTAGAATGAATCGTACGAATGAATTAGAATGGATACATTCGAACTAATGAATTAGAATAGATCGTAGGAATGAATTAGAATGGATCATACGAATGAATTAGAATTGATCGTGCGAATGAATTAGAATGGATAGTACGAAGGAATTAGAATGGATACATTCGTGCGAATGAAGTAGAATGGATCGTACGAATGAAATAGAATGGATCGTACGAATGAATTAGAATGAATCGTATGAATGAATTAGAATGGATACATTCGAACGAATGAATTAGAATAGATCGTAGGAATGAATTAGAATGGATCATACGAATGAATTAGAAGTGATCGTGCGAATGAATTAGAATGGATTGTACGAATGAATTAGAATTGATCGTACGAATGAATTAGAATGGATTGTACGAATGAATTAGAATGGATACATTCGTGCAAATGAAGTAGAATGGATCGTACGAATGAATTAGAATGGATCATACGAATGAATTAGAATGGAAACATTCGAACGAATGAATTAGAATAGATCGTAGGAATGAATTAGAATGGATCATACGAATGAATTAGAATTGATCGTGCGAATGAATTAGAATGGATTGTACGAATGAATTAGAATGGATACATTCGTGCGAATGAAGTAGAATGGATCGTACGAATGAATTAGAATGAATCATACGAATGAATTAGAATTGATCGTGCGAATGAATTAGAATGGATCGTACGAATGAATTAGAATGGATCATACGAATGAATTAGAATTGATCGTACGAATGAATTAGAATGGAAACATTCGAACGAATGAATTAGAATAGATCGAAGGAATGAATTAGAATGGATCGTACGAATGAATTAGAATGGATTGTACGAATGAATTAGAATGGATACATTCGTGCGAATGAAGTAGAACGGATCGTACGAATGAATTAGAATGGATCGTACGAATGAATTAGAATGAATCGTACGAATGAATTAGAATGGATCGTTCGAATGAATTAGAATGGATACATTCATGCGAATGAATTAGAATGGATCGTACGAATGAGTAAGAATGGATCGTACGAATGAAATAGAATGGATCGTACGAATGAATTTGAATGGATCATACGAATGAATTAAAATTGATCGTGCGAATGAATTAGAATGGATTGTACGAATGAATTAGAATGGATACATTCATGCGAATGAAGTAGAATGGATCGTACGAATGAATTAGAATGAATCATACGAATGAATTAGAATTGATCGTACGAATGAATTAGAATGGATTGTACGAATGAATTAGAATGGATACATTCGTACGCATGAATTAGAATGGATTGTACGAATGAATTATATTGGATACATTCGTGCGAATAAAGTAGAATGGATCGTACGAATGAAGTAGAATGGATCGTACGAATGAATTAGAATGGATCGTACGAATGAATTAGAATGAATCGTATGAATGAATTAGAATGGATACATTCGAACGAATAAATTAGAATAGATCGTAGGAATGAATTAGAATGGATCATACGAATGAATTAGAATTGATCGTGCGAATGAACTAGAATGGATTGTACGAATGAATTAGAATGGATACATTCGTGCGAATGAAGTAGAATGGATCGTACGAATGAATTAGAATAGATCGTACAAATGAATAAGAATGTATCATACGAATGAATTAGAATTGATCGTGCGAATGAATTAGAATGGATTGTACGAATGAATTAGAATGGATACATTCGTGCAAATGAAGTAGAATGGATCGTACGAATGAATTAGAATGGATCGTACGAATGAATTAGAATGAATCGTACGAATGAATTAGAATGGATACATTCGAACAAATGAATTAGAATAGATCGTAGGAATGAATTAGAATGGATCATACGAATGAATTAGAATTGATCGTGCGAATGAATTAGAATGGATTGTACGAATGAATTAGAATGGATACATTCATGCGAATGAAGTAGAATGGATCGTACGAATGAATTAGAATGGATCGTACGAATGAATTAGAATGAATCGTACGAATGAATTAGGATGGATACATTCGAACGAATGAATTAGAATAGATCGTAGGAATGAATTAGAATGGATCATACGAATGAATTAGAATTGATCGTGCGAATGAATTAGAATGGATTGTACGAATGAATTAGAATGGATCGTGCTAATGATTTAGAATGGATCGTACGAATAAATTAGAATAGATTGTCCGAATGAATACATTCGTGCGAATGAATTAGAATGGATCGTACGAATGAATTAGAATAGATTGTATGAATGAATTAGAATGGATCGTACGAATGAATTAGAATGGATTGTGCGAATGAATTAGAATGGATCGTACGAATGAATTAGAATGGATCGTACGAATGAATTAGAATGAATCGTACGAATGAATTAGAATGGATACATTCGAACGAATAAATTAGAATAGATCGTACGAATGAATTAGAATGGATCGTACGAATGAATTAGATTGGATCGTACGAATGAATTAGAATGAATCGTACGAATGAATTAGAATGGATACATTCATGCGAATGAATTAGAATTGATCGTGCGAATGAATTAGAATGGATCGTACGAATGAATTGGAATGAATCGTACGAATGAATTAGAATGGATACATTCGAACGAATGAATTAGAATAGATCGTAGGAATGAATTAGAATGGAAATGAATTAGAATGGATCATACGAATGAATTAGAATTGATCGTGTGAATGAATTAGAATGGATTGTACGAATGAATTAGAATGGATACATTCGCGCGAATGAAGTAGAATGGATCGTACGAATGAATTAGAATGGATCGTACGAATGAATTAGAATAAATCGTACGAATGAATTAGAATGGATACATTCGAACGAATGAATTAGAATAGATCTTTGGAATGAATTAGAATGGATCATACGAATGAATTAGAATTGATCGTGCGAATGAATTAGAATGGATTGTACGAATGAATTAGAATGGATACATTCGTGCGAATGAAGTAGAATGAATCAGAATGGATCGTACGAATGAATTAGAATGAATCGTATGAATGAATTAGAATGGAAACATTCGAACGAATGAATCAGAATGGATCGTAGGAATGAATTAGAATGGATCATATGAATGAATTAGAATTGATCGTGCGAATGAATTAGAATGGATTGTACGAATGAATTAGAATGGATACATTCGTGCGAATGAAGTAGAATGGATTGTACGAATGAATTAGAATGGATCGTACGAATGAATTAGAATGAATCATACCAATGAATTAGAATGGATACATTCGAATGAATGAATTAGAATAGATCGTAGGAATGAATTAGAATGGATCATACGAATGAATTAGAATTGATCGTGCAAATGAATTAGAATGGATTGTACGAATGAATTAGAATGGATACATTCGTCCGAATGAAGTAGAATGGATCGTACGAATGAATTAGAATGGATCGTACGAATGAATTAGAATAAATCGTACGAATGAATTAGAATGGATACATTCGAACGAATGAATTAGAATAGATCTTTGGAATGAATTAGAATGGATCATACGAATGAATTAGAATTGATCGTGCGAATGAATTAGAATGGATTGTACGAATGAATTAGAATGGATACATTCGTGCGAATGAAGTAGAATGAATCAGAATGGATCGTACGAATGAATTAGAATGAATCGTATGAATGAATTAGAATGGAAACATTCGAACGAATGAATCAGAATGGATCGTAGGAATGAATTAGAATGGATCATATGAATGAATTAGAATTGATCGTGCGAATGAATTAGAATGGATTGTACGAATGAATTAGAATGGATACATTCGTGCGAATGAAGTAGAATGGATTGTACGAATGAATTAGAATGGATCGTACGAATGAATTAGAATGAATCATACCAATGAATTAGAATGGATACATTCGAATGAATGAATTAGAATAGATCGTAGGAATGAATTAGAATGGATCATACGAATGAATTAGAATTGATCGTGCAAATGAATTAGAATGGATTGTACGAATGAATTAGAATGGATACATTCGTGCGAATGAAGTAGAATGGATCGTACGAATGAATTAGAATGGATCGTACGAATGAATTAGAATGAATCGTACGAATGAATTGGAATGGATACATTCGAACGAATGAATTAGAATAGATCGTAGGAATGAATTAGAATGGATCATACGAATGAATTAGAATTGATCGTGCGAATGAATTAGAATGGATTGTACGAATGAATTAGAATGGATACATTCGTGTGAATGAAGTAGAATGGATCGTACGAATGAATTAGAATGGATCGTACGAATGAATTAGAATGGATCGTACGAATGAATTAGAATGGATACATTCGAACGAATGAATTAGAATAGATCGTAGGAATGAATTAGAATGGATCATACGAATGAATTAGAATTGATCGTGCGAATGAATTAGAATGGATTGTACGAATGAATTAGAATGGATACATTCGTGCGAATGAAGTAGAATGGATCGTACGAATGAATTAGAATGGATCGTACGAATAAATTAGAATCAATCATACGAATGAATTAGAATGGATACATTCGAATGAATGAATTAGAATAGATCGTAGGAATGAATTAGAATGGATCATACGAATGAATTAGAATTGATCGTGCGAATGAATTAGAATGGATTATACGAATGAATTAGAATGGATACATTCGTGCGAATGAAGTAGAATGGATCGTACGAATGAATTAGAATGGATCGTACGAATGAATTAGAATGAATCGTACGAATGAATTGGAATGGATACATTCGAACGAATGAATTAGAATAGATCGTAGGAATGAATTAGAATGGATTATACGAATGAATTAGAATTGATCGTGCGAATGAATTAGAATGGATTGTACGAATAAATTAGAATGGATACATTCATGCGAATGAAGTAGAATGGATCGTACGAATGAATTAGAATAGATCGTACGAATGAATTAGAATGGATCGTACGAATGAATTAGAATGGATACATTCGAACGAATGAATTAGAATAGATCGTAGGAATGAATTAGAATGGATCATACGAATGAATTAGAATTGATCGTGCGAATGAATTAGAATGGATTGTACGAATGAATTAGAATGGATACATTCGTGCGAATGAAGTAGAATAGATCGTACGAATAAATTAGAATGGATCGTACGAATGAATTAGAATGAATCATACGAATGAATTAGAATGGATACATTCGAACGAATGAATTAGAATAGATCGTAGAAATGAATTAGAATGGATCATACGAATGAATTAGAATTGATCGTGCGAATGAATTAGAATGGATTGTACGAATGAATTAGAATGGATACATTCGTGCGAATGAAGTAGAATGGATACATTCGTGCGAATGAAGTAGAATGGATCGTACGAATGAATTAGAATGGATCGTACGAATGAATTAGAATGAATCGTACGAATGAATTAGAATGGATTGTACGAATGAATTAGAATGAATACATTCGAACGAATGAATTAGAATAGATCGTAGGAATGAATTAGAATGGATCATACGAATGAATTAGAATTGATCGTGCGAATGAATTAGAATGGATTGTACGAATGAATTAGAATGGATACATTCGTGCGAATGAAGTAGAATGAATCAGAATGGATCGTACGAATGAATTAGAATGAATCGTACGAATGAATTAGAATGGAAACATTCGAATGAATGAATCAGAATGGATCGTAGGAATGAATTAGAATGGATCATACGAATGAATTAGAATTGATCGTGCGAATGAATTAGAATGGATTGTATGAATAAATTAGAATGGATACATTCGTGCGAATGAAGTAGAATGGATCGTATGAATGAATTAGAATGGATCGTACGAATGAATTAGAATGAATCATACGAATGAATTAGAATGGATACATTCGAACGAATGAATTAGAATAGATCGTAGGAATGAATTAGAATGGATCATACGAATGAATTAGAATTGATCGTGCGAATGAATTAGAATGGATTGTACGAATGAATTAGAATGGATACATTCGTGCGAATGAAGTAGAATGGATCGTACGAATGAATTAGAATGGATCGTACGAATGAATTAGAATGAATCGTACGAATGAATTGGAATGGATACATTCGAACGAATGAATTAGAATAGATCGTAGGAATGAACTAGAATGGATCATACGAATGAATTAGAATTGATCGTGCGAATGAATTATAATGGATTGTACGAATGAATTAGAATGGATACATTCGTGCGAATGAAGTAGAATTGATCGTACGAATGAATTAGAATGGATCGTACGAATGAATTAGAATGAATCGTACGAATGAATTAGAATGGATACATTCGAACGAATGAATTAGAATAGATCGTAGGAATGAATTAGAATGGATCATACGAATGAATTAGAATTGATCGTGCGAATGAATTAGAATGGATTGTACGAATGAATTAGAATGGATACATTCGTGCGAATGAAGTAGAATGGATCGTACGAATGAATTAGAATGGATCGTACGAATGAATTAGAATGAATCGTACGAATGAATTAGAATGGATACATTCGAACGAATGAATTAGAATAGATCGTAGAAATGAATTAGAATGGATCATACGAATGAATTAGAATTGATCGTGCGAATGAATTAGAATGGATTGTACGAATGAATTAGAATGGATACATTCGTGCGAATGAAGTAGAATAGA
The DNA here is from genome assembly GCA_947650365.1 of Chamaelirium japonicum. Lineage (NCBI taxonomy): Eukaryota > Viridiplantae > Streptophyta > Magnoliopsida > Liliales > Melanthiaceae > Chamaelirium > Chamaelirium japonicum. The sequence continues at coordinate 200,851 of CANTAL010000127.1, read as the reverse complement.
TCGTACGAATGAATTAGAATGGATCGTACGAAAGAATTAGAATGAATCGTACGAATGAATTAGAATGGATTGTACGAATGAATTAGAATCGATACATTCGAACGAATGAATTAGAATAGATCATAGGAATGAATTAGAATGGATCATATGAATGAATTAGAATTGATCGTGCGAATGAATTAGAATGGATTGTACGAATGAATTAGAATGGATATATTCGTGCGAATGAAGTAGAATGAATCAGAATGGATCGTACGAATGAATTAGAATGAATCGTACGAATGAATTAGAATGGAAACATTTGAACGAATGAATCAGAATGGATCGTAGGAATGAATTAGAATGGATCATATGAATGAATTAGAATTGATCGTGTGAATGAATTAGAATGGATTGTACGAATGAATTAGAATGGATACATTCGTGCGAATGAAGTAGAATGGATCGTACGAATGAATTAGAATGGATCGTACGAATGAATTAGAATAAATCATACGAATGAATTAGAATGGATACATTCGAACGAATGAATTAGAATAGATCGTAGGAATGAATTAGAATGGATCATACGAATAAATTAGAATTGATCGTGCGAATGAATTAGAATGGATTGTACGAATGAATTAGAATGGATACATTCGTGCGAATGAAGTAGAATGGATTGTACGAATGAATTAGAATGGATCATACGAATGAATTAGAATGAATCGTACGAATGAATTGGAATGGATACATTCGAACGAATGAATTAGAATAGATCGTAGGAATGAATTAGAATGGATCATACGAATGAATTAGAATTGATCGTGCGAATGAATTAGAATGGATTGTACGAATGAATTAGAATGGATACATTCGTGCGAATGAAGTAGAATGGATCGTACGAATGAATTAGAATGGATCATACGAATGAATTAGAATGAATCGTACGAATGAATTAGAATGGATACATTCGAACGAATGAATTAGAATAGATCGTAGGAATGAATTAGAATGGATCATACGAATGAATTAGAATTGATCGTGCGAATGAATTAGAATGGATTGTACGAATGAATTAGAATGGATACATTCGTGCGAATGAAGTAGAATGGATCGTACGAATGAATTAGAATGGATCGTACGAATGAATTAGAATGAATCGTACGAATGAATTAGAATGGATATATTCGAACGAATGAATTAGTATAGATCGTAGAAATGAATTAGAATGGATCATACGAATGAATTAGAATTGATCGTGCGAATGAATTAGAATGGATTGTACGAATGAATTAGAATGGATACATTCGTGCGAATGAAGTAGAATGGATCGTACGAATGAATTAGAATGGATCGTACGAATGAATTAGAATGAATCGTACGAATGAATTAGAATGGATTGTACGAATGAATTAGAATGGATACATTCGAACGAATGAATTAGAATAGATCGTAGGAATGAATTAGAATGGATCATACGAATGAATTAGAATTGATCGTGCGAATGAATTAGAATGGATTGTACGAATGAATTAGAATGGATACATTCGTGCAAATGAAGTAGAATGGATCGTACGAATGAATTAGAATGGATCGTACGAATGAATTAGAATGAATCGTATGAATGAATTAGAATGGATACATTCGAACGAATGATTTCGAATAGATCGTAGGAATGAATTAGAATGGATCATAATACGAATGAATTAGAATGGATCGTACGAATGAATTAGAATGGATCGTACGAATGAATTAGAATGGATCATACGAATGAATTAGAATTGATCGTACAAATGAATTAGAATGGATCGTACGAATGAATTAGAATGGATACATTCGTGCGAATGAAGTAGAATGCATCGTACGAATGAATTAGAATGGATCATACGAATGAAATAGAATGAATCGTACGAATGACTTAGAATGAATCGTACGAATGAATTAGAATGGATACATTCGAACGAATGAATTAGAATAGATCGTAGGAATGAATTAGAATGGATCATACGAATGAATTAGAATTGATCGTGCGAATGAATTAGAATGGATCGTGCGTCCATTCTAATTCATTCGTACGATTCATTCTAATTTATTCGTACGATCCATTCTAATTCATTCGTACGATCCATTCTACTTCATTCGCATGAATGTATCCATTCTAATTCATTCGTACAATCCATTCTAATTCATTCGCACGATCAATTCTAATTCATTCATATGATCCATTCTAATTCATTCCTACGATCTATTCTAATTCATTCGTTCGAATGTATCCATTCTAATTCTTTCGTACGATTCATTCTAATTCATTCGTACGATCCATTATAATTCATTCGTACGATCCATTCTACTTCATTCGCACGAATGTATCCATTCTAATTCATTCGTACAATCCATTTTAATTCATTCGCACGATCAATTCTAATTCATTCGTATGATCCATTCTAATTCATTCCTACGATCTATTCTAATTCATTCGTTCGAATGTATCCATTCTAATTCATTCGTACGATTCATTCTAATTCATTCGTACCATCCATTCTAATTCATTCGTACGATCCATTCTACTTCATTCGCACGAATGTATCCATTCTAATTCATTCGTACAATCCATTCTAATTCATTCGCACGATCAATTCTAATTCATTCGTATGATCCATTCTAATTCATTCCTACGATCTATTCTAATTCATTCGTTCAAATGTATCCATTCAAATTCATTCGTACGATTCATTCTAATTTATTCGTACGATCCATTCTAATTCATTCGTATGATCCATTCTAATTCATTCCTACGATCTATACTAATTCATTCAATTCATTCGTACGATCCATTCTAATTCATTCGTACGATCCATTCTACTTCATTCGCACGAATGTATCCATTCTAATTCATTCGTACGATCCATTCTAATTCATTCGTACGATCAATTCTAATTCATTCGTATGATCCATTCTAATTCATTCGTACGATCCATTCTAATTCATTCGTACGATCCATTCTAATTCATTCGTATTATGATCCATTCTAATTCATTCCTATGATCTATTCTAATTCATTCGTTCGAATGTATCCATTCTAATTCATTCATACGATTCATTCTAATTCATTCGTACGATCTATTCTAATTCATTCGTACGATCCATTCTACTTCATTCGCACGAATGTATCCATTCTAATTCATTCGTACAATCCATTCTAATTCATTCGCACGATCAATTCTAATTCATTCGTATGATCCATTCTAATTCATTCCTACGATCTATTCTAATTCATTCGTTCGAATGTATCCATTCCAATTCATTCGTACGATACATTCTAATTCATTCATACGATCCATTCTAATTCATTCGTACGATCCATTCTACTTCATTCGCATGAATGTATCCATTCAAATTCATTCGTACAATCCATTCTAATTCATTCGCACGATCAATTCTAATTCATTCGTATGATCCATTCTAATTCATTCCTACGATCTATTCTAATTCATTCGTTCGAATGTATCCATTCTAATTCATTCGTATGATTCATTCTAATTCATTCGTACGATCCATTCTAATTCATTCGTACGATCCATTCTACTTCATTCGCACGAATGTATCCATTCTAATTCATTCGTACAATCCATTCTAATTCATTCGCACGATCAATTCTAATTCATTCGTATGATCCATTCTAATTCATTCCTACGATCCATACTGATTCATTCGTTCGAATGTTTCCATTCTAATTCATTCGTACGATTCATTCTAATTCATTCGTATGATCCATTCTGATTCATTCTACTTCATTCGCACGAATGTATCCATTCTAATTCATTCGTACAATCCATTCTAATTCATTCGCATGATCAATTCTAATTCATTCGTATGATCCATTCTAATTCATTCCTACGATCTATTCTAATTCATTCGTTCGAATGTATCCATTCTAAGTCATTCGTACGATTCATTCTAATTCATTCGTACGATCCATTCTAATTCATTCGTACGATCCATTCTACTTCATTCGCACGAATGTATCCATTCTAATTCATTCGTACAATCCATTCTAATTCATTCGCACGATCAATTCTAATTCATTTGTATGATCCATTCTAATTCATTTCCATTCTAATTCATTCCTACGATCTATTCTAATTCATTCGTTCGAATGTATCCATTCTAATTCATTCGTACGATTCATTCCAATTCTTTCGTACGATCCATTCTAATTCATTCGCACGATCAATTCTAATTTATTCGCATGAATGTATCCATTCTAATTCATTCGTACGATCCATTCTAATTTATTCGTACGATTTATTCTAATTCATTCGTACGATCCATTCTAATTCATTCGTATGATCCATTCTAATTTATTCGTTCGAATGTATCCATTCTAATTCATTCGTACGATTCATTCTAATTCATTCGTATGATCCATTCTAATTCATTCGTACGATCCATTCTAATTCATTCGCACAATTCATTCTAATTCATTCGTACGATCCATTCTAATTCATTCATACAATCTATTCTAATTCATTCGTACGATCCATTCTAATTCATTCGCACGAATGTATTCATTCGGACAATCTATTCTAATTTATTCGTACGATCCATTCTAATTCATTAGCACGATCCATTCTTATTCATTCGTACAATCCATTCTAATTCATTCGCACGATCAATTCTAATTCATTCATATGATCCATTCTAATTCATTCCTACGATCTATTCTAATTCATTCGTTCGAATGTATCCATTCTAATTCATTCGTACGATTCATTCTAATTCATTCGTACGATCCATTCTAATTCATTCGTACGATCTATTCTACTTCATTCGCATGAATGTATCCATTCTAATTCATTCGTACAATCCATTCTAATTCATTCGCACGATCAATTCTAATTCATTCGTATGATCCATTCTAATTCATTCCTACGATCTATTCTAATTCATTCGTTCGAATGTATCCATTCTAATTCATTCGTACGATTCATTCTAATTTATTCGTATGATCCATTCTAATTCATTCGTACGATCCATTCTACTTCATTCGCACGAATGTATCCATTCTAATTCATTCGTACAATCCATTGTAATTCATTCGCACGATCAATTCTAATTCATTCGTATGATCCATTCTAATTCATTCATACGATCCATTCTAATTCATTCGTACGATCCATTCTACTTCATTCGCACGAATGTATCCATTCTAATTCATTCGTACAATCCATTCTAATTCATTCGCACGATCAATTCTAATTCATTCGTATGATCCATTCTAATTCATTCCTACGATCTATTCTAATTTATTCGTTCGAATGTATCCATTCTAATTCATTCGTACGATTCATTCTAATTCATTCGTACGATCCATTCTAATTCATTCGTACGATCCATTCTACTTCATTCGTACGATCCATTCTACTTCATTCGCACGAATGTATCCATTCTAATTCATTCGTACAATCCATTCTAATTCATGCGCACGAATGTATCCATTCTAATTCATTCGTACAATCCATTCTAATTCATTCGCACGATCAATTCTAATTCATTCGTATGATTCATTCTAATTCATTCGTACGATCCATTCTACTTCATTCGCACGAATGTATCCATTCTAATTCATTCGTACAATCCATTCTAATTCATTCGCACGATCAATTCTAATTCATTCGTATGATCCATTCTAATTCATTCCTACGATCTATTCTAATTCATTCGTTCGAATGTTTCCATTCTAATTTATTCGTACGATTCATTCTAATTCATTCGTACGATTCATTCTAATTCATTCGTACGATCCATTCTAATTCATTCGCACGAATGAATTAGAATGGATACATTCGAACGAATGAATTAGAATAGATCGTAGGAATGAATTAGAATGGATCATACGAATGAATTAGAATTGATCGTGCGAATGAATTAGAATGGATTGTACGAATGAATTTGAATGGATACATTCGTGCGAATGAAGTAGAATGGATCGTAAGAATGAATTAGAATGAATCATACGAATGAATTAGAATTGATCGTGCGAATGAATTAGAATGGATTGTACGAATGAATTAGAATGGATACATTCATGCGCATGAATTAGAATGGATTGTACGAATGAATTAGAATGGATACATTCGTGCGAATGAAGTAGAATGGATCGTACGAATGAAGTAGAATGGATCGTACGAATGAATTAGAATGGATCGTACGAATGAATTAGAATGAATCGTACGAATGAATCAGAATGGATACATTCGAACGAATAAATTAGAATAGATCGTAGGAATGAATTAGAATGGATCATACGAATGAATTAGAATTGATCGTGCGAATGAATTAGAATGGATTGTATGAATGAATTAGAATCGATACATTCGTGCGAATGAAGTAGAATGGATCGTACGAATGAATTAGAATGGATCGTACGAATGAATTAGAATGAATCGTACGAATGAATTAGAATGGATCATACGAATGAATTAGAATGGATCGTACGAATGAATTAGAATGGATCGTACGAATGAATTAGAATGGATCGTACGAATGAATTAGAATGGATACATTCATGCGAATGAATTAGAATTGATCGTGCGAATGAATTAGAATGGATCGTACGAATGAATTGGAATGAATCGTACGAATGAATTAGAATGGATACATTCGAACGAATGAATTAGAATAGATCGTAGGAATGAATTAGAATCGATCATACGAATGAATTAGAATTGATCGTGCGAATGAATTAGAATGGATTGTACGATCCATTCTAATTCATTCGTACGATCCATTCTGATTCATTCGTACGATCCATTCTAATTCATTCGTACGATCCATTCTACTTCATTCGCACGAATGTATCCATTCTAATTCATTCGTACAATCCATTCTAATTCATTCCTACGATCTATTCTAATTCATTCGTTCGAATGTATCCATTCTAATTCATTCGCACGAATCTATTCTAATTCATTCCTATAATCCATTCTAATTCATTCGTACAATCCATTCTAATTCATTCGCACGATCCATTCTAATTCATTCGTACGATCCATTCTAATTCATTCGTACGATTCATTCTAATTCATTCGTACGATCCATTCTAATTCATTCGTACGATCCATTCTAATTCATTCGTACGATCCATTCTAATTCATTCGTATGATCCATTCTAATTCATTCGTACGATCCATTCTACTTCATTCGCACGATCAATTCTAATTCATTCGTATGATCCATTCTAATTCATTCATTCGTACGATCCATCCTAATTCATTCGCACGATCCATTCTAATACATTCATACGATCCTTTCTAATTCATTCATACGATCCATTCTAATTAATTCGCACGATCCATTCTAATTCATTCGCACGATCTATTCGAATTCATTTGTACGATCCATTCTATTTCATTCGCACGAATGTATCTATTCAAATTCATTCGTACGATCCATTTTAATTCATTCACACGAATGTAACCATTCTAATTAAATCGTACGATCCATTCGATCAATTCTAATTCATTCGTATGATCCATTCTAATTCATTCCTACGATCTATTCTAATTCATTCGTTCGAATGTATCCATTCTAATTCATTCGTGAATTTGAATGGATACATTCGTGCGAATGAAGTAGAATGGATCGTACGAATGAATTAGAATGGATCGTACGAATGAATTAGAATGAATCGTACGAATGAATTAGAATGGAACCATTCTAACGAATGAATTAGAATAGATCGTAGGAATGAAATAGAATGGATCATACGAATGAATTAGAATTGATCGTGCGAATGAATTAGAATGGATTGTACGAATGAATTAGAATGGATACATTCGTGCGAATGAAGTAGAATGGATCGTACAAATGAATTAGAATGGATCGTACGAATGAATTAGAATGAATCGTACGAATGAATTAGAATGGATACATTCGAACGAATAAATTAGAATAGATCGTAGGAATGAATTAGAATGGATCATACGAATGAATTAGAATTGATCGTGCGAATGAATTAGAATGGATTGTACGAATGAATTAGAATGGATACATTCGTGCGAATGAAGTAGAATGGATCGTACGAATGAATTAGAATGGATCGTACGAATGAATTAGAATGAATCGTAAGAATGAATTAGAATGGATACATTCGAACGAATGAATTAGAATAGATCGTAGGAATGAATTAGAATGGATCCGAATGAATTAGAATGGATACATTCGTGCGAATAAAGTAGAATGGATCGTACGAATGAATTAGAATGGATCGTACGAATGAATTAGAATGGATACATTCGAACGAATGAATTAGAATAGATCGTAGGAAGGAATTAGAATGGATCATACGAATGAATTAGAATTGATCGTGTGAATGAATTAGAATGGATTGTACGAATGAATTAGAATGGATACATTCATGCGAATGAAGTAAAATGGATCGTACGAATGAATTAGAATGGATCGTACGAATGAATTAGAATGAATCGTACGAACGAATTAGAATGGATACATTCGAATGAATGAATTAGAATAGATCATAGGAATGAATTAGAATGGATCATACGAATGAATTAGAAATGATCGTGCGAATGAATTAGAATGGATTGTACGAATGAATTAGAATGGATACATTCGTCCGAATGAAGTAGAATGGATCGTACGAATGAATTAGAATGGATCGTACGAATGAATTAGAATAAATCGTACGAATGAATTAGAATGGATACATTCGAACGAATGAATTAGAATAGATCGTAGGAATGAATTAGAATGGATCATACGAATGAATTAGAATTGATCGTGCGAATGAATTAGAATGGATTGTACGAATGAATTAGAATGGATACATTCGTGCAAATGAAGTAGAATGGATCGTACGAATGAATTAGAATGGATCGTACGAATGAATTAGAATGAATCGTACGAATGAATTAGAATGGATACATTCGAACGAATGAATTAGAATAGATCGTAGGAATGAATTAGAATGGATCATACGAATGAATTAGAATTGATCGTGCGAATGAATTAGAATGGATTGTACGAATGAATTAGAATGGATACATTCGTGCGAATAAAGTAGAATGGATCGTACGAATGAATTAGAATGAATCGTACGAATGAATTAGAATGGATACATTCGAACGAATAAATTAGAATAGATCGTAGGAATGAATTAGAATGGATCATACGAATGAATTAGAATTGATCATGCGAATGAATTAGAATGGATTGTACGAATGAATTAGAATGGATACATTCGTGCGAATGAAGTAGAATGGATCGTACGAATGAATTAGAATGGATCGTACGAATGAATTAGAATGAATCGTACGAATGAATTAGAATGGATACATTCGAACGAATGAATTAGAATAGATCGTAGGAATGAATTAGAATGGATCATACGAATGAATTAGAATTGATCGTGCGAATGAATTAGAATGGATTGTACGAATGAATTAGAATGGATTGTACGATCCATTCTAATTCATTCGTATGATTCATTCTAATTCATTCGTACGATCCATTCTAATTCATTCGTACGATCCATTCTACTTCATTCGCACGAATGTATCCATTCTAATTCATTCGTACAATCCATTCTAATTCATTCGCACGATCAATTCTAATTCATTCGTATGATCCATTCTAATTCATTCCTACGATCTATTCTAATTTATTCGTTCGAATGTATCCATTCTAATTCATTCGTACGATTCATTCTAATTCATTCGTACGATCCATTCTAATTCATTCGTACGATCCATTCTACTTCATTCGCACGAATGTATCCATTCTAATTCATTCGTACAATCCATTCTAATTCATTCGCACGATCAATTCTAATTCATTCGTATGATCCATTCTAATTCATTCCTACGATCTATTCTAATTCATTCGTTCGAATGTATCCATTCTAATTCATTCATACGATTTATTCTAATTCATTCGTACGATCCATTCTAATTCATTCGTACGATCCATTCTACTTCATTCGCACGAATGTATCCATTCTAATTCATTCGTACAATCCATTCTAATTCATTCGCACGATCAATTCTAATTCATTCGTATGATCCATTCTAATTCATTCCTATGATCTATTCTAATTTATTCATTCGAATGTATCCATTCTAATTCATTCGTACTATTCATTCTAATTCATTCGTACGATCCATTCTAATTCATTCGTACGATCCATTCTACTTCATTCGTACAATCCATTCTAATTCATTCGCACGATCAATTCTAATTCATTCGTATGATCCATTCTAATTCATTCCTACGATCTATTCTAATTCATTCGTTCGAATGTATCCATTCCAATTCATTCGTACGATTCATTCTAATTCATTCGTACGATCCATTCTAATTCGTTCGTACGATCCATTCTACTTCATTTGCATGAATGTATCCATTCTAATTCATTCGTACAATCCATTCTAATTCATTCGCACGATCAATTCTAATTCATTCGTATGATCCATTCTAATTCATTCCTATGATCTATTCTAAATCATTCGTTCGAATGTATCCATTCCAATTCATTCGTACGATTCATTCTAATTCATTCGTACGATCCATTCTAATTCATTTGTACGATCCATTCTACTTCATTCTCACGAATGTATCCATTCTAATTCCTTCGTACAATTCATTCTAATTCATTCGCACGATCAATTCTAATTCATTCGTATGATCCATTCTAATTCATTCCTACGATCTATTCTAATTCATTCGTTTGAATGTATCCATTCTAATTCATTCATACGATTCATTCTAATTCATTCGTACGATCCATTCTAATTCATTCGTACGATCCATTCTACTTCATTCGCACGAATGTATCCATTCTAATTCATTCGTACAATCCATTCTAATTCATTCGCATGATCAATTCTAATTCATTCGTATGATCCATTCTAATTCATTCCTACGATCTATTCTAATTCATTCGTTCGAATGTATCCATTCTAATTCATTCGTACGATTCATTCTAATTCATTCGTACGATCCATTCTAATTCATTCGTACGATCCATTCTACTTCATTCGGACGAATGTATCCATTCTAATTCATTCGTACAATCCATTCTAATTCATTCGCACGATCATTTCTAATTCATTCGTATGATCCATTCTAATTCATTCCTACGATCTATTCTAATTCATTCATTCGAATGTATTCATTCTAATTCATTCGTACGATTCATTCTAATTCATTCGTACGATCCATTCTAATTCATTCGTACGATCCATTCTACTTCATTCGCACGAATGTATCCATTCTAATTCATTCGAACAATCCATTCTAATTCATTCGCACGATCAATTCTAATTCATTCGTATGATCCATTCTAATTCATTCCTACGATCTATTCTAATTCATTCGTTCGAATATATCCATTTTAATTCATTCGTACGATCCATTCTAATTCTTTCGTACGATCCATTCTAATTCATTCGTGCAATCCATTCTAATTCATTCGCACGATCAATTCTAATTCATTCGTATGATCCATTCTAATTCATTCCTACGATCTATTCTAATTTATTCGTTCGAATGTATCCATTTAATTCATTCGTACGATTCATTCTAATTCATTCGTACGATCCATTCTAATTCATTCGTACGATCCATTCTACTTCATTCGTACGATCCATTCTACTTCATTCGCACGAATGTATCCATTCTAATTCATTCGTACAATCCATTATAATTCATGCGCACGAATGTATCCATTCTAATTCATTCATAGAATCCATTCTAATTCATTCGCACGATCAATTCTAATTCATTCGTATGATTCATTCTACTTCATTCGCACGAATGTATCCATTCTAATTCATTCGTACAATCCATTCTAATTCATTCGCACGATCAATTCTAATTCATTCGTATGATCCATTCTAATTCATTCCTACGATCTATTCTAATTCATTCGTTCGAATGTATCCATTCTAATTCATTCGTACGATTCATTCTAATTCATTCGTACGATCCATTCTAATTCATTCGTACGATCCATTCTACTTCATTCGCACGAATGTATCCATTCTAATTCATTCGTACAATCCATTCTAATTCATTCGCACGATCAATTCTAATTCATTCGTATGATCCATTCTAATTCATTCCTATGATCTATTCTAATTCATTCGTTCGAATGTATCCATTCCAAATCATTCGTACGATTCATTCTAATTCATTCGTACGATCCATTCTAATTCATTCGTACGATCCATTCTACTTCATTCGGACGAATGTATCCATTCTAATTCATTCGTACAATCCATTCTAATTCATTCGCACGATCAATTCTAATTCATTCGTATGATCCATTCTAATTCATTCCTACGATCTGTTCTAATTCATTCGTTCGAATGTATCCATTCTAATTCATTCGTATGATTCATTCTAATTCATTCGTACGATCCATTCTAATTCATTCGTACGATCCATTCTACTTCATTCTCACGAATGTATCCATTCTAATTCATTCGTACAATCCATTCTAATTCATTCGCACGATCAATTCTAATTCATTCGTATGATCCATTCTAATTCATTCCTACGTTCTATTCTAATTCATTCGTTCGAATGTATCCATTCTAATTCATTCATACGATTCATTCTAATTCATTCGTACGATCCATTCTAATTCATTCGTACGATCCATTCTACTTCAATGTATCTGTTGGGGGTAGTCAAAAACCACATATCTTGGATAGCATTGCAAACACACCTGAGATAGAGTTCTCGAGGGAGCCCGTCCAGGAGTTGGAACCCTCGGAAGCCGAGCGTGCCCCCCTTCCAGATCGCAAGAAGCTCGCCCTCAGACCGTAAGAAGCTCGCCCCCACAGGGAGCTGGATGGACACTTTGTATCTGAGTGCAGCTCGCCCCAGCCCGCAAGGAGCTCGCCCCCAGCCCGCAAGAAGCTCGCCCCCAGCCCGCAAGGAGCTCGCCCCTCTCAGACCGTAAGAAGCTCGCCCCCACAGGGAGCGGGATGGACACCTTGTATCTGAGTGCAGCTCGCCCCTCCCAGACCCCGCAGGAGTTCGCACCCCCGTGCTCACTAAATCATCTTGACGGTGGAGCGAGATCCACATTGGGCTGAAGGGGCCCAAGGCCAAGAGCTCGCTCAGGAGCTCGCCCATGCTCGCGCATGAGCTCGCCCATGCTCGCACAGGAGCTCGCCCATGCTCGCTCAGGAGCTCGTCTAGCTCACGCAGGAGCTCGCCCATGCTCGCTCAGGAGCTCGCCCAGACCCCTGTTTATCGAAGAGGTTGCTCCCGCAAGGTCCGACTCTTGATAAATACGGACGAAGGGGCGGGGCAGTGCAGGGCGAGCTTGCCTTTGCTTTCTCCCAGAGACCTCCCAGACTTGAACATTCTAGAATAGCCACCTGGCAGCGACAAGAAAGATGCTCTCCGACTCAAACCGCCTGGCAGGCTCGATTACAAAGAATGTCAGGGGTGCGAGTACCAAGGACTGTCAGAGGCCCACGCGAGCCAGATCGTGGGGGGTCTAGAAGGCGCCGGAAGAATCTCCACGTGTCGGGCCACCATAGGCCGCCAATGTCTATAAATGTCCACCCCCAGGTTCCGAAGTATAGGTTCGAATCCCATTTCCCTACCACTTTGGCATACAACAGCTCGCCATCGTGCTACCGGAACTGACTTGAGCGTCGGAGGGTCTGCGCTCCTAAGGGAGCCAGCCGTTCTCACGTTCTCTTTTCTTTTGTTTTACAGGTGGCTCGCAAGGACCAGTGAAAAATCCCCCAAACATTTGGCGCCGTCTGTGGGATTTCGACTGGTTCCTGCGAGAACGCCCACGACCGCACGGTTGAACACCGTCGGCTCTCGTAAACCCAAAGATGGTTCCGGCGACAAGGGGACGCAGGCGGACGAGGGCCCGTATGGGGTCTGTGCACAGCGAACCCCCCGCTGAGACTCCCCAGCCCCTTGTCCCGCTCAGTGACCAGCTCCTGTTGGAGATATTAGCCACCCAGCGGGCAATGATGGAGGAGTTGACGCGCTTGCGTCAGGCCCCGGCGGTGAGCCGGCGATCGGGACCATCGAGGCCCGCATCCCCCGCGCGACCTCCTGTCTCGTCGCGTCTGCCCACGACCGTACCAGCGCGGCAAACTTCCCGCCCGGAACCCCCGGTTGAGAGGACGGCCGTGCGTGGAGCGAAGGAGACCCCACTCACAAGGTTACAGAAGCTTGTAACCCAGCGGTCTAGCAACCAGGCGACCTTGTGCGCGTCCATCCCTCGCCGCCGTAGCCGGAGCGTCGACTCTGACGGGTCGGAGGCAAGGTCTCAAGAGAGGGATCGCGACCCGCGCCATCGGCGACGAGGGAAAGAGCCCGCGGTGGCTATACCTTCCGAACCTCGAGAGGCGACGGCCTCCCATAGACCAACCGCCACGCTGAAGGGATCCGCGGGCGAGCAGCCAGGAGGCCGCCGATCGGTGGCCCCCGAGGGTCGCCGCGGGGTGGATCTGAACCTCCCTAGAGGGAGTGCACACGGCCGCCTAGGACCTGCACAGCCGCCTTTGGGATTTCTCCCCGGGCACTGGCAGCGATCTAGTGTGCTAGTGGATTTACTGGAGGATCTCGCCGCCCACAGAGGAAGCTCGCCTTTCACCAGCGAGGTCCACCAAGGGGGTTTTCCGCACCATTGGACCCCCCCAAAGTTTGTTTTGTTCGACGGGTCACAAGATCCTGTTGACCATCTCTTGGCCTACAGAAAGCTTCTATTTTTCCGGGACCAGGACCACGTCTTGTGCCGAGCGTTCCCGAGCAGTCTGACCGGATCGGCGTTGAATTGGTTCCATAAGTTGCCGTCCGGCATGATTCCCGACTTTCCAACTCTCTCTAGGCTATTCCTGGAGCAGTATCGCTGCAATAGACAGCCCCCGAAGAGGATCGAGTCTCTGTTTACTTTAGCCATGGGAGCTCGCGAAACGCTTCGGTGCTTCGCAACGCGATTCCGAAGCGCCTACCTCGCTCTGGAAGACGCGGCGGGCCAGGATCGTACTGTGGTGAGTGCTTTCAGAAGCGCCCTCCCTGAGGGTGGCAAACTTCACGACGCCTTAGTGATCAAGGACCCTCGCACAATGGTTGAACTATTCGCCCTGGTCCAGCAACACATCAAGCTCGAAGATGCGGTGCTAGATCGAAAGGGAAAGGCAGTGGAGCAGCGACCTCCTCCGGTTCTGCGACCTCTTGTCGTTAAGGCCGTGGAGAGGAGGGAGGTGCCACTTATGGTACCTTTGCCCGGACCGTCCGCAGCTCCTGTAGTACAGCCCGCTGAAGCCCCGCGGCGGTCGCTGGAAGGCCGGCGAACTGGCGCCTGCCTCTGGGACCTGGGGAGCGGGACTTCACCGTGCTGACCCACTCGCCGGGACAAATCTTCCATCAGATTCGGAATGAGCCTTTCTTCCAGTACCCGCCACCCCTACAGGTCGGAGAGCCCGGCTCTACCGACAACTCGCGGATGTGCGCTTTTCATCGAAGCCCTGGGCATCACACTAACAGATGCCGGGCTCTGAAGAACCACTTGGAGGATTTGGTCGCCTTGGGGCACTTGAACCAATTCATCTCGCCCCCGAGGAGGTTCGAGGTGATTCCAGAACGAACCCCTCGGGAGGGAGATCGCCCAAGACTCGCGGAGCCCGCCTTACCTCCGCCTCCCCCAGGAGGACCGGCGATCTGCCACACCATTAGCGGACGGCTGAGCGGCCCGAGATCTAGTAATGAAGCCCGCCGACGAGTCAGGGAGATGGAGCGGGCGCAGAAGGTATTTTCTGTCTCGCTAACTCCTACTTTACTCCAAGCACCAAGGGTGGAAGCCCGCGATTTCCTCTGGTTTTCGGAAGACGACATGACTGGGGTCGTCGTGCCCCACAATGACCCCCTCGTCATACGCCTGATGATGGCTAACATCGAGGTGAGGCGAGCTCTGGTTGATTCGGGGGGCGTCGTTGACATCCTTTTTCTGTCGGCCTACCTGCGAATGGGGTTGAGACTTGCCGACCTGTCTCCCTCGATGAGCTCCCTCAGTGGATTCACCGGTGAGGTCACCAAAGTGGCAGGAGAGATAACCCTTACCGTGACCACGGGCCCGGAGGCTCGCCAAGTCCGCTTCGCGATAGTGGACGGGAATTCTGCCTTTAATGCCATCCTTGGGCGGCCTTGGCTAAGGCAGATGAAGGCGGTATCTTCACCCAACCATCAGGCCCTCAAATTCCCAACCACGAGCGGGGTCGTAGTTATTTGGGGAGATCAGGTAACCACAACCAGATGTGAGCAGGATGTCCCTCACCTTATGGACATGGAGGTCGCCGAGGCCAAGAGGCCTGCACCCTCCTAGCAATTACCGCCCGATACGAGCGAGCTCCTGGGGAGCCCGCTGGGGGCCTCCTCGCCTAAGTCCCCTACTCCATCCTTGGGTGGGAGCGGTGTGGATCTTAAGTTGGAGGAAGGTCGCCTAACAACCCCCAAGAGAGGAAGTTTTCCAGTTGCCGAACCACTTCAAGAGGTCGACATTAGCGGCAAAGAAGGGCCGAGAATTGTTAGTCTCGGGACCTCGTTAACCGAGGGCGAGGTCCTGGCCATAACCAACTTGCTCAGGGAATACCGCGACGTATTCGCCTGGAGCTTCGCGGACATGCCAGGGATTGACCCGGAGGTCGCCTGTCATCGTCTGCATACCGTGAAGGAGTTCCCGCCGGTCAAGCAGAAAGCTCGGCACATACCTGCTGCGAAATCCATCGCAGTGGCGGCAGAGATAGACAAGCTAGAGCGAGCTGGCTTCATACGTGAGGCGCACTTCCCCGAGTGGATCTCCAATATCGTGGCGGTGCCCAAGAAGAGCGGAGCGGTCAGAGTGTGCATTGACTTCTCCGACCTCAATAAGGCATGCCCGAAGGATGGTTTTCCTCTTCCACGGATAGGCGCACTGGTCGACGTAGCTGTCGGGTTCTGGGCTCTATCTTTCATGGATGGATACTCAGGGTATAACCAGATACCCCTCCACCCAGAAGATCAGGAGAAGACCGCCTTCTACTCTGGAGCGGGCTACCAGAAGCTATACTGCTATCGAGTGATGCCTTTCGGACTTAAGAACGCTGGAGCGACATACCAAAGGTTAGTCACTCAGATGTTTACAGAACAAATTGGCAGAAATGTCAAGGTTTATGTTGACGACCTTCTGGTAAAGAGTTGAGGGCGAGGAGGGCATGTCGCCGACCTCCGCGAAACCTTCGAAATACTGAGAAAGTACCGAATGAGGCTGAACCCGGCGAAGTGCGCATTCGGGGTGACTTCGGGGAAATTCCTCGGGTACCTGGTCACCCACAGGGGGCTCAAGGCCGACCCTGGGCAAATCTGAGCACTTGTCGAAATGCCCGCACCAAGAACCCGGCAGGAAGTCCAGAGATTGAGCGGGCGAATCACCGCGCTCAATCGGTTTATATCTAAATCCTCAGACAATTGCCGACCTCTTTTCGAGCTGTTGCGAAAAGGAGCGAACATTTGTTGGGATGAAAAATGCGAGCGCGCCTTTCAGAAGATAAAGGACTATCTGGCGAGCCCGCCGATCCTAGCGGCACCAAAAAATGGCGCCGAGCTTGGCGTATATCTCGCGGTCACAGAGAATGCAGTAAGCGGGGTCCTTGTAGTGGAAGAAGCAAAGGTGGAGCACCCTGTCTACTTTGTAAGCCACACAATGTTTCCCGCCGAGCTCCGGTATCAACCAATCGAGAAGGTCGTGTTGGCCTTGGTCCTTACCGCGAGAAAGCTCCACCCTTACTTCTCGGCGCACACCGTCAAGGTCATCACAGAGCACCCTCTGAAGAGCGCGCTCTCCAGACCCTCGGTAGCCGGCAGGCTCTATCGATGGTCAGCTGAGCTCGCCGCCTATGGCTTGGAGTATGTCCCTCGAGTTGCTGTCAAAGGGCAGGCTCTCGCCGATTTCTTGGCGGACTTCCCCATAGAAGAGCCAGCCCAGTACCAGGAGGATGAGCCAACCGAGGCACACCCTGGGAAGGCGAGGTTCTTGGACAACCAAGGCGAGCTTCCTCCAGCTGAGCGTTCAGAGGTGGCGGGCTGGGAATTATTCGTCGATGGATCCTCCAACGCTTTGGGGGCTGGGATCGGGGTCGCACTGATCGCCCAGTCGGTACTTCTGGAGAAATCAGTCCGGCTGGATTTCGCCGCTACCAACAATGAGGCGGAATATGAGGCGCTGCTGGCTGGTTTGGAGCTCGCTCAAGAGGTAGGCGCCAAATGCTTGAAAGTCTTTAGTGATTCCCAGCTAATTATTTGCCAAATAAATGGGGAGTACGCCTCCCGGGATACACGAATGGCGGGCTACGTAGATCTAGTAAAGGGCAAGGCTGCGGAGTTCGAAAAGATCTCTTTCGAGCAAATTCCGCGAGCCGATAATACGCGAGCTGATGCCTTGGCAAACGCCGCCTCCCTGCTGGGAACATCAGAAGCTCGCCAGATTCTAATCGAGGTCCAAAATCAGTCTCGGCTCCAAATGATGGAGCCCGCTGTTAACCAAGTTTCTGCCGACGTATCACCCGGCGGGTGGACCGCTCCCATTCTTCGTTTTCTTCAGAAGGGCAAGCTTCCAGAAGGAAGAGAGGAAGCCCGGCGAGTGGAGAAATGCGCTGGTCGCTATCTCATTCGCTGGGATCGCCTTTTTCGAAGATCTTTTGGCGGGCCAAATCTCCGTTGCGTCGAGAGCCCGGAGACCGAAGAGGTTCTGAATTGCATTCTGTGGGTGCAAATTTTGGCAGAAGTTTACCAACTACCACGGGACCCACCGGCCCTGCCTGGTGGGCCCACGAAGACTACCACTGAACCCACCAGCCCTGCCTGGTGGGCCCACGAAGACCACCGCGGGACCCACCAGCCCTGCCTGGTGGGCCCACGAAGACTACCATGGGACCCACCAGCCCTGCCTGGTGGGCCCACGAGGACCACCTCGGGACCCACCGGCTCTGCCTGGAAGGCCCACGAGCCTGTGGAATCCCCCAGAAGACGGTAGCGGGGCCCGCTAGCTTTACCTGGAGAATCCCCAGATACGACGGCAGAAACCGCCATTTAACCCAGAATTCCCACCAGAGAATCCTATAAATAGCAGAGCCTTCGAATGTAAAAGGATCCAAAAAAAAAAAAATTCTGATTTCCACTCTGAGATCTGACTTTCAGAACCAGAGCTCTGGGATTTTCAACTTCTGATCTACCATCTCTCCTTGATCTTCTTTTCTCCTTAGAAGAGATCAGAGGGTTTTCAGTGACACTCGGCCTGTCGAGATCACTTCAACTGAAGTGTTAGTGAATTCGGGTTGCTCCCTATAGCACGGAGACGTAGGCTTCGGCTGAACTCCGAGATCACATCTCGTGTCACAATCTCTCTGATTGCATATCACTTTCTTCTGACATATCAAAAGGCTTCAACTTCAATCAACAGATCGACCAACGATCTTCGACGTCAACTTCAACTCCAATTGACTGGTGCTGCGAGAGTCTTCGGGTCGGCACGAAGATTTTCCCCCACAGTTTGGCGCCGTCTGTGGGATCCGATCAAAAAGTCCAATTCTCCGCTACTACTTGATCGGTTGAACCTACAACTGATCTTGATAGTCAAACTTCCTCGCTCTCTCGGTTGATCAGATAACTGAACGGCACTCTCGTTGCACCTTTCGTTCTCTGAATGGCGAGGACGAAACATCAAGGTCAACCAGAAGGAAGTAATACTCAACAACAAGCTCGTCCTGAGACTCGATCAATGAGTCAAAGGCTCAATTTCGGACAGCCCCTTGCTGTCCCAGAAATGGGGGTTCATTCAGGGAGCGGAAGATTCGTCGATCGACCGATCATCCACCCTGCACGATAGTCAATTAGGCAAACAGCCCCCACTCCCGCTGAAGATCCTCCATCGACTTACCAGATCTCTGCAATCGACTTCCAATTGCTCCAATTGGCAAAGCAAAACGCCACCCTCACCGCTGAGAGGGATGCTCTGAAGAAGGCAGCCTCCGAAGCTAGAATTGCTATTCCGATCCCCTCCACAAGTGAGAGGGTTGATCTTCCTCGACATTCAATTCACTCCGAACAACGGAGGTCGATAGGCACTGCTGCCCTCGAAAGAATTCATCGCGATCCTACTCCCTCTGCTGCTCCCTGGAAGCAGAGTGTCTGGGATCGTCTTGACGATGAGTCCTCCCAATCCTCTTCTGGTCGCAACTGCGACAAGAGGACACCTTCAAAAATCAACATGCCAAGGAAGCACCAAATGAAAGGCGCCCCTTCAAAGAGTAGAGTCTCTCCTTCCATTCCACTTCAACGTGGACTTGGATCGGACCTTCGACATCGACTCCAACAGGCGAACACTTCGATGCCAGAGCAAGACCTTGCGATCTTGCCTCTTGACCAACCCTTAGGTCGAGGACATGGTCGTAGGGATGGGTATTCCTCCACCGGACCTCTCCATCGAAGTCTCTTCGAGACAGCATTTCCAAGGGGATGGAGAACCCCTATCCTCCCCAAATTCAACTGCATCCGAGGAGATCCTGCTCTCCACATCCTCGCATTCAAACAAGCTCTTACGCCTCACGAAGAAGAAAACAATGTGCTCTGTCGCACCTTCGCGGGAAGCTTCGATGAGCCGTCGCTCGACTGGTATCATAATCTACGAGCTGGGTCCATCACCCAGTTCGATGTTTTAGCTAAACTTTTTGTGCAGCATTACCAGCTCAACCTAAAGCCCGAGAAGAAGCTCGACTCTCTATATAGACTAAGGATGGGTGCTGACGAGACTCTCCGAAGTTTCACCAGGAGGTTTCGCAATGAACATGCCGCCCTCTCTGGAAGACATCTGGATGATGAAGCCATCATGTTGGCTTTCCAGAACGCTCTCCACTTCGATCTACACATCTACAACGACTTCATCCGCAATCCCCCTCCTTCTCTGGGAGCTATGTTTGATCGAATCCAGAGGGAGATTGAGGTGGAAGATGATCAAGTCGCTCGGAAAGGGCGAGAAACTAAGAGAAGGCCTGCTGAAAGAGAAGCTCCTAAGTATGCTGCAAAGGCTCACAACGCTGAAGCAGCAGCCCCTCCGGCCAACAAAAGATCAAAGAATGATGGGCGTCGATCTCCGACGAAGACCACTTTCACTGAGTGGAATTTACCAGTCGAACAGATACTCGACCGTATTCAACACGACGAGTATCTTCGGAGGCCCAATCCTCTTCAGCCAAATTCCAAATTCACAGCAGACAAAACAGTCTACTGCGAATTCCATCGAAATCACGGCCACTCTACTGACCGATGCTATCGGTTGAAGTTCCATCTTGAAGACTTACTATGAGAGGGCCACCTTCAAGAATTCGTCAATAACGGGCACGATCAACGTCGAACCTCTGCCAAGGGGAAAGAAGTGTGTTGGATACATCAAATCTCTTCTAACCGGCAACCAATTTCTGTGAAGGCCAATGTCTTTGGCATTCATGGAACCTTGCACAATCAAGCTTTGACCGGGAAGGAAGTGGATCGGCAGGTTCGACGCATCTTCCATGTTCGATCTACTACAAATAAAGAAGACGCATCTTCCATGTTCGATCTACTACAAATAAAGAAGATACTTGGATCGAGAAGCCCATCGAAGGTCTTGCTTGGCCATCCATAGTCTTCAACGACACCGATCTTCAAGGAGTTCATACTCCACATCGAGACCCCCTGGTCTTGAAACTCATCATCGACGGAAGCACCGTCAATCGAATCCTCATCGACACCGGAAGCTCTATCGACATTATGTTCTCAGACTGTTTCAAACGCCTGGGACATAAGTATCAAAGCCTCGACGTCGTCCCGACTGTGATCACCGGCTTCAACGGTGAACAAAGCATCACAGTGGGCGAATCCAGATTTACCATCGACCTCAGCCGAGAGACTCGAGTCTCGGTAAGGTTTGCAATTGTTGAAGGAGTCTCCAGTTACAACGCCATCCTCGGGCGACCATTCCTCCATCAGATCAATGCCATCTCCTCCTCTTATCATCAACTACTCAAGTTTGCAACTGGAGAAGGCATCGTCTGCATTCGAGGCGATCAGCAAGCTGGAAGGTCTTGTGAAGCTGCTGCAGCAAAGACAGATCGAAAGATCAACATTGCTCCTCCAAAGCGGCCACGAGATGAAGCTGGTCCCTCTTCTAAATAGCAATCAAAGGAGATTTCGCTGACCGAACCTCCACCAATCGAATGGGAAACATCACCTTCAATTGAAGAAATCATCCCTATCGACATTGGCAGTGGAGATCTCCCTCGACATACATTTATTGGTACCGGTCTTAGCGACGCAGAAGCGCAAGACATGGTATCCTTCCTCCAGTCCAATATCGACGTCTTCGCCTGGTGTTTCGAAGACATGCCTGGTATCAATCCAGATGACGCTTGCCATCGACTTGCGATCAAAGAAGAGGTGAAACCTGTCAAGCAAAAGCCACGCACCATCCGGCCAGAGCTGCAAGTTGCTGTTCAAGAAGAAATCACTAAGCTACTTGCAGCAGGCTTTATCCGTGAAGTAGAGTATCCTACCTGGATCTCTAACATAGTTGCTGTTCCAAAGAAGAATGGGAAAGTCAGAGTCTGCATCGACTTCACCAACCTCAACAAGGCTTGCCCCAAAGACCCATTCCCCATGCCAAGGATCGATAGACTCGTCGATGCCACTGCTGGCCACGAGCTATTGTCTTTCATGGATGGGTATTCTGGATACAATCAAATTCCACTTCATCCAGACGATCAAGAGAAGACTTGCTTCGTGACTAACCGAGGTCTCTACTGCTACAATGTAATGCCATTCGGCCTCAAAAATGCTGGTTCCACCTATCAACGGTTAGTCACAAAAATGTTCGAAGATCAGATCGGCCGCAACGTCGAAGTCTATGTCGATGATCTCCTCACCAAGAGTTCCATTCGGAGCAAGCATCTTTCTGATCTGGCAGAAACCTTTCAAGTTCTTCGAAAGTATCGTATGAAGCTCAATCCAGCCAAGTGCGCTTTCGGAGTTCAATCTGGCAAATTCCTGGGTCATCTTGTGACCAGGAGGGGTATTGAAGCCAATCCTGATCAAATTCGAGCTATCCTCGACATGCCATCACCTACCAATCGAAAGGAAGTGCAGCGCCTCACTGGAAGACTTGCTACCCTCAATCGGTTCATCTCAAAGTCTTCTGACAAATGTAAACCTCTCTTCGACAAACTACGAAAGGCGGATACTTCAGGGTGGAGTCCAATTTGTGAATAGGCATTTCAAAGCATCAAGAAATATCTGGTGCAAGCTCCTATCTTGACGGCTCCACTTCCACAAGAAGACTTATGGCTCTATCTCGCCGTAACCAATCAAGCAATCAGTGCAGTCTTAGTCAGTAGAAGAGAAGGCTTCGAGCATCCAGTCTATTATATCAGTCACACTCTTCTCCCGGCTGAAACTCGCTATTCAAAAACTGAGAAAGTCATCCTAGCCTTACTCACTGCATCGCATCGTCTTCAACCATACTTCATCTCTCACCAGATCACTGTTATTTCAGAACATTCGCTCAAAGATATCATTGACAAAGCTGGTCGAGCTGGTCGAATGACCAAATGGGTGATCGAAATGAGTTCCCTGGGAATTCAGTTCGAATCTCGCACTTCTATCAAAGGTCAAGCTATTGCTGATTTTCTAGCTGATTTTCCAGTTGAAGACCCCATCACTTGGGAAGAAGATGTCGATATGCGCTTGGAGGATGAGGACAATACTCCGATCAACCTTGCAATAAAAATTGATCCAAATCTCGAAGCTACAGCTGCAACTCCTCCATGGAAACTTTATACTGATGGAGCTTCAAGTTCGATCGGTTCGGGAACTGGGATAGTCTTGGTATCCCCCGAACTTGATCATCTTCAGAAAGCCACTCTCCTCGGATTCACTGCCACCAACAACGAAGCCGAATACGAAGCACTTATTTCTGGACTCGAGATGGCGAAATCCCTGGGGGTAGATCGAATCATTGTCTACAGTGACTCTCAATTGATCATAAGGCAAATCAATAGAGAGTACACAGCTCGTGAAGAAAGAATGCAACTCTACTTGGCCTTAGTACGACATCTTCAACAACGTTTTATTGCCGCTGAATTCATTCAAATCCCCAGAGCTGAGAACCGAGAAGCAGATGCCTTAGCCAATGCTGCCTCAGTTCTTGGAGACTCACTCGGAGGAAGGCAAATACAAATCGATTATCAAGAAGTGTCCAAGACCACCCCCGATCAACAGATCCTTACTACTACAAAAGAATCTGGGGGCGGAGATCAGCTTGAAGACTGGAGACGATCAATTTTCGATTTCTTCAAGCATGGCAAAATGCCGGAAGATCCAAATCAAGCCTGAAGACTTCAAAGGAAGCTCCCATGCTACATTCTGCAAGGTGAAGATTTATATTTCAAATCTCATAACGGGATGTTGCTCAAGTGCCTTGGTCCCGAGCAAGCACTCGCAATCCTAATTGATATCCACTCTGGAACTTGTGGGAATCATTCGGGAGGAAGATCTCTTGAAGCCAAAACGAAACTACAAGGGTACTACTGGCCAACAATGGCAAAGGATGCTCAACAAGTTGTTCAAAGATGTAAGCCATGCCTAAGACACGCTCGAGCTATTCATCTCCCTGCAGATGAGCTTCATCAACGATCAAGTCCCTGGCCGTTCCATCAATGGGGGTTAGATTTCTTGGGTCCTTTCCCTCCAACTCCAAGCAAGAAGAAGTATCTACTGCTGGCCACGGATTATTTCACCAAATGGGTTGAAGCTGTGCCCCTCTTCCGAGAGACTGACGACGAAGTGATCAAATTCATTCGGCGCAACATCTTCTCAAGGTTTGGTACACCTCAAATTCTTGTTGCTGACAATGGAGCTCAGTTTGACTCCGACAAGTTTCGAGAGTTCTGTCTCAACAACGGCATCAAGCTATTCTATTCAACTCCAAGATATCCTCAATACAATGGCCAAGCTGAAGCCTCAAATAAAGCCATACTTGGTATACTCAAGAAGAAACTCAACGACAAGAAAGGATTGTGGGAGTAAGTCCTACCTGAAGTTCTTTGGGGGTATCGTACAACTCCGAGAAGATCAACAGGGTTCTCACCCTTTCGTCTAACATATGGATCGAAAGCAGTACTCCCAACAGAAAATATATCAAGTACTTTGAAGACCAAAGCAGTTGAATAAGGAATCAATGAAGAACTTCGGATCAATGATCTAGACTTCTCCGAAGAATTACGAGATCAAGCATCACTTCGTGTGGCCAAGTACCAACAGAAGATCAAAAGAGCCTATGACAAGAAAATCTACAAGAGACAGTTCCCAGTGGGCAGCCTAGTTCTCAGAGCAGTTTTTTACAACACCAAAGAGCACAGCAGTGGGAAACTTGCTCCCAACTGGGAAGGTCCATATATCGTTGAATCAGTAGGAGGCAAAGGTTCTTACAGACTGGTCACACCAGAAGGAGATAGATTGCCTCGAGCTTGGAATTCCAGACACCTCAAGATGTTCTATCCATGATGTAAATTCTGTGATGAATAAAATTCTCTTTCAGATGTTCAAATGTGCAAGTGTTCAGCTTTTCAATTCAAGTTCTAAAGCAGCTTCAAATTCAAGTTATCAGGTCTTTTAACAAGTTTGGGTGTTAGAGTTGTGACTCAACCCCTTACTAGCAAATGTTAAAAACTGACCATATTCAAGTTACCAAGTCTTTTAACAAGTTTGGGTGTTAGAGTTGCGACTCAACCCCTTACTAGCAAATATTAAACTGACCTTCAAGTTTCAATGTTCAAATTCAATCAATTTCGATATCGTCTAACAAGTTTGGGTGCTTGAGTTGCGACTCAACCCCTCACATTCAAGTGTTACACGAATTCAAGTTTCAATTTTCAAGTTGCAATAAGTTTGGGTGCTTGAGTTGCGACTCAACCCCTTACATACAAGTGTTGCATAGATTCAAATTCAAATTTCAAGGTAAACAAGTTTGGGTAATCAAGTTGCGACTCGATCCCTTATATTCAAAAGATTGTATCTATGCTAATGCTATCCAGAACATAAGATTCAAAGACATTCAACTCAAGAGACATCCAATTTTTAAACACCAAAAAGATTTCTATTATTATCAAAAATATGACAAGTACAGGAGCGAGCTATTACATAGCAAGAGTTTACAAGCACAACAACTGAAAGGAAGAAAAAGTCTTAAGGCTTGGCCACACTCTGCGCACGCGACTTCTCCCCCTCAGATCCAGCACGAGCTTTGCTCGCCGCTGATGCCTTGGAGGATCGGACACTGGCAACATGGGCCCTGAGTGCTTCTGCCGCCTTTTCAGCTGTTTCCCTGTAGCTCTGGCACTCACTCCGCATATGCTCCAGCTCCTTCTTATGAGTCTCTGCTGAAGCAGCAAGTTGAGCCTCCAGCTCCTTTATTCGAGCAGCACGATCGAAGCCCAAGTTCTCGATCCTGAAGAATCTTTTCTTCAGATCTTCAAGCTCGTGACCCCGGAACTCATATCCATTCTGCCAGCCCTTGCTCTCCAACTTTTCCTTGCGAAGGGCCTCGGTCTTGGCCTTCAATGCCTCCTTTTTTGAGGATAGAGCCTCCTTCAGCTTATCCCTTTCCTCGCTTACGACCTCCAATGCGGCAGATAAGCGGGAGACTTCAGTTGAAGCTTCTTTGGCCTCCGCCTTCATGGAGAGCTTGGTCGCGATATTCAAAACTGCTGAATTCTGCAAAAAGAACAAAAGAGTTAGAATTATTCTGAAGATGCAATTCAGATGATCATTCGAGCAAGATGCACTTACCACCAGTTCGAGCCTGTCAAAAGCTTCATCCAGAGTAGCCCCTGGAAGATTGCAGAGTTTCCGGATCACGGCTGTGGGGTGGTTGATGTCAACATCACCCAAACTCTTCATCTTTGGGGTCGAGCCAACAGGCGCACCTGCAATCAACGAGAGGTCAAAGTGTTAGATTATTTTCAATCTTCAGAGGCAAGAAAATCAAGGCGAGTTGGTTCAAATACCTGAGACTTCAACCCTCGGCTCCTTACCCTTCCGGCGATCAGAACCACCCTGAGGGGTTGTTTTCTCCTGAATAGAAGCCGGAGCTGGCTGAGGTTGAGGAGCCCCATCACCCACGCGACTTTCCCTCTCCAAATGGATAGGGGAGGGAGCATCGCGGGGAGGTGAGACTCTTTCTTCCTCCTGTGGTCCGCCTGGTTGGATGAGCCCTGCCACCATGGCAGCCACCTCCTCAGCAAGAGACCGAGAGGGGGGTGGGGGTTGCTCAACCTCTATACCCCCGCTCGTTGTCGCTCCTTCGAGGCGAGGTACTTCAGGTGGAATTTGGTCGAGGGGTGTGGGGTTGCTTCCAACCCCACCACTCCTCGACAGCTTTATTTTTAAGCGCAGCGGCTTTCTCAACTCATCAAACTTGTAGGTGGGAACCACCTTTGGGCCATCACCTTCTGTGTCAAGAACTTCCTCCATTTGACGGGCTTTAACCTCGTCAATGGGAATAGGAATCGAGTCTTCCCCTCTTGCACTACCAGTGGGGGTGGGAGGAATTTCTTCCTTACCACCCCCATTCTCGCCATCTCCACCAGAGGGGGTGGAAGACAGATCATCCTCACCGCCCCCTTCCTCGTCCTCGTCATTACCACTGTTATCGTGGCTGACATTTTCAGTTTCTTCTTCTTCCTCGGCGCTCCCCTTCTTTTCTTTTTCTTCTTCTTCATTCTTCTTCCCCTGATCTTCATCTTCCTTTTGCTTGAGAGTTTTTCGTTTCTTCTTCACTGGGCCTCTTTGGATCACCAGTTTCTCTTCCACAGTGGGCAAGCGGCGCCTTGCAGTGTAGAGTTTCTTCTCGGCCCGAACCTTTCAAATGATCTTGCCCGAATGAGGGTCTTCTTCGTAGTCAGAGTATAGGACTTCATTGTCCTCGTATCTATCCTTTGATCGGTGGAGGAGATTGGCCTTGCCATATCTCACGGGGCAGTTGGAAAACTGCTTCCACGACCTGGTTCCACAGGTCAACTCCAGAAATAAATTATCGATTGCTCCAGCCCTCTCGGAGGTCTAGGCATAGATGCCTTTCTCGCAGTACATCTTCACTGCGTCGTGCACTTCACCTCGAGGAGTATCCGGCACTGAGATAGGTGTCCATGCGCCGGTAACAGAAATTGGCCAATCAGTATACAATTTGTCCGAAGGGACTGTATCGGTGAGTGGGCGCAGCGGAGATACTCCAGTCAAATTGTAGAACGGGCTATCCCTTCTGTATGCCCATCGATAGTGGAAGAAAAAGTAGCCAAGCTCGATCCGAGCGTCTTCACCTTCTGGAATGCTAGAGTAGCACGCCTTCAAGTCTTCCTGGAAATCCGATTCCACGCGGTAGAATGCGTAGATGATTCGCCAGGCATTCCCAGTGACCTGCCCCGGGCAAAGGCCAGAAGTGTTCAGTAATCTTGCCGCAAAGGGTGGCAACGGTAGACGCAGACCGCAGTTGAGTTGGCCGACGGTCACAATGGTTCCCATGACCTGCTCACTACTAGCAAAGTTGGTGAAGACAGTCTTCTTGTCAATGCCGAATGCGGCCTGAACGCTGGGGAGCGAAGGTTGTACCCTCCCTTCGGTGAAGAAAGAGAGCAATGTCTGCCACTTCCTCCTCTTTGAATCGGTGAACTCGCCACCAGTATTGTACACGTACTCAGTCTCCTCTGACAAAGACATGAGCGGGCCCAGAACAAACTTTACTTTAGGAATATGCTCTGGCCTCGATGGCGCTGAAGCAAACCCTACTCCTTGGTGTCTTTTGCCCAGCTGCCCAAGTTCGGCAAGCACAGCCTTGCCCTTGCCACGGCCACCCTTCGGAGAGGATGGAACCTCAACAATCTCCTTCCCTTTCCTCTTCGAAGGGACCCCGCCAGACTTCTTCGAGCTTCCAGAAGATGCCATCTGATCGATCGAGCAAAAGCAGAAATCGGGAGCAAAGAGTCTGGACTTCGAAAAATTTTGGGAGCGTGAGGCAAAAATGACAGCCGGTGAAACTTTTATACCCAGGGTAAAACAGGTACGCAAATCGAGAAAACACGTGTCTTCACCATATCAAATCGCGTGTTTTTGTAGGAACACGTGGCATCCATCCGTAGCTTGCGCAAAATCAGGCGAAACGTCGGACCAGACGAAACGTCGAGCCACCGGTCCACGTGAACCAAACGGTCCAAGCACGCCACCGGTCTGAGTAAACCGGACCGCCGGTCAAAAAGGCTCATTCAAACCAACCAAAGATTCAAAACAGGAAGGATCAAGCCCCATCAATGTTCAAAACTCTGCAAGAAGATCAGAACAGAACAGCTGTAAAACCCTCTCTGAGGGCAGGTTCAAAACTTTCATTCGATCGGTCAAATTTCTACTGGATCTGGCAAAAAACCAAGGTTTTTTGCCGATCACTCGAACCTTGACTGGATAATCTTTTACCGATCGGACAAACTTGTCCGATCGGCAAAAATCATTCGATCGGTCAAATTTCAAACTGGATCTGGCAAAAAACCAAGGTTTTTTGTCGATCACTCGAACCTTGACCGGATAATTTTTTACCGATCGGACAAACTTGTCCGATCGGCAAAAATCATTCGATCGGTCAAATTTCTACTGGATCTGGCAAAAAACCAAGGTTTTTTGCCGATCACTCGAACCTTGACCGGATAATCTTTTACCGATCAGACAAACTTGTCCGATCGGCAAAAATCATTCGATCGGTCAAATTTCTACTGGATCTGGCAAAAAACCAAGGTTTTTTGCCGATCACTCGAACCTTGACCGGATAATTTTTTACCGATCGGACAAACTTGTCCGATCGGCAAAAATCATTCGATCGGTCAAATTTCTACTGGATCTGGCAAAAAACCAAGGTTTTTTGCCGATCACTCGAACCTTGACCGGATAATCTTTTACCGATCGGACAAACTTGTCCGATCGGCAAAAATCATTCGATCGGTCAAATTTCTACTGGATCTGGCAAAAAACCAAGGTTTTTTGCCGATCACTCGAACCTTGACCGGATAATTTTTTACCGATCGGACAAACTTGTCCGATCGGCAAAAATCATTCGATCGGTCAAATTTCTACTGGATCTGGCAAAAAACCAAGGTTTTTTGCCGATCACTCGAACCTTGACCGGATAATCTTTTACCGATCGGACAAACTTGTCCGATCGGCAAAAATCATTCGATCGGTCAAATTTCTACTGGATCTGGCAAAAAACCAAGGTTTTTTGCCGATCACTCGAACCTTGACCGGATAATTTTTTACCGATCGGACAAACTTGTCCGATCGGCAAAAATCATTCGATCGGTCAAATTTCTACTGGATCTGGCAAAAAACCAAGGTTTTTTGCCGATCACTCGAACCTTGACCGGATAATCTTTTACCGATCGGACAAACTTGTCCGATCGGCAAAAATCATTCGATCGGTCAAATTTCTACTGGATCTGGCAAAAAACCAAGGTTTTTTGCCGATCACTCGAACCTTGACCGGATAATTTTTTACCGATCGGACAAACTTGTCCGATCGGCAAAAATCATTCGATCGGTCAAATTTCTACTGGATCTGGCAAAAAACCAAGGTTTTTTGCCGATCACTCGAACCTTGACCGGATAATCTTTTACCGATCGGACAAACTTGTCCGATCGGCAAAAATCATTCGATCGGTCAAATTTCTACTGGATCTGGCAAAAAACCAAGGTTTTTTGCCGATCACTCGAACCTTGACCGGATAATTTTTTACCGATCGGACAAACTTGTCCGATCGGCAAAAATCATTCGATCGGTCAAATTTCTACTGGATCTGGCAAAAAACCAAGGTTTTTTGTCGATCACTCGAACCTTGACCGGATAATCTTTTACCGATCGGACAAACTTGTCCGATCGGCAAAAATCATTCGATCGGTCAAATTTCTACTGGATCTGGCAAAAAACCAAGGTTTTTTGCCGATCACTCGAACCTTGACCGGATAATTTTTTACCGATCGGACAAACTTGTCCGATCGGCAAAAATCATTCGATCGGTCAAATTTCTACTGGATCTGGCAAAAAACCAAGGTTTTTTGCCGATCACTCGAACCTTGACCGGATAATTTTTTACCGATCGGACAAACTTGTCCGATCGGCAAAAATCATTCGATCGGTCAAATTTCTACTGGATCTGGCAAAAAACCAAGGTTTTTTGCCGATCACTCGAACCTTGACCGGATAATTTTTTACCGATCGGACAAACTTGTCCGATCGGCAAAAATCATTCGATCGGTCAAATTTCTACTGGATCTGGCAAAAAACCAAGGTTTTTTGCCGATCACTCGAACCTTGATCGGATAATTTTTACCGATCGGACAAACTTGTCCGATCGGCAAAAATCATTCGATCGGTCAAATTTCCTACTGGATCGGTCAAAAAACCATGTTTTTTGACCGATCACCCTATTCTTGACCGGTTGAATTTTGACCGATCGGTCAAAATTTGACCGATCGGTCAAATATGACCGATCGATCAAAAATTAACCGATCGGTCAAATTTCAACCGATCGGTCAAATTTCCTACTGGATCGGTCAAAAAACAGGGTTTTTTGACCGATCACCTGATTCTTGACCGGTTGAATTTTGACCGATCGGTCAAAATCTGACCGATCGGTCAAAATTGACCGATCGGTCAAAATTGACCGATCAATCAAAATTAACCGGTCAGTCCCTTTTTTGTGCTAACGCTCGACAAGTTTCTTCTTGCCTTTTGCGACAGGGGGTTGCTATTTTTTGCACCAAATCCAAGCCAGCCAGAACGAACTCTAGCTAACTTGGAGGGGGTAACTGTGGGTGCAAATTTTGGCAGAAGTTTACCAACTACCACGGGACCCACCGGCCCTGCCTGGTGGGCCCACGAAGACTACCACTGGACCCACCAGCCCTGCCTGGTGGGCCCACGAAGACCACCGCGGGACCCACCAGCCCTGCCTGGTGGGCCCACGAAGACTACCATGGGACCCACCAGCCCTGCCTGGTGGGCCCACGAGGACCACCTCGGGACCCACCGGCTCTGCCCGGAAGGCCCACGAGCCTGTGGAATCCCCCAGAAGACGGTAGCGGGGCCCGCTAGCTTTACCTGGAGAATCCCCAGATACGACGGCAGAAACCACCATTTAACCCAGAATTCCCACCAGAGAATCCTATAAATAGCAGAGCCTTCGAATGTAAAAGGATCCAAAAAAAAAAAAAAATTCTGATTTCCACTCTGAGATCTGACTTTCAGAACCAGAGCTCTGGGATTTTCAACTTCTGATCTACCATCTCTCCTTGATCTTCTTTTCTCCTTAGAAGAGATCAGAGGGTTTTCAGTGACACTCGGCCTGTCGAGATCACTTCAACTGAAGTGTTAGTGAATTCGGGTTGCTCCCTATAGCACGGAGACGTAGGCTTCGGCTGAACTCCGAGATCACATCTCGTGTCACAATCTCTCTGATTGCATATCACTTTCTTCTGACATATCAAAAGGCTTCAACTTCAATCAACAGATCGACCAACGATCTTCGACATCAACTTCAACTCCAATTGACTGGTGCTGCGAGAGTCTTCGGGTCGGCACGAAGATTTTCCCCCACACATTCACTCGGGCGAGCTGGGAAACCATGCTGGTGGGCGGTCTCTAGCTACGAAAGTATGGAGGCAAGGGTACTGGTGGCCCACTCTGGAACAAGATGCTTTGAAGGTCGTCCAGAGGTGCATCCAATGCCAGAAGCATGCCACAACGAACCATATGCCCGCAGAAGAGCTGCACCCTCTGGCGAGCCCCTGGCCTTTCCAGCAATGGGGGCTGGACATAGTGGGACCTTTCCCCATGTCAGCCCGGCAGAAGAAATTCATCTTAGTAGCCACGGACTACTTCACCAAATGGGTGGAAGCGGTCCCGCTAGCTAAAATAGGCGAAAAGCAAGTGAAGGACTTCCTTTGGAAGAATATCTTCTGCCGCTTTGGGCTGCCCCGAGTGCTAATCACCGACAATGGTCGCCAGTTCGACAATCGCTTGATCAGAAGCTTTTGTGTTGAATATGGGGTCGACCTAAGGTTCTCGTCCCCAAGGTACCCTCAAAGCAACGGGCAGGATGAAGCTACGAATTGTCTAATCCTAGACAACCTCAAGAAAAGGTTGGAAGGAAAGAAAGGACTGTGGGAGCAGGAGCTTGACGGCGTGCTATGGGCTTATCGTACCACTCCACGTCGCTCGACCAACGAATCACCTTTCAGCCTAACTTACGGGTGTGAAGCGGTGCTACCCATCGAAGCCGAGCTGCCGACCGAAAGAAAGCTCGCTGCAGATGAGGTCGATAATGACGCTCTGCTCGCCGAATCCCTCGATCAGCTCGAAGAGAGACAAGAGTGCGCCAATCTACACCTCACCGGGTACAGACAAGAAATGAAGCACGCCTACGACAAGAGAGTCCGCCATCGGGCATTCAAGGCCGGCGATCTGGTGATGAGAAAGGTGTTCGCAAACACACAAGAGCCTAATGCAGGAAAGCTCGCGGCGAACTGGGAAGGCCCCTACATAGTACACGAAGCAGGAAGCTCGGGGGCTTACCGGTTGATGACCGCTGGAGGCGACCTGTTAGAGCGACCTTGGAACGCTATGCACCTTCGCAAGTTTTATGCCTAAGAAAATTTTTGTAAATCATCTTCTGAAGAAGTTATGAATGTACGATGGAGGTTTCAACAAATAATTTAACTCGGAAGCTCGGCGTTGCAAGAGCTCGCTTGATCTACAACGTAGTCCGCCGTTGTGCGGACTTAAAGCAAGACCGGGATCCTCAGAGGCAGCCAGTGGGCGACCTTGAGCTTCCCGGGGCAGTCCGCCGTTGTGTGGACTTAAAGTAAGACCGGGATCCTCAGAGGCAGCCAGTGGGGGACCTTGAGCTTCCCGGGGTAGTTCGCCGTTGTGCGGACTTAAAGCAAGACCGGGATCCTCAGAGGCAGCCAGTGGGCGACCTTGAGCTTCCCGGGGCAGTCCGCCGTTGTGCGGACTTAAAGCAAGACCGGGATCCTCAGAGGCATCCGATGGGCGACCTTGAGCTTCCCGGGGAAGTCCGCTGCCAAGTGGACTCTAAACCTAACCAGGATCCTTCGCGTTCACCTGCCATGAACGGAAGCATCCTGGTGTTGGCATACCCCTCGAAGGGCGAGCCCGTCGAACAGGATCATCGAGAGAAATTAACCGGGCAGGGGGCAGCTAGCACTTATTAGTTTTATTTAAAAATAAAAAATGGTTTAAGTCTCTGAGTGTAGGGAAGTTTTTGAAATCGTTTGGTTTGCTTATCGTTTTCCGGGCTCAGAGACTAATTGCGTTTTTGCGAGCATACCGAGTTTTTCGTTTGCATATACTTTAAAATAAAAAGGTTGAATCGAATTAGCTACCTCGCCCGGGGTATCACTCTCGAGATCGTTGCGAAACTCCAAAAGCGGACTCATGAGCGAGACAGAGAAAGAAAGAAATAGGCGGACTCAAAAAGTTTCATTTCATTCATTGGTTAAAGATTACAAAAAGATTACAAAGAGATACAGCCTAAGCTGGGCCCGCGCCAGCGCCCTCGTCGTCGCCGCCGTGCTTCCTCTTCTTCGACCTTTCGGCCTTGTATTTCTCATTGGCGTCCAGCTCGCCCAGCTGCGACTGGAGGCGCTCTCGCTGGGAGTTGAGGTCGCAAAGATGTGCCTCCTTCAGCGCCGCGATCTCGTCCCGGGAGGCCGCCACCTGCCTGCGGAGCTCGAGGATCTCTTTCTGGGCGGCCTCTTTGGCTTTGGTCGCCTCTCGTAGGTCCGCGAGGGCACGGGCGTGAGCATCCTTGACCGAGGCTAGCCCCGTGGTGAGAGTGGCAGCCCGTTGGCGCAGTTGGGCAACCTCTGTATCAACAGAGGCGGCCTGCTGGCGCAGCCGGCCTACCTCAGCTTGGAGCTCGCCGGATCGGTCCGCCTGATGAAGCTGATGGATATGCTCGTCTACTCTCCTCTCCGAGCTATGGAGAGTGTCATCGTAGAGGGCGATAGTATCCCCCGCCACGCCAGCGACCTCATCGGCGAGAGCCCGGCTGACCCGCTCCACCTATGGCAAAGTAAAACGGTGGAGTTAGAAGAAAATTGGAACAGGAAAGGGATGTAAGCCAAAGGAGCGCAGAGATAAATCTTACCTCGACGAGCCGGTTGATAAGGACGATGTAGGGAGTCCGAGCAAAAATGTTGCGCCCCAAGATATCCCGCGTATAGTAGGGGGCGCGCTCAGGGCCGCCTGAGGAGGAGCCCACCTGGCTTCCCTCGATCGGAGCGGCTGGAGGAGGCGATATGGCAGCAGCCTCAGCAGGCTCGATCACTGCGGGGGCCACAACCGGAGCGGCCTCAACCCCTTGGGCGCTGGGACCCTCTTCAGCGGCCGAGGATGGCGTGGCGATTTGCCCTTCTTCGGGCACACCCGGGTCTGATGTTTCCGAGCTGGAGCTCGGACGATCGTCCAGGATGGTCCCCAGGTCCGGAGACCAGTAGACCAACCCGCCCAGCTCCGGGAGGATGGGAACCTCGAGAGCGGAGGACGCGCTGGGAGCCAAAGGCGCGGGCGTGGGCGCGGGCGCGCTGGCGGCAGCGGGCGCGGGCGCGCTGGGGGCAGTAGGCGCAAGCGCGCCGGCAACAGCGGGCGCGGGCGCGGGAGCCATGGGCGCGGGCACGCTGGCGGCAGCGGGCGCGGGCGCGCTGGGGGCAGTAGACGCAGGCGCATCGGCAGCAACGGGCGCGGGAGCCATAGGCGCGGGCGCGCAGGAAGCGGCAGGCGCGGGCTCTGACGCGGGCGCGCTAGGGACAGTAAGCGCGGGCGTGGGCTCGGGCACGGGCGCGCAGGGAGCCGTAGGGGCTGCGGGCACGGGCTCGGGCTCGGGCGCGGGCGCGCTAACAGTAGAGGGCATGGGCGCGCTGCAGCCAGACGCATCCGTTGTAGAGGGCGTGGGCACGGGCGCGCCAGCAGTGGAGGGCGCGGGCGCTCTGAAGCCAGACGCGTCCGGTGCAGAGGGCGCCGGCACGGGCGCGGGCGTGGGTATGGGCGCGCTAGCAGCAGAGGGCGTAGGCGCGCTGCGGGCAGACGCTGCCGTTGCAGCGGGCTCGGCAGCGCGTGCCGGCTCCTCTTCTTCTTCCTCTTCCTCGGCCGAGCTGGAATCCTCGCAGGATCCCAAGCCCGCTTCCTCCAGAGCGGCATTCCTCCTCCGCTCCTCAGCGACTCGCCCAAAGGCTTCACGAGCTTTGCGGACGACGTCGTCTTCCCCCATTGGGCAGGCCGCCGGAGCTCTCTTCTTCTTCTTCTTTACATGGGTGCCCTCCATCTCTGGGGTCATTACCGCGACAAAGAGGGATTTAGAGAGGTCGCCCGGGAACCCGCGCATCAGCACCTCGGCCATTGGGGTTTCCACCTCCGCCATGCCAAGGAGGAGGTCGACGCACGGGTCCTTAGGGTCGACCATCACAACTTGACGTCGTGGGGGTTCCAAAATTGAGGAGCGCGTAGGGGGACTGGAAGCTAAGGGGGAGTTCGCCTGACCTGGGGCAACCTCGCGGGGTGGAGGCGGCGGCGAGGGAATATCCTCCTCGCGGAGCATGTCGATGGTGTCTTCATCGGCGAGCCTAATCGGAGAAGCCCGCTTCTTCTTCCCCTTCTTCGCCGAAGAGGTGCCGGTGCCGGAGGTCGTAGGAGCCGCCTTGGTGGTCGCCCCGGTGCGGCGAGAGACCGCCACCTTCTGGCGCGGGTTCTTCTGGCGGGTGGTGATGGCGCCAGTCCGGAGGTCCTTCCAGAGGAAGGAGAAGTCCTGAGCCAGGATCTTCTCAGGAGTTCGCCCGCTAAGGAACTCCAAGATCGCTTTGTCGAGAGCTTGTTCCTGGGCCTCGGAGATGCACTTCTTCCCTTTGGCACGGTACTCGGCGATCTCTTTGAGCTGGGGGAGGGGCGACCTTCCGGGGTGAGCAGGGACGCCGGCGCAGGGACCTCGCCACTCCCCCGCGACGACAAA
Source organism: Chamaelirium japonicum (assembly GCA_947650365.1). Classification (NCBI taxonomy): domain Eukaryota; kingdom Viridiplantae; phylum Streptophyta; class Magnoliopsida; order Liliales; family Melanthiaceae; genus Chamaelirium; species Chamaelirium japonicum. Next base: position 163,688 of record CANTAL010000127.1, on the reverse strand, counting down.
GGGGTACTCTTTCCAGTACCTATCCTTGTTTTCGACCGCGGAGAAGGGGAGCACCTCGCCGGAGCAGCCTGTGAGGTAGAACAGGCCGCAGCCTACCTCGTGGAAGATGGGCCCCGGCTTGAGGGACCATTTCTTCAGTAGGTAGGCGAGGGGGATCCTCACGTTAAGGGCTTCTTCGATCCGAGAGAGCCCATAGAGGATCCCCCATGAGTTTCCTGGAAGCTGGGCGGGGCATAAGCCCGCCAGTTCCAGTAGCTCGCTGGCCAAATGGTTCAGGGGGAGCCGAAGCCCTGACCAGATCTGCCCCACGGAGATCGCGGTGCCGGAGAGCGGCCTCCCCGAGCGAGGGAGGGGCAGAATGGCGAGCTCCCAGGGAATGCCCACCGCAGTCCTCACACTGTCAGGGACGGGCGCGCCCCCGATGTCGTGCAACCAGATGACGGCGGGCACCTTGACGGGAGCCTCGCCCTCAGCACCGGAAGCGCGCACTGCAAGAGGAGCGACGTTGAGGGGCTCCTCTTGGGAGGGCGCAGCAGCAGCAGCAGCGGCAGAAGAAGCGGCAGCAGAGGAAGCCATGAGAGCGGGAGGGCGCTAGAAAGCTGCGAGCTGAAAGCAAAGGGGAAAGGGAGAGCTGTTTTTATGCGGCGGTAAAAAATCGCCCCCCGTCCCCTATTTATAGGCAAGTGAGAGACAGGTGAATCGATCCGCAGTTAATGCCCAAGCGCGCTCGGCGAGGCGACGTGACGGAAATCGAAGTGACAGCTCGTTTCTTTCCAATCGTCAAGCGCCACGTGGGCCACGCGTGGAAAAAGCTGCGCCGGCGCCGGCACTGTCATTTACTGACAAAAGGGAACAAATGGGGAGGCGACACGTGTCTCGCGCCGATCGGGATCTCATGATGAGATTCGTTGTATCAGCATCGAGCCTCGCGCCGCATTTAAGGTGAAGCGACCGTTAGAGATTTGGTGCGATACCCAAGTCACAAGACCGCTCGCGGCAGGCGCCCGCAGCTCGCCCGAGGCAGACCCTGACCGCATGTGACAAGCTCGCATCGGAAGGAGATCGCTCGTGGCTGACGCTCCCGGCCCGCCCAGCGTTTGTGAAATACTGGCAGTCAAAGCTCTCGGCGCAAATCGCCCACGGCTGGAGCCCGAAGCTCGCCCGACGCCGACCCTGACCGCGTGTGATGAGCTCGCACCGAAAGGAGATCGCTCGTGGCTGACGCTCCCGGCCCGCCCAGCGATTGTGAAATACTGGCAGTCAAAGCTCTCGGCGCAAATCACCCACGGCTGGAGCCCGCAGCTCGCCCGAGGCAGACCCTGACCGCATGTGACAAGCTCGCATCGGAAGAAGATCGCTCATGGCTGACGCTCCCGGCCCGCCCAGCGTTTGTGAAATACTGGCAGTCAAAGCTCTCGGCGCAAATCGCCCACGACTGGAGCCCGAAGCTCGCCCGACGCCGACCCTGACCGCGTGTGATGAGCTCGCACCGGAAGGAGATCGCTCGTGGCTGACGCTCCCGGCCCACCCAGCGATTGTGAAATACTGGCAGTCAAAGCTCTCGGCGCAAATCACCCACGGCTGGAGCCCGCAGCTCGCCCGACGCCGACCCTGACCGCGTGGGACGAGCTCGCACCGGAAGGAGATCGCTCGTGGCTGACGCTCCTGCTCGCCCAATGTTTGTGAAATACTGGCGGTCAAAGCTCTCGGCGCAGGCCGCCCATGGCTACTATCTCCGTCCCGCCAGGAAACTGTTGCAGCAGACATTGATATCAGGCACATTACCAGGGATAGGAGCTCGCTAAGACTCCTGAGCAAGCGTCGAGTTTCCTCGATCACTCCCTCAGGAGGGGGTAATGTTGGGGGTAGTCAAAAACCATATATCTTGGATAGCATTGCAAACACACCTGAGATAGAGTTCTCGAGGGAGCCCGTCCAGGAGTTGGAACCCTCGGAAGCCGAGCGTGCCCCCCTTCCAGCTCGCAAGAAGCTCGCCCTCAGACCGTAAGAAGCTCGCCCCCACAGGGAGCTGGATGGACACTTTGTATCTGAGTGCAGCTCGCCCCAGCCCGCAAGGAGCTCGCCCCCAGCCCGCAAGAAGCTCGCCCCCAGCCCGCAAGGAGCTCGCCCCTCTCAGACCGTAAGAAGCTCGCCCCCACAGGGAGCGGGATGGACACCTTGTATCTGAGTGCAGCTCGCCCCTCCCAGACCCCGCAGGAGTTCGCACCCCCGTGCTCACTAAATCATCTTGACGGTGGAGCGAGATCCACATTGGGCTGAAGGGGCCCAAGGCCAAGAGCTCGCTCAGGAGCTCGCCCATGCTCGCGCATGAGCTCGCCCATGCTCGCACAGGAGCTCGCCCATGCTCGCTCAGGAGCTCGTCTAGCTCGCGCAGGAGCTCGCCCATGCTCGCTCAGGAGCTCGCCCAGACCCCTGTTTATCGAAGAGGTTGCTCCCGCAAGGTCCGACTCTTGATAAATACGGACGAAGGGGCGGAGCAGTGCAGGGCGAGCTTGCCTTTGCTTTCTCCCAGAGACCTCCCAGACTTGAACATTCTAGAATAGCCACCTGGCAGCGACAAGAAAGATGCTCTCCCACTCAAACCACCTGGCAGGCTCGATGACAAAGAATGTCAGGGGTGCGAGTACCAAGGACTGTCAGAGGCCCACGCGAGCCAGATCGTGGGGGGTCTAGAAGGTGCCGGAAGAATCTCCACGTGTCGGGCCACCATAGGCTGCCAATGTCTATATATGTCCACCCCCAGGCTCCAAAGTACAGGTTCAAATCCCATTTCCCTACCACTTTGGTATACAAAAGCTCGCCATCGTGCTACCGGAACTGACTTGAGCGTCGGAGGGTCTGCGCTCCTAAGGGAGCCAGCCGTTCACACGTTCTCTTTTCTTTTGTCTTACAGGTGGCTCGCAGGGACCAGTAAAAAATCCCCCAAACAGTATCCATTCTAATTCATGGATACATTCGAACGAATAAATTAGAATAGATCGTACGAATGAATTAGAATGGATCGTACGAATGAAGTAGAATGGATCGTACGAATGAATTAGAATGGATCATACGAATGAATTAGAATTGATCGTGCGAATGAATTAGAATAGATTGTACGAATGAATTAGAATGGATACATTCGTGCGAATGAAGTAGAATGGATCGTACGAATGAATTAGAATGGATCGTGCGACTGAATTAGAATGGATCGTACGATTTAATTAGAATGGTTACATTCGTGTGAATGAATTAGAATGGATCGTACAAATAAATTTGAATAGATACATTCGTGCGAATGAAATATAATGGATCGTACAAATGAATTCGAATAGATCGTGCGAATGAATAAGAATGGATCATGCAAATTAATTAGAATGGATCGTATGAATGAATTAGAAAGGATCGTATGAATGTATTAGTATGGATCGTGCGAATGAATTAGAATGGATCGTGCGAATGAATTATAATGCATCGTACGAATGAATAAATTAAAATGGATCATACGAATGAATTAGAATTGATCGTGCGAATGAAGTAGAATGGATCGTATGAATGAATTAGAATGGATCATACGAATGAATTAGAATGGATCGTACGAATGAATTAGAATGGATCGTACGAATGAATTAGAATGAATCGTACGAATGAATTAAAATGGATCGTACGAATGAATTAGAATGGATCGTGCGAATGAATTAGAATGGATTCTACGAATGAATTAGAATGGATTGTAGGAATGAATTAGAATAGATTCGTGCGAATGAATTAGAATGGATACATTCGAACGAATGAATTAGAATAGATCATAGGAATGAATTAGAATAGATTGTACGAATGAATTAGAATGGATACATTCGTGCGAATGAAGTAGAATGGATCGTACGAATGAATCAGAATGGATCGTACGAATGAATTAGAATGGATCGTACAATCCATTCTAATTCATTCGCACGATCAATTCTAATTCATTCGTATGATCCATTCTAATTCATTCCTACGATCTATTCTAATTCATTCGTTCGAATGTATCCATTCTAATTCATTCGTACGATTCATTCCAATTCATTCGTACGATCCATTCTAATTCATTCGCACGATCAATTCTAATTCATTCGCATGAATGTATCCATTCTAATTCATTGGTACGATCCATTCTAATTCATTCGTACGATTCATTCTAATTCATTCGTACGATCCATTCTAATTCATTCGTACGATCCATTCTAATTCATTCGTACGATCCATTCTAATTCATTCGTACGATTCATTCTAATTCATTCGTACGATCCATTCTAATTCATTCGTACGATCCATTCTACTTCATTCGCACGAATGTATCCATTCTAATTCATTCATACAATCCATTCTAATTCATTCGCACGATCAATTCTAATTCATTCGTATGATCCATTCTAATTCATTCCTACGATCTATTCTAATTTATTCGTTCGAATGTATCCATTCTAATTCATTCGTACGATTCATTCTAATTCATTCGTACGATCCATTCTAATTCATTCGTACGATCCATTCTACTTAATTCGTACAATCCATTCTACTTCATTCGCACGAATGTATCCATTCAAATTCATTCGTACAATCCATTCTAATTCATGCGCACGAATGTATCCATTCTAATTCATTCGTACAATCCATTCTAATTCATTCGCACGATCAATTCTAATTCATTCGTATGATTCATTCTAATTCATTCGTACGATCCATTCTACTTCATTCGCACGAATGTATCCATTCTAATTCATTCGTACAATCCATTCTAATTCATTCGCACGATTAATTCTAATTCATTCGTATGATCCATTCTAATTCATTCCTACGATCTATTCTAATTCATTCGTTCGAATGTATCCATTCTAATTCATTCGTGCGAATAAATTAGAATGGATCGTACGAATGAATTAGAATGAATCGTACGAATGAATTAGAATGAATCGTACGAATGAATTAGAAAGGAAACATTCGAACGTATGAATTAGAATAGATCATAGGAATGAATTAGAATGGATTATACGAATGAATTAGAATTGATCGTGCGAATGAATTAGAATGGATTGTACGAATGAATTAGAATGGATACATTCGTGCACATGAATTAGAATGGATTGTACGAATGAATTAGAATGGATACATTCGTGCGAATGAAGTAGAATGGATCGTACAAATGAAGTAGAATGGATCGTACGAATGAATTAGAATGGATCGTACGAATGAATTAGAATGGATACATTCGAACGAATAAATTAGAATAGATCGTAGGAATGAATTAGAATGGAACATACGAATGAATTAGAATTGATCGTGCGAATGAATTAGAATGGATTGTACGAATGAATTAGAATGGATACATTCGTGCGAATGAAGTAGAATGGATCGTACGAATGAATTAGAATGGATCGTACGAATGAATTAGAATGGATCATACGAATGAATTAGAATTGATCGTGCGAATGAATTAGAATGGATTGTACGAATGAATTAGAATGGATACATTTGTGCGAATGAAGTAGAATGGATCGTACGAATGAATTAGAATGGATCGTACGAATGAATTAGAATGAATCGTACGAATGAATTAGAATGGATACATTCGAACGAATGAATTAGAATAGATCGTAGGAATGAATTAGAATGGATCATACGAATGAATTAGAATTGATCGTGCGAATGAATTAGAATGGATTGTACGAATGAATTAGAATGGATACATTCGTGCGAATGAAGTAGAATGGATCGTACGAATGAATTAGAATAGATCGTACGAATGAATTAGAATGAATCGTATGAATGAATTAGAATGGATACATTCGAATGAATGAATTAGAATAGATCGTAGGAATGAATTAGAATGGATCATACGAATGAATTAGAATTGATCGTGCGAATGAATTAGAATGGATTGTATGAACGAATTAGAATGGATACATTCGTGCGAATGAAGTAGAATGGATCGTACGAATGAATTAGAATGGATCGTACGAATGAATTAGAATGAATCGTACGAATAAATTAGAATGGATACATTCGAACGAATAAATTAGAATAGATCGTAGGAATGAATTAGAATGGATCATACGAATGAATTAGAATTGATCGTGCGAATGAATTAGAATGGATTGTACGAATGAATTAGAATGGATACATTCGTGCGAATGAAGTAGAATGGATCGTACGAATGAATTAGAATGGATCGTACGAATGAATTAGAATGAATCATACGAATGAATTAGAATGGATCGTACAATCCATTCTAATTCATTCGTACAATCCATGCTAATTCATTCGCACGATCAATTCTAATTCATTCGTATGATCCATTCTAATTCATTCCTACGATCTATTCTAATTCATTCGTTCGAATGTATCCATTCTAATTCATTCGTACGATTCATTCTAATTCATTCGTACGATCCATTCTAATTCATTCGTACGATCCATTCTACTTCATTCGCACGAATGTATCCATTCTAATTCATTCGTACAATCCATTCTAATTCATTCGCACGATCAATTCTAATTCATTCGTATGATCCATTCTAATTCATTCCTACGATCTATTCTAATTTATTCATTCGAATGTATCCATTCTAATTCATTCGTACGATTCATTCTAATTGATTCGTACGATCCATTCTAATTCATTCGTACGGTCCATTCTACTTCATTCGCACGAATGTATCCATTCTAATTCATTCGTACAATCCATTCTAATTCATTCGCACGGTCTATTCTAATTCATTCGTATGATCCATTCTAATTCATTCCTACGATCTATTCTAATTCATTCGTTCGAATGTATCCATTCTAATTCATTCGTACGATTCATTCTAATTCATTCGTACGATCTATTCTAATTCATTCGTACGATCCATTCTACTTCATTCGCACGAATGTATCCATTCTAATTCATTCGTACAATCCATTCTAATTCATTCGCACGATCAATTCTAATTCATTCGTATGATCCATTCTAATTCATTCCTACGATCTATTCTAATTCATTCGTTCGAATGTATCCATTCTAATTCATTCGTACGATTCATTCTAATTCATTCGTACGATCCATTCTAATTCATTCGTACGATCCATTCTACTTCATTCGCACGAATGTAACCATTCTAATTCATTCGTACAATCCATTCTAATTCATTCGCACGATCAATTCTAATTCATTCGTATGATCCATTCTAATTCATTCCTACGATCTATTCTAATTCATTCGTTCGAATGTATCCATTCTAATTCATTCGTACGATCCATTCTAATTCATTTGTACGATCCATTCTACTTCATTCGCACGAATGTATCCATTCTAATTTATTCGGATCCATTCTAATTCATTCCTACGATCTATTCTAATTCATTCGTTCGAATGTATCTATTCTAATTCATTTGTACGATTCATTCTAATTCATTCGTACGATCCATTCTAATTCATTCGTATGATCCATTCAACTTCATTCGCACGAATGTATCCATTCTAATTCATTCGTACAATCCATTCTAATTCATTCGCACGATCAATTCTAATTCATTCGTATGATCCATTCTAATTCATTCCTACGATCTATTCTAATTTATTCGTTCGAATGTATCCATTCTAATTCATTCGTACGATTCATTCTAATTCATTCGTACGATCCATTCTAATTCATTCGTACGATCCATTCTACTTCATTCGCACGAATGTATCCATTCTAATTCATTCGTACAATCCATTCTAATTCATTCGCACGATCAATTCTAATTCATTCGTATGATCCATTCTAATTCATTCCTACGATCTATTCTAATTCATTCGTTCGAATGTTTCCATTCTAATTCATTCGTACGATTCATTCTAATTCATTCGTACGATCCATTCTAATTCATTCGTACGATCCATTCTACTTCATTCGCACGAATGTATCCATTCTAATTCATTCGTACGATCCATTCTACTTCATTCGCACGAATGTATCCATTCTAATTCATTCGTACAATCCATTTTAATTCATTCGCACGATCAATTCTAATTCATTCGTATGATCCATTCTAATTCATTGGATACATTCGAACGAATGAATTAGAATAGATCGTAGGAATGAATTAGAATGGATCATACGAATGAATTAGAAATGATCGTGCGAATGAATTAGAATGGATTGTACGAATGAATTAGAATGGATACATTCGTGCGAATGAATTAGAATGGATCGTACGAATGAATTAGAATGGATCGTGCGAATAAATTAGAATGGATTGTACAAATGGATCGTACGAATGAATTTGAATAGATCATACAAATGAATTAGAAAGGTTACATTCGTGAGAATGAATTAGAATGGATCGTGCGAATGAATGAGAATTGATCATACGGATGAATTAGAATGGATCGTACGAATGAATTAGATTGCATCGTACGATCCATTCTAATTCATTCGCACGATCCATTCTAATTCATTAGTACGATCTATTCTAATTCATTCGCATGAATGTATCCATACTAATTCATTCGTACGAATGTATCCATTCTAATTTATTCGTACGATCCAGTCTAATTCATTCGTACGATCCATTCTAATTCATTCGCACGAATGTATCCATTCTAATTCATTCACACAATCCATTCTAATTCATTCGCACGAATGTATCCATTCTAATTTATTCGAACGATCCAGTCTAATTCATTCGTATGATCTATTCTAATTCATTCGCACGAATGTATCCATTCTAATTCATTCGTACGATCCATTCTAATTCTTCATACGATCCATTCTAATTCATTCGCACGATCCATTCTAATTCATTCGTACAATCCATTCTAATTCCATTCTAATTCATTCGTACAATCCATTCTAATTCATTCGCACGATCCATTCTAATTCATTCGTATGATCCATTCTAATTCATTCCTACGATCTATTCTAATTCATTCGCACGAATGTATCCACTCTAATTCATTCGTATAATCCATTCTAATTTATTCGCATGATCCATTCTAATCTAATTCATTCATACGATCCATTCTAACTCATTCATACGATCCATTCTAATTCATTCGCATGAATGTATGTATCCATTCTAGTTCATTTGCACGAATGTATCCATTCTAATTCATTCGTACGATCTATTCTAATTCAATTCCAAGATCTATTCTAATTTATTCGTACGATCCATTATAATTCATTTGTACGATCCATTCTAATTCATTCGCAGGATCCATTCTAATTCATTCTCACAAATTTAACCTTTCTAATTCATTTGCACGATCTATTCAAATTCATTCGCTCTATCCATTCTAATTCATTTGTATGATCCATTCTAATTCATTCGTACGATCCATTCTAATCCATTCGTACGATCCATGGTAATTCATTCGTACGATCCATTCTAATTCATTCCTACGATCCATTCTACTTCATTCGCACGAATGTATCCATTCTAATTCATTCGTACAATCCATTCTAATTCATTCGCACGATCAATTCTAATTCATTTGTATGATCCATTCTAATTCATTCCTACGATCTATTCTAATTCATTCGTTCGAATGTATCCATTCTAATTCATGTACGAATGAATTAGAATGGATCATGCGAATCAATTAGAATGGATCGTGCGAATGAATTAGAATGGATTGTACGAATGAATTAGAATGTATACATTCCGTTCAATCCATTCTAATTCATTCGCACGATCAATTCTAATTCATTCGTATGATCCATTCTAATTCATTCCTACGATCTATTCTAATTCATTCGTTCAAATGTATCCATTCTAATTCATTCGTACGATTCATTCTAATTCATTCGTACGATTCATTCTAATTCATTCGTACGATCCATTCTACTTCATTCGCACGAATGTATCCATTCTAATTCATTCGTACAATCCATTCTAATTCATTCGTACGATTCATTCTAATTCATTCGTACGATCCATTCTAATTCATTCGTACGATCCATTCTACATCATTCGCACGAATGTATCCATTCTAATTCATTCGTACGATCCATTCTAATTCATTCGCACGATCCATTCTAATTCATTCTCACAAATTTAACCTTTCTAATTCATTTGCACGATCTATTCAAATTCATTCGCACTATCCATTCTAATTCATTTGTATGATCTATTCTAATTCATTCGTACGATCCATTCTAATCCATTCGTACGATCCATGGTAATTCATTCGTACGATCCATTCTAATTCATTCCTACGATCTATTCAACTTCATTCGCATGAATGTATCCATTCTAATTCATTCGTACAATCCATTCTAATTCATTCGCACGATCAATTCTAATTCATTCGTATGATCCATTCTAAATCATTCCTACGATCTATTCTAATTCATTCGTTCGAATGTATCCATTCTAATTCATTCGTACGATTCATTCTAATTCATTCGTACGATCCATTCTAATTCATTCGTACGATCCATTCTACTTCATTCGCTCGAATGTATCCATTCTAATTCATTCGTGCAATCCATTCTAATTCCTTCGCACGATCAATTCTAATTCATTCGTATGATCCATTCTAATTCATTCCTACGATCTATTCTAATTCATTCGTTCGAATGTATCCATTCTAATTCATTCGTACGATACATTCTAATTCATTCGTACGATCCATTCTAATTCATTCGTACGATCCATTCTACTTCATTCGCACGAATGTATCCATTCTAATTCATTCGCACAATCCATTCTAATTCATTCGCACGATCAATTCTAATTCATTCGTAAGATCCATTCTAATTCATTCCTACGATCTATTCTAATTCATTCGTTCGAATGTATCTATTCCAATTCATTCGTACGATTCATTCTAATTCATTCGTACGATCCATTCTAATTCATTCGTACGATCCATTCTACTTCATTCGCACGAATGTATCCATTCTAATTCATTCGTACAATCCATTCTAATTCATTCGCACGATCAATTCTAATTCATTCGTATAATCCATTCTAATTCATTCCTACGATCTATTCTAATTCATTCGTTCGAATGTATCCATTCTAATTCATTCGTATGATTCATTCTAATTCATTCGTACGATCCATTCTAATTCATTCGTACGGTCCATTCTACTTCATTCGCTCGAATATATCCATTCTAATTCATTCGTACAATCCATTCTAATTCATTCGCACGATCAATTCTAGTTCCTTCGTATGATCCATTCTAATTTATTCCTACGATCTATTCTAATTTATTCGTTCGAATGTATCCATTCTAATTCATTCGTACGATCCATTCTAATTCATTCGTACGATCCATTCTACTTCATTCGCTCGAATGTATCCATTCTAATTCATTCGTACAATCCATTCTAATTCATTCGCACGATCAATTCTAATTCATTCGTATGATCCATTCTAATTCATTCCTATGATCTATTCTAATTTATTCGATCGAATGTATCCATTCTAATTCATTCATACGATTCATTCTAATTCATTCGTACGATCCATTCTAATTCATTCGCATGAACCGCCTATTTGAACCGTTAATTTAAATAACACATTTGACGCCCTTATAAGTTTCCGAATTTGCTGATCCATTCTAATTCATTCGTACGATCCATTCTAATTCATTCGCACAAATGTATCCATTCTAATTCATTCGCTCGAATATATCCAATTTAATTCATTCGTACGATCCATTCTAATTCTTTCGTACGATCTAATTCATTCATACGATCCATTCTAATTCATTCGTATGATCGATTCTAATTCATTTGCACGATCATTTCTAATTCATTCGTATGATCCATTCTAATTCATTCCAACGATCTATTCTAATTCATTCGTTCGAATGTATCCAATGAATTAGAATGGATCATACGAATGAATTAGAATTGATCGTGCGAATGAATTAGAACGGATTGTACGAATGAATTAGAATGGATACATTCGTGCGAATGAATTAGAATGGATTGTACGAATGAATTAGAATGGATACATTCGTGCGAATGAAGTAGAATGGATCGTACGAATGAATTAGAATGGATCGTACGAATGAATTAGAATGAATCGTACGAATGAATTAGAATGGATACATTCGAACGGATGAATTAGAATAGATCGTAGGAATGAATTAGAATGGATTATACGAATGAATTAGAATTGATCGTGCGAATGAATTAGAATGGATTGTACGAATGAATTAGAATGGATACATTCGTGCGAATGAAGTAGAATGGATCGTACGAATGAATTACAATGGATCGTACGAATGAATTAGAATGAATCGTACGAATGAATTAGAATGGATACATTCGAATGAATAAATTAGAATAGATCGTAGGAATGAATTAGAATGGATCATACGAATGAATTAAAATTGATCGTGCGAATGAATTAGAATGGATTGTACGAATGAATTAGAATGGATACATTCGTGCGAATGAAGTAGAATGGATCGTACGAATGAATTAGAATGGATCGTACGAATGAATTAGAATGAATCGTACGAATGAATTAGAATGGATACATTCGAACGAATGAATTAGAATAGATCGTAGGAATGAATTAGAATGGATCATACGAATGAATTAGAATTGATCGTGCGAATGAATTAGAATGGATTGTACGAATGAATTAGAATTGATTGTACGATCCATTCTAATTCATTCATATGATTCATTCTAATTCATTCGTACGATCCATTCTACTTATTCGCACGAATGTATCCATTCTAATTCATTCGTACAATCCATTCTAATTCATTCGCACGATCAATTCTAATTCATTCGTATGATCCATTCTAATTCATTCCTACGATCTATTCTAATTTATTCGTTCGAATGTATCCATTCTAATTCATTCGTACGATTCATTCTAATTCATTCGTACGATCCATTCTAGCCATTCTAATTCATTCGTTCGATCCATTCTTATTCATTCGTACGATCCATTCTAAGTCATTCGTACGATCCATTCTAACTAATTTGCTCGAATGGATCCATTCTACTTCATTCGTACGATCCATTCTAGTTCATTCACACGTTCTATTCTAATTCATTCATACGATCCATTCTAATTCTTTCGTACGATCCATTCTATTTCATTCCTACGATCTATTCTAATTCATTCGTTCGAATGTTTCTATTCTAATTCATTCGTACGATCAATTCTAATTCATTCGTACGATTCATTCTAATTCATTCGTACGATCTATTCTAATTCATTCGTACGATCCATTCTACTTCATTCTCACGAATGTATCCATTCTAATTCATTCGTACAATCCATTCTAATTCATTCGCTCTAATTCATTCCTACGATCTATTCTAATTCATTCGTTCGAATGTTTCCATTCTAATTCATTCGTACGATCCATTCTAATTCATTCGTACGATCCAATCTGATTCATTCGTACGATCCATTCTAATTCATTCGTACGATCCATTCTACTTCATTCGCACAATGAATCCATTCTAATTCATTCGTACAATACATTATAATTCATTCGTACGATCTATTCTAATTCATTCGCACGATCCATTCTAATTCATTCTCACAAATTTAACCTTTCTAATTCATTTGCACGATCTATTCAAATTCATTCGCACTATCCACTCTAATTCATTTGTATGATCCATTCTAATTCATTCGTACGATCCATTCTAATCCATTCGTACGATCCATGGTAATTCATTCGTACGATCCATTCTAATTCATTCCTACGATCCATTCTACTTCATTCGCACGAATGTATCCATTCTAATTCATTCGTACAATCCATTCTAATTCATTCGCACGATCAATTCTAATTCATTCGTATGATCCATTCTAATTCATTCCTACGATATATTCTAATTCATTCGTTCGAATGTATCCTTTCTAATTCATGTACGAATGAATTAGAATGGATCATGCGAATCAATTAGAATGGATCGTGCGAATGAATTAGAATGGATTGTACGAATGAATTAGAATGGATACATTCCGTACAATCCATTCTAATTCATTCGCACGATCAATTCTAATTCATTCGTATGATCCACTCTAATTCATTCCTACGATCTATTCTAATTCATTCGTTCAAATGTATCCATTCTAATTCATTCGTACGATTCATTCTAATTCATTCGTACGATCCATTCTAATTTATTCGTACGATCCATTCTACTTCATTCGCACGAATGTATCCATTCTAATTCATTCGTACAATCCATTCTAATTCATTCCTACGATTCATTCTAATTCATTCGTACGATCCATTCTAATTCATTCGTACGATCCATTCTACATCATTCGCACGAATGTATCCATTCTAATTCATTCGTACGATCTATTCTAATTCATTCGCACGATCCATTCTAATTCATTCTCACAAATTTAACCTTTCTAATTCATTTGCACGATCTATTCAAATCCATTCGCACTATCCATTCTAATTCATTTGTATGATCCATTCTAATTCATTCGTACGATCCATTCTAATCCATTCGTACGATCCTTGGTAATTCATTCGTTCGATCCATTCTAATTCATTCCTACGATCCATTCTACTTCATTCGCACGAATGTATCCATTCTAATTCATTCGTACAATCCATGCTAATTCATTCGCACGATCAATTCTAATTCATTCGTATGATCCATTCTAATTCATTCCTACGATCTATTCTAATTCATTCGTTCGAATGTATCCATTCTAATTCATTCGTACAATTCATTCTAATTCATTCGTACAATCCATTCTAATTCATTCGTACGATCCATTCTACTTCATTCGCTCGAATGTATCCATTCTAATTCATTCGTGCAATCCATTCTAATTCCTTCGCACGATCAATTCTAATTCATTCGTATGATCCATTCTAATTCATTCCTACAATCTATTCTAATTCATTCGTTCGAATGTATCCATTCTAATTCATTCGTACGATTCATTCTAATTCATTCGTACGATCCATTCTAATTCATTCGTACGATCCATTCTACTTCATTCGCACGAATGTATCCATTCTAATTCATTCATACAATCCATTTTAATTCATTCGCACGATCAATTCTAATTCATTCGTATGATCCATTCTAATTCATTTCTACGATCTATTCTAATTCATTCGTTCGAATGTATCCATTCTAATTCATTCGTACGATTCATTCTAATTCATTCGTACGATCCATTCTAATTCATTCGCACGAATGTATCCATTCTAATTCATTCGTACAATCCATTCTAATTCATTCGCACGATCAATTCTAATTTATTCGTATGATCCATTCTAATTCATTCCTACGATCTATTCTAATTCATTCGTTTGAATGTATCCATTCTAATTCATTCGTACGATTCATACTAATTCATTCGTACGATCCATTCTAATTCATTCGTACGATCCATTCTACTTCATTCGCACGAATGTATCCATTCTAATTCATTCGTACAATCCATTCTAATTCATTCGCACGATCAATTCTAATTCATTCGTATGATCCATTCTAATTCATTCCTACGATCTATTCTAATTCATTCGTTCGAATGTATCCATTCCAATTCATTCGTACGATTCATTCTAATTCATTCGTACGATCCATTCTAATTCATTCGTACGATCCATTCTACTTCATTCGCACGAATGTATCCATTCTAATTCATTCGTACAATCCATTCTAATTCATTCGCACGATCAATTCTAATTCATTCGTATGATCCATTCTAATTCATTCCTACGATCTATTCTAATTCATTCGTTCGAATGTATCTATTCTAATTCATTCGTATGATTCGTTCTGATTCATACGTACGATCCATTCTAATTCATTCGTATGATCCATTCTACTTCATTCGCTCGAATGTATCCATTCTAATTCATTCGTACAATCCATTCTAATTCATTCGCACGATCAATTCTAATTCATTCGTATGATCCATTCTAATTCATTCCTACGATCTATTCTAATTTATTCGTTCGAATGTATCCATTCTAATTCATTCATACGATCCATTCTAATTCATTCGTATGAACCATTCTACTTCATTCGCTCGAATGTATCCATTCTAATTCATTCGTACAATCCATTCTAATTCATTCGCACGATCAATTCAAATTCATTCGTATGATCCATTCTAATTCATTCCTACGATCTATTCTAATTTATTCGTTCGAATGTATCCATTCTAATTCATTCGTACGATTCATTCTAATTCATTCGTACGATCCATTCTAATTCATTCGCACGAACCGTCTATTTGAACCGTTAATTTAAATAACACATTTGACGCCCTTATAAGTTTCCGAATTTGCTGATCCATTCTAATTCATTCGTACGATCCATTCTAATTCATTCGCACAAATGTATCCATTCTAATTCATTCGCTCGAATATATCCATTTTAATTCATTCGTACGATCCATTCTAATTCATTCGTACGATCTAATTCATTCATACGATCCATTCAAATTCATTCGTATGATCGATTCTAATTCATTTGCATGATCATTTCTAATTTATTCGTATGATCCATTCTAATTCATTCCTACGATCTATTCTAATTCATTCGTTCGAATGTATCCAATGAATTAAAATGGATCATACAAATGAATTAGAATTGATCGTGCGAATGAATTAGAACGGATTGTACGAATGAATTAGAATGGATACATTCGTGCGAATGAATTAGAATGGATTGTACGAATTAATTAGAATGGATACATTCGTGCGAATGAAGTAGAATGGATCGTACGAATGAATTAGAATGGATCGTACGAATGAATTAGAATGAATCGTACAAATGAATTAGAATGGATACATTCGAACGAATGAATTAGAATAGATCGTAGGAATGAATTAGAATGGATCATACAAATGAATTAGAATTGATCGTGCGAATGAATTAGAATGGATTGTACGAATGAATTAGAATGGATACATTCGTGCGAATGAAGTAGAATGGATCGTACGAATAAATTAGAATGGATCGTACGAATGAATTAGAATGAATCGTACGAATGAATTAGAATGGATACATTCGAACGAATACATTAGAATAGATCGTAGGAATGAATTAGAATGGATCATATGAATGAATTAGAATTGATCGTGCGAATGAATTAGAATGGATTGTACGAAGGAATTAGAATGGATACATTCGTGCGAATGAAGTAGAATGGATCGTACGAATGAATTAGAATGGATCGTACGAATGAATTAGAATGAATCGTACGAATGAATTAGAATGGATACATTCGAATGAATGAATTAGAATAGATCGTAGGAATGAATTAGAATGGATCATACGAATGAATTAGAATTGATTGTGCGAATGAATTAGAATGGATTGTACGAATGAATTAGAATGGATTGTACGATCCATTCTAATTCATTCAAATGATTCATTCTAATTCATTCGTACGATCCATTCTAATTCATTCGTACGATCCATTCTACTTCATTCGCACGAATGTATCCATTCTAATTCATTCGTATAATCCATTCTAATTCATTCGCACGATCAATTCTAATTCATTCGTATGATCCATTCTAATTCATTCCTACGATCTATTCTAATTTATTCGTTCGAATGTATCTATTCTAATTCATTCGTACGATTCATTCTAATTCATTTGTACGATCCATTCTAGCCATTCTAATTCATTCGTACGATCCATTCTAACTAATTTGCTCGAATGGATCCACTCTACTTCATTCGTACGATCCATTCTAGTTCATTCACAAGTTCTATTCTAATTCATTCATACGATCCATTCTAATTCATTCGTATGATCCATTCTAATTCATTCCTACGATCTATTCTAATTCATTCGTTCGAATGTTTCCATTCTAATTCATTCGTACGATCAATTCTAATTCATTCGTACGATTCATTCTAATTCATTCGTACGATCCATTCTAATTCATTCGTACGATCCATTCTACTTCCTTCTCACGAATGTATCCATTCTAATTCATTCGTACAATCCATTCTAATTTATTCGCTCTAATTCATTCCTACGATCTATTCTAATTCATTCGTTCGAATGTTTCCATTCTAATTCATTCGTACGATTTATTCTAATTCATTCGTACGATCCATTCTGATTCATTCGTACGATCCATTCTAATTCATTCGTACGATCCATTCTACTTCATTCGCACGAATGTATCCATTCTAATTCATTCGTACAATCCATTCTAATTCATTCGTACAATCCATTCTAATTCATTCGCACGAATGTATCCATTCTAATTCATTCGCACGATCAATTCTAATTCATTCGTAGGATCCATTCTAATTCATTCCTACGATCTATTCTAATTCATTCGTTCGAATGTATCCATTCTAATTCATTCGTACGATCCATTCTAATTCATTCGTACGATCCATTCTAATTCATTCGTACGATCCATTCTACTTCATTCGCACGAATGTATCCATTCTAATTTATTCGTACAATCCATTCTAATTTATTCGCACGATCAATTCTAATTCATTCGTATGATCCATTCTAATTCATTCCTACGATCTATTCTAATTCATTCGTTCGAATGTATCCATTCTAATTTATTCGTACGATTCATTCTAATTCATTCGTACGATCCATTCTGATTCATTCGTACGATCCATTGTACTTCATTCGCACGAATGTATCCATTCTAATTCATTCGTACAATCCATTCTAATTCATTCGCACGATCAATTCTAATTCATTCGTATGATCCATTCTAATTCATTCCTACGATCTATTCTAATTCATTCGTTCGAATGTATCCATTCTAATTCATTCGTACGATTCATTCTAATTCATTCGTACGATCCATTCTAATTCATTCGTACGATCCATTCTACTTCATTCGCACGAATGTATCCATTCTAATTCATTCGTACAATCCATTCTAATTCATTCGCACGATCAATTCTAATTCATTCGTATGATCCATTCTAATTCATTCCTACGATCTATTCTAATTCATTCGTTCAAATGTATCCATTCTAATTCATTCGTACGATTCATTCTAATTCATTCGTACGATCCATTCTGATTCATTCGTACGATCCATTCTACTTCATTCGCACGAATGTATCCATTCTAATTCATTCGTACAGTCCATTCTAATTCATTCGCACGATCAATTCTAATTCATTCGTATTATCCATTCTAATTCATTCCTACGATCTATTCTAATTCATTCGTTCGAATGTATCCATTCTAATTCATTCGTACGATTCATTCGAATTCATTCGTACGATCCATTCTAATTCATTCGTACGATCCATTCTACTTCATTCGCACGAATGTATCCATTCTAATTCATTCGTGCAATCCATTCTAATTCATTCGCACGATCAAATCTAATCCATTCGTATGATCCATTCTAATTCATTCCTACGATCTATTCTAATTCATTCGTTCGAATGTATCCATTCTAATTCATTCGTACGATTCATTCTAATTCATTCGTACGATCCATTCTAATTCATTCGTACGATCCATTCTACTTCATTCGCACGAATGTATCCATTCTAATTCATTTGTACAATCCATTCTAATTCATTCGCACGATCATTTCTAATTCATTCGTATGATCCATTCTAATTCATTCCTACGATCTATTCTAATTCATTCGTTCGAATGTTTCCATTCTAATTCATTCGTACGATTCATTCTAATTCATTCGTACGACCCATTCTGATTCATTCGTACGATCCATTCTAATTCATTCGTACGATCCATTCTACTTCATTCGCACGAATGTATCCATTCTAATTCATTCGTACAATCCATTCTAATTCATTCGCACGATCAATTCTAATTCATTCGTATGATCCATTCTAATTCATTCCTACGATCTATTCTAATTCATTCGTACGATCCATTCTAATTCATTCGTACGATCCATTCTTATTCATTTCTAATTCATTTGTACGAATGAATTAGAATGGATAGATTCGTGCGAATGAATTAGAATGGATCGTACGAATGAATTAGAATATATCATACAAATGAATTAGAAAGGTTACATTCGTGAGAATGAATTAGAATGGATCGTGCGAATGAATTAGAATGGATCGTATGAATGGATCAGAATGGATCGTACGAATGGATTAGAATGGATCATACGAATGAATTAGAATGGATCATACAAATGAATTAGAATGGATCATACGATTGAATTAGAATAGATACATTTGTGCGAATGAATTAGATTGCATCGTACGAATGAATTTGAATGGATCGGACGAATGAATTAGAATGGATCGTACGAATGGATTAGAATGGATCATAGGAATGAATTAGAATGGATCGTACGAATGAATTAGAATGGATCGTACGAATGAATTAGAATGGATCGTACGAATGAATTAGACTGGATCGTACGAACGAATTGGAATGGATCGTATGAACGAATTAGAATGGATCGTACAAATGAATTAGAATGGATCGTACGAATGAATTAGAATGGATCATAGGAATGAATTAGAATGGATCGTGCAAATGAATTAGAATGGATCGTACGAATGGATTAGAATGGATCGTACGAATAAATTAAAATGGATACATTCATACGCACAATCCATTCTAATTCATTCGCACGATCCATTCTAATCCATTCGCACTATCCATTCAAATTCATTCGCATGATCCATTCTAATTCATTCGTACGATCCATTCTTATCCATTTCTAATTCATTTGTACGAATGAATTAGAATGGATACATTCGTGCGAATGAATTAGAATGGATCGTACGAATGAATTAGTGATCATACGAATGAATTAGAATGGATCGTACGAATGAATTAGAATCGATCGTACGAATGGATTAGAATGGATCATACGAATGGATTAAAATGGATCATACGAATGAATTAGAATGGATACATTCGTGCGAATAAATTAGAATGGAACGTACGAATGAATTAGAATGGATCGTACAAATGAATTAGAATGGATCGTACGAATGAATTAGAATGGATCGTGCGAATGAATTAGAATGAATCGTACGAATGAATTAGAATAGATCGTTCGAATAAATTAGAATGGATCATACGAATGAATTAGAATAGATATTTTCATGCGAATGAATTAGAATGGATCGTACGAATGTATTAGAATAGATCATGCGAATGAATTAGAATGGATCGTATGAATAAATTAGAATGGATCGTACGAATGAATTAAAATGGATACATTTGTGCGAATTAGAATGGATCGTACGAATATATTAGAATTAGATCGTACGAATGAATTATAATGGATCGTACGAATGAATTAGAATGAATCATACGAATGCATTAGAATGGATCATACGAATGGATTAGAATGGATCGTACGAATGGATTAGAATGGATCGTACGAATGGATAAGAATGGATCATACAAATGAATTAGAAAGGTTACATTCGTGTGAATGAATTAGAATGGATCGTACGAATGAATAAGAATGGATCGTACGAATGAATAAGAATGGATCATACGAATGAATTAGAATGGATATATTCAAGCGAATGAATTAGAATAGATTGGACGAATGAATAAGAATGGATCATGTGAATGAATTTGAATGGATCATACGAATGAATAAGAATGGATCGTACGAATGAATTAGAATGGATACATTCGAGCGAATGAATAAGAATGGATCGTACGAATGAATTAGAATGGATCATGTGAATGAATTTGAATGGATCGTACGAATGAATAAGAATGGATCGTACGAATGAATTAGAATGGATACTTTCGAGCGAATAAATTAGAATAGATCGTAGGAATGAATTAGAATGGATCACATGAATGAATTAGAATGGATCGTGCGAATGAATTAGAATAGATTGTACGAATGAATTAGAATGGATACATTCATGTGAATGAATTAGAATGGATCGGACGAATGAATTAGAATGGATCGTACGAATGAATTAGAATGGATCGTACGAATGAATTAGAATGGATATATTTATGTGAATGAATTAGAATGGATCGAACGAATGAATTAGAATGGATACATTTGTGCGAATGAATTAGAATGGATCGTACGAATGAATTAGAATGGTTACATTCGTGAATGTACGAATGAATTAGAATGGATCGTACGAATGGATTAGAATGGATCGTACGAATGGATTAGAATGGATCGTACGAATGAATTAGAAAGGATCGTACAAATGAATTAGAAAGGTTACATTTATGAGAATGAATTAGAATGGATCGTACGAATGGATTAGAATGGATCGTACGAATGGATTAGAATGGATCGTACGAATGAATTAGAATAGATCATACAAATGAATTAGAAAGGTTACATTCGTGAGAATGAATTAGAATGGATCGTGCGAATGAATGAGAATTGATCATACGGATGAATTAGAATGGATCGTACGAATGAATTAGATTGCATCGTACGATCCATTCTAATTCATTCGCACGATCCATTCTAATTCCTTAGTACGATCCATTCTAATTCATTCGCACGAATGTATCCATACTAATTCATTCGTACGAATGTATCCATTCTAATTTATTCGTACGATCCAGTCTAATTCATTCGTACGATCCATTCTAATTCATTCACACGAATGTATCCATTCTAATTCATTCACACAATACATTCTAATTCATTCGCACGAATGTATCCATTCTAATTTATTCGTACGATCCAGTCTAATTCATTCGTACGATCCATTCTAATTCATTCGCACGAATGTATCCATTCTAATTCATTCGTACGATCCATTCTAATTCTTCATACGATCCATTCTAATTCATTCGCACGATCCATTCTAATTCATTCGTACAATCCATTCTAATTCCATTCTAATTCATTCGTACAATCCATTCTAATTCATTCGCACGATCCATTCTAATTCATTCGTATGATCCATTCTAATTCATTCCTACGATCTATTCTAATTCATTCGCACGAATGTATCCATTCTAATTCATTCGTATAATCCATTCTAATTCATTCGCACGATCCATTCTAATCTAATTCATTCATACGATCCATTCTAACTCATTCATACGATCCATTCTAATTCATTCGCATGAATGTATGTATCCATTCTAGTTCATTCGCACGAATGTATCCATTCTAATTCATTCGTACGATCTATTCTAATTCAATTCCAAGATCTATTCTAATTCATTTGTACGATCCATTATAATTCATTCGTACGATCCATTCTAATTCATTCGCACGATCCATTCTAATTCATTCTCACAAATTTAACCTTTCTAATTCATTTGCAATATCTATTCAAATTTATTCGCACTATCCATTCTAATTCATTTGTATGATCCATTCTAATTCATTCGTACGATCCATTCTAATCCATTCGTACGATCCACGGTAATTCATTCGTACGATCCATTCTAATTCATTCCTACGATCCATTCTACTTCATTAGCACGAATGTATCCATTCTAATTCATTCGTACAATCCATTCTAATTCATTCGCACGATCAATTCTAATTCATTCGTATGATCCATTCTAATTCATTCCTACGATCTATTCTAATTCATTCGTTCGAATGTATCCATTCTAATTCATTCGTACGATTCATTCTAATTCATTCGTACGATCCATTCTAATTCATTCGTACGATCCATTCTACTTCATTCGCATGAATGTATCCATTCTAATTCATTCGTACAATCCATTCTAATTCATTCGCACGATCAATTCTAATTCATTCGTATGATCCATTCTAATTCATTCATACGATCTATTCTAATTCATTCGTTCAAATGTATCCATTCTAATTCATTCGTACAATTCATTCTAATTCATTCGTACGATCCATTCTAATTCATTCGTACGATTCATTCTACTTCATTCGCACGAATGTATCCATTCTAATTCATTCGTACAATCCATTCTAATTCATTTGCACGATCAATTCTAATTCATTCGTATGATCAATTTTAATTCATTCCTATGATCTATTCTAATTCATTCGTTCGAATGTATCCATTCTAATGCATTCGTGCGATTCATTCTAATTCATTCGTACGATCCATTCTAATTCATTCGTACGATCCATTCTACTTCATTCGCACGAATGTATCCATTCTAATTCATTCGTATAATCCATTCTAATTCACTCGCACGATCAATTCTAATTCATTCGTATGATCCATTCTAATTCATTCCTACGATCTATTCTAATTCATTCGTTCGAATGTATCCATTCT
Source organism: Chamaelirium japonicum (assembly GCA_947650365.1). NCBI lineage: Eukaryota > Viridiplantae > Streptophyta > Magnoliopsida > Liliales > Melanthiaceae > Chamaelirium > Chamaelirium japonicum. The sequence goes on along the minus strand of CANTAL010000127.1, from coordinate 139,524 downwards.
AATTTATTCGTACGATTCATTCTAATTCATTCGTACGATCCATTCTGATTCATTCGTACGATCCATTCTACTTCATTCGCACGAATGTATCCATTCTAATTCATTCGTACAATCCATTCTAATTCATTCGCACGATCAATTCTAATTCAATCGTATGATTCATTCTAATTCATTCCTACGATCTATTCTAATTCATTCGTTCGAATGTATCCATTCTAATTCATTCGTACGATTCATTCTAATTCATTCGTACGATCCATTCTAATTCATTCGTACGATCCATTCTACTTCATTCGCACGAATGTATCCATTCTAATTCATTCGTACAATCCATTCTAATTCATTCGCACGATCAATTCTAATTCATTCGTATGATCCATTCTAATTCATTCCTACGATCTATTCTAATTCATTCGTTCGAATGTATCCATTCTAATTCATTCGTACGATTCATTCTAATTCATTCGTACGATCCATTCTAATTCATTCGTACGATCCATTCTACTTCATTCGCACGAATGTATCCATTCTAATTCATTCGTACAATCCATTCTAATTCATTCGCACGATCAATTCTAATTCATTCGTATGATCCATTCTAATTCATTTCTACGATCTATTCTAATTCATTCGTTCGAATGTATCCATTCTAATTCATTCGTACGATTCATTCTAATTCATTCGTACGATCCATTCTAATTCATTCGCACGAATGTATCCATTCTAATTCATTCGTACAATCCATTCTAATTCATTCGCACGATCAATTCTAATTCATTCGTATGATCCATTCTAATTCCTTCCTACGATCTATTCTAATTCATTCGTTTGAATGTATCCATTCTAATTCATTCGTACGATTCATACTAATTTATTCGTACGATCCATTCTAATTCATTCGTACGATCCATTCTACTTCAATCGCACGAATGTATCCATTCTAATTCATTCGTACAATCCATTCTAATTCATTCGCACGATCAATTCTAATTCATTCGTATGATCCATTCTAATTCATTCCTACGATCTATTCTAATTCATTCGTTCGAATGTATCCATTCCAATTCATTCGTACGATTCATTCTAATTCATTCGTACGATCCATTCTAATTCATTCGTACGATCCATTCTACTTCATTCGCACGAATGTATCCATTCTAATTCATTCGTACAATCAATTCTAATTCATTCGCACGATCAATTCTAATTCATTCGTATGATCCATTCTAATTCATTCCTACGATCTATTCTAATTCATTCGTTCGAATGTATCTATTCTAATTCATTCGTATGATTCGTTCTGATTCATACGTACGATCCATTCTAATTCATTCGTATGATCCATTCTACTTCATTCGCTCGAATGTATCCATTCTAATTCATTCGTACAATCCATTCTAATTCATTCGCACGATCAATTCTAATTCATTCGTATGATCCATTCTAATTCATTCCTATGATCTATTCTAATTTATTCGTTCGAATGTATCCATTCTAATTCATTCATACGATCCATTCTAATTCATTCGTATGAACCATTCTACTTCATTCGCTCGAATGTATCCATTCTAATTCATTCGTACAATCCATTCTAATTCATTCGCACGATCAATTCTAATTCATTCGTATGATCCATTCTAATTCATTCCTATGATCTATTCTAATTTATTCGTTCGAATGTATCCATTCTAATTCATTCGTACGATTCATTCTAATTCATTCGTACGATCCATTCTAATTCATTCGCACGAACCGTCTATTTGAACCGTTAATTTAAATAACACATTTGACGCCCTTATAAGTTTCCGAATTTGCTGATCCATTCTAATTCATTCGTACGATCCATTCTAATTCATTCGCACAAATGTATCCATTCTAATTCATTCGCTCGAATATATCCATTTTAATTCATTCGTACGATCCATTCTAATTCATTCGTACGATCTAATTCATTCATACGATCCATTCTAATTCATTCGTATGATCGATTCTAATTCATTTGCACGATCATATCTAATTTATTCGTATGATCCATTCTAATTCATTCCTACGATCTATTCTAATTCATTCGTTCGAATGTATCCAATGAATTAAAATGGATCATACAAATGAATTAGAATTGATTGTGCGAATAAATTAGAACGGATTGTACGAATGAATTAGAATGGATACATTCGTGCGAATGAATTAGAATGGATTGTACGAATGAATTAGAATGGATACATTCGTGCGAATGAAATAGAATGGATCGTACGAATGAACTAGAATGGATCGTACGAATGAATTAGAATGAATCATACGAATGAATTAGAATGGATACATTCGAACGAATGAATTAGAATAGATCGTAGGAATGAATTAGAATGGATCATACGAATGAATTAGAATTGATCGTGCGAATGAATTAGAATGGATTGTACGAATGAATTAGAATGGATACATTCGCGCGAATGAAGTAGAATGGATCGTACGAATGAATTAGAATGGATCGTACGAATGAATTAGAATGAATCGTACGAATGAATTAGAATGGATACATTCGAACGAATACATTAGAATAGATCGTAGGAATGAATTAGAATGGATCATATGAATGAATTAGAATTGATCGTGCGAATGAATTAGAATGGATTGTACGAAGGAATTAGAATGGATACATTCGTGCGAATGAAGTAGAATGGATCGTACGAATGAATTAGAATGGATCGTACGAATGAATTAGAATGAATCGTACGAATGAATTAGAATGGATACATTCGAATGAATGAATTAGAATAGATCGTAGGAATGAATTAGAATGGATCATACGAATGAATTAGAATTGATCGTGCGAATGAATTAGAATGGATTGTACGAATGAATTAGAATGGATTGTACGATCCATTCTAATTCATTCATATGATTCATTCTAATTCATTCGTACGATCCATTCTAATTCATTCGTACGATCCATTCTACTTCATTCGCACGAATGTATCCATTCTAATTCATTCGTACAATCCATTCTAATTCATTCGCACGATCAATTCTAATTCATTCCTATGCTCCATTCTAATTCATTCCTACGATCTATTCTAATTTATTCGTTCGAATGTATCCATTCTAATTCATTCGTACGATTCATTCTAATTCATTCGTACGATCCATTCTAGCCATTCTAATTCATTCGTACGATCCATTCTAACTAATTTGCTCGAATGGATCCACTCTACTTCATTCGTACGATCCATTCTAGTTCATTCACAAGTTCTATTCTAATTCATTCATACGATCCATTCTAATTCATTCGTACGATCCATTCTAATTCATTCCTACGATCTATTCTAATTCATTCGTTCGAATGTTTCCATTCTAATTCATTCGTACGATCAATTCTAATTCATTCGTACGATTCATTCTAATTCATTCGTACGATCCATTCTAATTCATTCGTACGATCCATTCTACTTCATTCTCACGAATGTATCCATTCTAATTCATTCGTACAATCCATTCTAATTTATTCGCTCTAATTCATTCCTACGATCTATTCTAATTCATTCGTTCGAATGTTTCCATTCTAATTCATTCGTACGATTCATTCTAATTCATTCGTACGATCCATTCTGATTCATTCGTACGATCCATTCTAATTCATTCGTACGATCCATTCTACTTCATTCGCACGAATGTATCCATTCTAATTCATTCGTACAATCCATTCTAATTCATTCGTACAATCCATTCTAATTCATTCGCACGAATGTATCCATTCTAATTCATTCGCACGATCAATTCTAATTCATTCGTAGGATCCATTCTAATTCATTCCTACGATCTATTCTAATTCATTCGTTCGAATGTATCCATTCTAATTCATTCGTACGATCCATTCTAATTCATTCGTACGATCCATTCTAATTCATTCGTACGATCCATTCTACTTCATTCGCACGAATGTATCCATTCTAATTTATTCGTACAATCCATTCTAATTTATTCGCACGATCAATTCTAATTCATTCGTATGATCCATTCTAATTCATTCCTACGATCTATTCTAATTCATTCGTTCGAATGTATCCATTCTAATTTATTCGTACGATTCATTCTAATTCATTCGTACGATCCATTCTGATTCATTCGTACGATCCATTGTACTTCATTCGCACGAATGTATCCATTCTAATTCATTCGTACAATCCATTCTAATTCATTCGCACGATCAATTCTAATTCATTCGTATGATCCATTCTAATTCATTTCTACGATCAATTCTAATTCATTCGTTCGAATGTATCCATTCTAATTCATTCGTACGATTCATTCTAATTCATTTGTACGATCCATTCTAATTCATTCGTACGATCCATTCTACTTCATTCGCACGAATGTATCCATTCTAATTCATTCGTACAATCCATTCTAATTCATTCGCACGATCAATTCTAATTCATTCGTATGATCCATTCTAATTCATTCCTACGTTCTATTCTAATTCATTCGTTCGAATGTATCCATTCTAATTCATTCGTACGATTCATTCTAATTCATTCGTACGATCCATTCTGATTCATTCGTACGATCCATTCTACTTCATTCGCACGAATGTATCCATTCTAATTCTTTCGTATAATCCATTCTAATTCATTCGCACGATCAATTCTAATTCATTCGTATTATCCATTCTAATTCATTCCTACGATCTATTCTAATTCATTCGTTCGAATGTATCCATTCTAATTCATTCGTACGATTCATTCTAATTCATTCGTACGATCCATTCTAATTCATTCGTACGATCCATTCTACTTCATTCGCACGAATGTATCCATTCTAATTCATTCGTGCAATCCATTCTAATTCATTCGCACGATCAATTCTAATTCATTCGTATGATCCATTCTAATTCATTCCTACGATCTATTCTAATTCATTCGTTCGAATGTATCCATTCTAATTCATTCGTACGATTCATTCTAATTCATTCGTACGATCCATTCTAATTCATTCGTACGATCCATTCTACTTCATTCGCACGAATGTATCCATTCTAATTCATTCGTACAATCCATTCTAATTCATTCGCACGATCATTTCTAATTCATTCGTATGATCCATTCTAATTCATTCCTACGATCTATTCTAATTCATTCGTTCGAATGTTTCCATTCTAATTCATTCGTACGATTCATTCTAATTCATTCGTACGATCCATTCTGATTCATTCGTATGATCCATTCTAATTCATTCGTACGATCCATTCTACTTCATTCGCACGATTGTATCCATTCTAATTCATTCGTACAATCCATTCTAATTCATTCGCACGATCAATTCTAATTCATTCGTATGATCCATTCTAATTCATTCCTACGATCTATTCTAATTCATTCGTTCGAATGTTTCCATTCTAATTCATTCGTACGATCCATTCTAATTCATTCGTACGATCCATTCTTATTCATTTCTAATTCATTTGTACGAATGAAATAGAATGGATAGATTCGTGCGAATGAATTAGAATGGATCGTACGAATGAATTAGAATATATCATACAAATGAATTAGAAAGGTTACATTCGTGAGAATGAATTTGAATATATCGTGCGAATGAATTAGAATGGATCGTATGAATGGATCAGAATGGATCGTACGAATGGATTAGAATGGATCATACGAATGAATTAGAATGGATCATACAAATGAATTAGAATGAATCATACGATTGAATTAGAATAGATACATTTGTGCGAATGAATTAGAATAGATACATTTGTGCGAATGAATTAGATTGCATCGTACGAATGAATTTGAATGGATCGGACGAATGAATTAGAATGGATCGTACGAATGGATTAGAATGGATCATAGGAATGAATTAGAATGGATCGTACGAATGAATTAGAATGGATCGTACGAATGAATTAGAATGGATCTTACGAATGAATTAGACTGGATCGTACGAACGAATTGGAATGGATCGTATGAACGAATTAGAATGGATCGTACAAATGAATTAGAATGGATCGTACGAATGAATTAGAATGGATCATAGGAATGAATTAGAATGGATCGTGCAAATGAATTAGAATGGATCGTACGAATGGATTAGAATGGATCGTACGAATAAATTAAAATGGATACATTCATACGCACGATCCATTCTAATTCATTCGCACGATCCATTCTAATCCATTCGCACTATCCATTCAAATTCATTCGCATGATCCATTCTAATTCATTCGTACGATCCATTCTTATCCATTTCTAATTCATTTGTATGAATGAATTAGAATGGATACATTCGTGCGAATGAATTAGAATGGATCGTACGAATGAATTAGTGATCATACGAATGAATTAGAATGGATCGTACGAATGAATTAGAATCGATCGTACGAATGGATTAGAATGGATCATACGAATGGATTAAAATGGATCGTACGAATGAATTAGAATGGATACATTCGTGCGAATAAATTAGAATGGAACGTACGAATGAATTAGAATGGATCGTACAAATGAATTAGAATGGATCGTACGAATGAATTAGAATGGATCGTGCGAATGAATTAGAATGAATCGTACGAATGAATTAGAATAGATCGTTCGAATAAATTAGAATGGATCATACGAATGAATTAGAATAGATATTTTCATGCGAATGAATTAGAATGGATCGTACGAATGTATTAGAATAGATCATGCGAATGAATTAGAATGGATCGTATGAATAAATTAGAATGGATCGTACGAATGAATTAAAATGGATACATTTGTGCGAATTAGAATGGATCGTACGAATATATTAGAATTAGATCGTACGAATGAATTATAATGGATCGTACGAATGAATTAGAATGAATCATACGAATGCATTATAATGGATCATACGAATGGATTAGAATGGATCGTACGAATGGATTAGAATGGATCGTACGAATGGATTAGAATGGATCATACAAATGAATTAGAAAGGTTACATTCGTGTGAATGAATTAGAATGGATCGTACGAATGAATAAGAATGGATCATACGAATGAATAAGAATGGATCATACGAATGAATTAGAATGGATATATTCAAGCGAATGAATTAGAATAGATCGGACGAATGAATAAGAATGGATCATGTGAATGAATTTGAATGGATCATACGAATGAATAAGAATGGATCGTACGAATGAATTAGAATGGATACATTCGAGCGAATGAATAAGAATGGATCGTACGAATGAATTAGAATGGATCATGCGAATGAATTTGAATGGATCGTACGAATGAATAAGAAAGGATCGTACGAATGAATTAGAATGGATACATTCGAGCGAATAAATTAGAATAGATCGTAGGAATGAATTAGAATGGATCATACGAATGAATTAGAATGGATCGTGCGAATGAATTAGAATAGATTGTACGAATGAATTAGAATGGATACATTCATGTGAATGAATTAGAATGGATCGGACGAATGAATTAGAATGGATCGTACGAATGAATTAGAATGGATCGTACGAATGAATTAGAATGGATATATTTATGCGAATGAATTAGAATGGATCGAACGAATGAATTAGAATGGATACATTTGTGCGAATGAATTAGAATGGATCGTACGAATGAATTAGAATGGTTACATTCGTGCGAATGAATTAGAATGGATCGTACGAATGGATTAGAATAGATCGTACGAATGGATTCGAATGGATCGTACGAATGAATTAGAATGGATCGTACAAATGAATTAGAAAGGTTACATTTATGAGAATGAATTAGAATGGATCGTACGAATGGATTAGAATGGATCATACGAATGGATTAGAATGGATCGTACGAATGAATTAGAATGGATCATACAAATGAATTAGAAAGGTTACATTCGTGAGAATGAATTAGAATGGATCGTGCGAATGAATGAGAATTGATCATACGGATGAATTAGAATGGATCGTACGAATGAATTAGATTGCATCGTACGATCCATTCTAATTCATTCGCACGATCCATTCTAATTCCTTAGTACGATCCATTCTAATTCATTCGCACGAATGTATCCATACTAATTCATTCGTACGAATGTATCCATTCTAATTTATTCGTACGATCCAGTCTAATTCATTCGTACGATCCATTCTAATTCATTCACACGAATGTATCCATTCTAATTCATTCACACAATACATTCTAATTCATTCGCACGAATGTATCCATTCTAATTTATTCGTACGATCCAGTCTAATTCATTCGTACGATCCATTCTAATTCATTCGCACGAATGTATCCATTCTAATTCATTCGTACGATCCATTCTAATTCTTCATACGATCCATTCTAATTCATTCGCACGATCCATTCTAATTCATTCGTACAATCCATTCTAATTCCATTCTAATTCATTCGTACAATCCATTTTAATTTATTCGCACGATCCATTCTAATTCATTCGTATGATCCATTCTAATTCATTCCTACGATCTATTCTAATTCATTCGCACGAATGTATCCATTCTAATTCATTCGTATAATCCATTCTAATTCATTCGCACGATCCATTTTAATCTAATTCTTTCATACGATCCATTCTAACTCATTCATACGATCCATTCTAATTCATTCGCATGAATGTATGTATCCATTCTAGTTCAATCGCACGAATGTATCCATTCTAATTCATTCGTACGATCTATTCTAATTCAATTCCAAGATCTATTCTAATTCATTCATACGATCCATTATAATTCATTCGTACGATCCATTCTAATTCATTCGCACGATCCATTCTAATTCATTCTCACAAATTCAACCTTTCTAATTCATTTGCACTATCTATTCAAATTCATTCGCACTATCCATTCTAATTCATTTGTATGATCCATTCTAATTCATTCGTACGATCCATTCTAATCCATTCGTACGATCCACGGTAATTCATTCGTACGATCCATTCTAATTCATTCCTACGATCCATTCTACTTCATTCGCACGAATGTATCCATTCTAATTCATTCGTACAATCCATTCTAATTCATTCGCACGATCAATTCTAATTCATTCGTATGATCCATTCTAATTCATTCCTACGATCTATTCTAATTCATTCGTTCGAATGTATCCATTCTAATTCATTCGTATGATTCATTCTAATTCATTCGTACGATCCATTCTAATTCATTCGTACGATCCATTCTACTTCATTCGCACGAATGTATCCATTCTAATTCATTCGTACAATCCATTCTAATTCATTCGCACGATCAATTCTAATTCATTCGTATGATCCATTCTAATTCATTCATACGATCTATTCTAATTCATTCGTTCAAATGTATCCATTCTAATTCATTCGTACAATTCATTCTAATTCATTCGTACGATCCATTCTAATTCATTCGTACGATCCATTCTACTTCATTCGCACGAATGTATCCATTCTAATTCATTCGTACAATCCATTCTAATTCATTCGCACGATCAATTCTAATTCATTCGTATGATCAATTCTAATTCATTCCTACGATCTATTCTAATTCATTCGTTCGAATGTATCCATTCTAATGCATTCGTGCGATTCATTCTAATTCATTCGTACGATCCATTCTAATTCATTCGTACGATCCATTCTACTTCATTCGCACGAATGTATCCATTCTAATTCATTCGTATAATCCATTCTAATTCATTCGCACGATCAATTCTAATTCATTCGTATGATCCATTCTAATTCATTCCTACGATCTATTCTAATTCATTCGTTCGAATGTATCCATTGTAATTTATTCGTACGATTCATTCTAATTCATTCGTACGATCCATTCTGATTCATTCGTACGATCCATTCTACTTCATTCGCACGAATGTATCCATTCTAATTCATTCATACAATCCATTCTAATTCATTCGCACGATCAATTCTAATTCATTCGTATGATCCATTCTAATTCATTCCTACGATCTATTCTAATTCATTCGTTCGAATGTATCCATTCTAATTCATTCGTACGATTCGTTCTAATTCATTCGTACGATCCATTCTAATTCATTCGTATGATCCATTCTACTTCATTCGCACGAATGTATCCATTCTAATTCATTCGTACAATCCATTCTAATTCATTTGCACGATCAATTCTAATTTATTCGTATGATCCATTCTAATTCATTCCTACGATCTATTCTAATTCATTCGTTCGAATGTTTCCATTCTAATTCATTCGTACGATTCATTCTAATTCATTCGTACGATCCATTCTGATTCATTCGTACGATCCATTCTACTTCATTCGCACGAATGTATCCATTCTAATTCATTCGTACAATCCATTCTAATTCATTCGCACGATCAATTCTAATTCATTCGTATGATCCATTCTAATTCATTCCTACGATCTATTCTAATTCATTCGTTCGAATGTATCCATTCTAATTCATTCGTACGATTCATTCTAATTCATTCGTACAATCCATTCTAATTCATTCGTACGATCCATTCTACTTCATTCGCACGAATGTATCCATTCTAATTCATTCGTACAATCCATTCTAATTCATTCGCACGATCAATTCTAATTCATTCGTATGATCCATTCTAGTTCATTCCTACGATCTATTCTAATTCATTCGTTCGAATGTATCCATTCTAATTCATTCGTACGATTCATTCTAATTCATTCGTACGATCCATTCTAATTCATTCGTACGATCCATTCTACTTCATTCGCACGAATGTATCCCTTCTAATTCATTCGTACAATCCATTCTAATTCATTCGCACGATCAATTTTAATTCATTCGTATGATCCATTCTAATTCATTCCTACGATCTATTCTAATTCATTCGTTCGAATGTATCCATTCTAATTCATTCGTACGATTCATTCTAATTCATTCGTACGATTGATTCTGATTCATTCGTACGATCCATTCTACTTCATTCGCACGAATGTATCCATTCTAATTCATTCGTACAATCCATTCTAATTCATTCGCAAGATCAATTCTAATTCATTTGTATGATCCATTCTAATTCATTCCTACGATCTATTCTAATTCAATCGTTCGAATGTATCCATTCTAATTCATTCGTACGATTCATTCTAATTCATTCGTACGATCCATTCTAATTCATTCGTACGATCCATTCTACTTCATTCGCACGAATGTATCCATTCTAATTCCTTCGTACAATCCATTCTAATTCATTCGCACGATCAATTCTAATTCATTCGTATGATCCATTCTAATTCATTCCTACGATCTATTCTAATTCATTAGTTCGAATGTATCCATTCTAATTCATTCGTACGATTCATTCTAATTCATTCGTACGATCCATTCTAATTCATTCGTACGATCCATTCTACTTCATTCGCACGAATGTATCCATTCTAATTCATTCGCACGATCAATTTTAATTCATTCGTATGATCCATTCTAATTCATTCCTACGATCTATTCTAATTCATTCGTTCGAATGTATCAATTCTAATTCATTCGTATGATTCATTCTAATTCATTCGTACGATCCATTCTAATTCATTCGTACGATCCATTCTACTTCATTCTCACGAATGTATCCATTCTAATTCATTCGTACAATCCATTCTAATTCATTCGCACGATCAATTCTAATTCTTTCGTATGATCCATTCTAATTCATTCCTACGATCTATTCTAATTCATTCGTTCGAATGTTTCCATCATTCTAATTCATTCGTACGATCCATTCTAATTCATTCGTACGATCCATTCTACTTCATTCGCACGAATGTATCCATTCTAATTCATTCGTACAATCCATTCTAATTCATTCGAACTATCAATTCTAATTCATTCGTATGATCCATTCTAATTCATTCCTACGATCTATTCTAATTCATTCGTTCGAATGTATCCATTCTAATTTATTCGTACGATTCATTCTAATTCATTCGTACGATCCATTCTAATTCATTCGTACGATCCATTCTACTTCATTCATACGAATGTATCCACCATTCTAATTCATTCGTACGATTCATTCTAATTCATTCGTACGATCCATTCTAATTCATTCGTATGATCCATTCTAATTCATTCCTGCGATCTATTCTAATTCATTCGTTCGAATGTATCCATTCTAATTCATTCGTACGATTCATTCTAATTCATTCGTACGATCCATTCTAATTCATTCGTACGATCCATTCTACTTCATTCACACGAATGTATCCATTCTAATTCATTTGTACAATCCATTCTAATTCATTCGCACGATCAATTCTAATTCATTCGTATGATCCATTCTAATTCATTCCTACGATCTATTCTAATTCATTCAATTCATTCGTACGATCCATTCTAATTCATTCGTACGATCCATTCTACTTCATTCACACGAATGTATCCATTCTAATTTATTCGTACGATCCATTCTAATTCATTCGTACGATCCATTCTAATTCATTCGTACGATCCATTCTACTTCATTCGCACGAATGTATCTGTTCGGGGGATTTTTCACTGGTCCTTGCGAGCCACCAAAGTGGTAGGGAAATGGGATTCCAACCTGTACTTTGGAGCCTGGGGGTGAGCATTTATAGCAACAGGCGACCTACCGTGGCCCGACACGTGGAGATTCTTTCCGGATCCTTCTAGACCCCCACGATCTGGCTCACGTGGGTCTGACTGTCCTTGGTACTCGCGCCCTGACATTCTGTCGTCAAGCCTGCCAGGCGGTTTGAGTGGGGGAGAGCATCTTTCTTGTCGTGGCCAAGTGGCTATTCTGGAATGTTCAAGTCTGGGCGGACTCAGGGAAGGCAAGCTCGCCCGGCACTGCTCTGCCCTTTCGTCCATATTTATCAAGAGTCGGACCTCGCGGGAGCAACCTCTTCGATAAACAGGGGTCTGGGCGAGCTTGGGCGAGCTCCTGAGCGAGCATGGGCGAGCTCCTGCACGGGCTAGACGAGCTACTGAACGAGCATGGGCGAGCTCCTGCGCGAGCTAGGCGTGCTCCTGGGCGAGCTTGGGGTGAGCTTTTTGCAAGTTTGGGCGAGCTCCTTCGCGTTCTTCGTCTAAGCCATTCACGGAATTTGGGCGTGCTCCTGCGGGGTCTGGGCGGGGTGAGCTGCACTCAGATACAAGGTGTCCATCCAGCTCCCTGTGGGCGAGCTCCTGGCGGGCTGGAACGAGCTGCACTCAGATACAAGGTGTCCATCCAGCTCCCTGTGGGGCGAGCTCCTTGCGGGCTGGGGCGAGCTGCACTCAGATATAAGGTGTCCATCCAGCTCCCTGTGGGCGAGCTCTTTGCGGGCTGGGGCGAGCTGCACTCAGATACAAGGTGTCCCTCCAGCTACCTGTGGGGGCGAGCTTCTTGCGGGCTAGGGCGAGCTGCACTCAGATACAAGGTGTCCATCCAGCTCCCTGTGGGCGAGCTCCTTGCGGGCTGGGGCGAGCTGCACTCAGATACAAGGTGTCCATCCAGCTCCCTGTGGGCGAGCTCCTTGCGGGCTGGAACGAGCTGCACTCAGATACAAGGTGTCCATCCAGCTCCCTATGGGGCGAGCTCCTTGCGGGCTGGGGCGAGCTGCACTCAGATACAAGGTGTCCATCCAGCTCCCTGTGGGGCGAGCTTCTTACGGGCTGAGAGGGGCGAGCTCCTTGCGAGCTGGAAAGGGGGCTCGCTCGGCTTCCGAGGGTTCCAACTCCTGGGCGGGCTCCCTCGAGAACTCTATCTCAGGTGTGCTTGCAATGCTATCCAAGATGTGGTTTTTGACTACCCCCAACATTACCCCCTCCTGAGGGAGTGATCGAGGAAACTCGACGCTTGCTCAGGAGTCTTAGCGAGCTCCTACCCCTTGCTCTTATGGCTTCTTCTGCTGCTGCTTCTGCTGCTGCCGCTTCCTCCTATGAGGAACCTCTCAACGTCGCCCCAATTTCGGTGCTTGAACCTGGCAGCGAAGAGGTTCCCTCAAGGGAGCCCGCCGTTGTCTGGTTTAATGACATCGGCGGGGCGCCGATCCCTGCTAGCTTACGCTCCGCGGCGAACATTCCTCAGGAGCTCGCCATCCTGCCCTTCCCGCACTCGGGGAGGCCGCTTTCCGCTACGGTGGTCTCCGTGGGGCAGATCTGGTCAGGGCTCCGGCTACCCCTGAACCACCTTGCCAGCGAGCTACTGGAACTGGCGGGCTTGTGCCCTGCCCAGCTTCCAGGAAACTCATGGGGGATCCTCTACGGGCTTTCTCGAATTGAGGAAGCCCTCAACGTGAGGATCCCCCTTTCCTACCTCCTGAAGAAGTGGTTCCTCAAGCCAGGGACCGCCTTCATTGAGGCGGGCTGCGGCCAGTTTTACCTCACTGGTCGCACGGGCGAGGTACTTCCGTTCACCGCCGTTGAGAACAAGGACCGGTACTGGAAACAGTATCCGTTCGTGATCGACGGCGCCTGGCGAGGTCCTCAAGCCGGCGTCCCCTCTCTTCCCGGTAGACCGCCTCTCCCTGTCTTCAAGGAGATCGCGGAATACCGGCCCAAGGGTAAGAAGTGCATCGCCGCAGCCCGCGAAAGATCGCTCGACGAGGCGATTCTGGACTTCCTCAGGGGTCGAACCCTCAAGAAGGTCCTCCCACCGGACTTCGCCTTTCTCTGGAAGGATCTACGGACCGGAACCATCACCACCCGGCAGAAGGTGATGCGGAAGAAGGTTGCGATCTCCCGGCCTGCTATCGTGACCTCCGCTGCGGGGACCTCGGCGAAGAAGGGGAAGAAGCGGGCTTCCCCCATCCAGGTCGCCGACAAGGACACCCTCGAGATGCTCCACGAGGAGGATGTCGCGCCACCGCCGCCACCAACCCGCGAAGCAGCCACAGGTCAGGCGACCTCTCTTTCTCTCATTTCTCCGAGGGCCCCAGTCCCGGAGCCTCGGCGACGTCGCATTTCCTTCGTCGAGCCCGAGGATCCGCGCGTCGAGCTTCTTCTCAGCATGGTGGAAGTGGAGTCCCGAATGGCTGAAGTGCCGATGCGCGGATTCCCGGGCGACCTGACTAAAACTCTCTTTGTTGCGGTGATGGACCCAGAGGAGGGTGCTTCACGGAAGAAGTCGAAGAAGAAAAAGACTCCTCCAGCCCGCCCGTCGGGAGAGGACACCATCGTTCGGGAGGCTCGTGAAGCCTTCCAGCGAGTCGTCGAGGAGCGGAGGAAGGCCGCCCTCGCGGAGGCGGGCTTGGGATCAACCGATGATCTCAGCACGACCTCCAGCTCTGATGACGAGGAGCGGGCTGCGGAAGACGAGCCCGTGACTGCAACTGCGGGGCCTCCCCCGCCCTTCGAGGGACCGGCTCCGGCGGGCTCAACCCTTCCGCCTGCTCCAAACGCGACTCCAACACCGGCCGCGCCTGCTCCCAGCACACCCGCGCCTGCGCCTGCGCCCTCTGCTGCCAGCGCGCCTATGCCCGAGCCCACACCTACTGCCCCCGAGCCCGTGCCCGAGCCCGTGCCTGCGCCTGCGCCCGAGCCCGCGCCTGCTGCCCCTGAGCCCGCGCCCGAGCCCGCGTTCCCGGCTGCTAGTGTGCCCGGGCCCGCCGCTGCCAGCGCGCCCGAGCCCGCCGCTGCCAGCGCGCCCGCACCCAAAGCTCCCAGCGCGCCCGTACCCGAGCCCGCGCCTGAGCCCGCGCCGGCTGCTTTAAGCACGTCTGCGCCTGCGCCTGCTGCTGCCAGCGCGCTTGCGCCTGAGCCCGCGCCTGCTGCTGGCACGCCTGCGCCCTCGGCCCCCAGCGCGCCTGCGCCCGCGACCCTTGAGGTTCCCGCCCTCCCGGTGGAGCTCGACGGGTTGGTCTACTGGTCTCCGGACCTGGGGACCATCCTGGACGATCTTCCGAGCTCCAGCTCGGAAGCATCGGACCCGGGTATGCCCGAAGAGGGGCGAATCGCCACGCCGTCCTCGGCCGCTGAAGAGGGTCCCAGCGCCCAAGGGGTTGAGGCCGCTCCGGTCGTGGCCCCCGCGGTGCTCGAGCCCGCTGATGCTGCCGCCACATCGCCCCCTCCAGCTGCTCCCACCGAGGCGAGCCAGGCGGGCTCCTCCTCTGGCGACCCCGAGCACGCCCCTTTCTTCAGGCAGGAGATCCTGGGGCATGTGGGGGAAAATCTTCGTGCCGACCCGAAGACCTTCACAGCACCAGTCAATTGGAGTCGAAGTTAATGTCGAAGATCGTTGGTCGATCGGTTGGTTGAAGTTGTTGCTTTTTTGATATGTAAACAGAAAAGCAATCAGAGAGAGAGATTTTGACACAAGAGAAGTGATCTCGGAGTTCAGCCGAAGCCTACGTCTCCGTGCTATAGGGAGCAACCCGAATTCACTAACACTTCAGTTGAAGTGACCTCGACAGGCCGAGTGTCACTGAAAGCTCCCTGATCTCTTCGAAAGAGAAAAGAAGATCAAAGAGAGATGGTAGATCGGAAGTTAGAAATCCCAGAGCTCTGGTTCTGAAAGTCAGATCACAGAGTGGAAATCAGAATTCCGGATCTTAGATTTCCATCCTTTTACATTCGAAAGCTCTGCTATTTATAGACATTCTGGGTGGCGAATGGCGGTTTTTGCTATCGTATCTGGGGATCCTTCAGGTAAAGTTGCGTTCTCGTGGGCCCACCAGGCAGGGCCGGTGGGTCCCGTGGTAGTCCTTGTGGGCCCACCAGGCAGGGCTGGTGGGTCCCGCTGTAGTCCTCGTGGGCCCACCAGGCAGGGCCAGTGGGTCCCGTGGTAGTCCTCGTATGCCCACCAGGCAGGGCCGGTGGGTCCCGCTGTAGTCCTCGTGGGCCCACCAGGCAGGGCCGGTGGGTCCCGCTGTAGTCTTCGCGGGTCCACCAGGCAGGGCCGGTGGGTCCCGTGGTGGATTTATGCCAAAATTTGCACCCACAGTTACCCCCTCCAAGTTAGCTAGAGTGCATTCTGGCTGGCTTGGACTTGGTGCAAAAAATAGCAACTTCCTGTTTTGAAAAACGGACACGAAGAAACTTGTCGCATGTTAGAGAAAAAAGTGACTGATCGGTCAATTTGGACCGATCGGTCAAATTTGACCGATCGGTCAAAATTCAACCGGTCAAGAATCGGGTGATCGATCAAAAAACAGGGTTTTTTGACCGATCCAGTAGTAATTTTGACCGATCAGCTGAAATTTGACCGATCGGTAAAATTTTGACCGATCGGTCACTTTTGACCGATCGGTCAAATTTTGACCGATCGGGCAAAATTCAACCGGTCAAGAATCGGGTGATCGGTCAAAAAACAGGGTTTTTTGACCGATCCAGTAGAAATTTGACCGATCAGATAACTTTCGCCGATTGGACATGTTTGTCCGATCGGTGAAAAATATCCGGTCAAGGTTCGAGTGATCGGCAAAAAACCTTGGTTTTTTTTGCCAGATCCAGTAGAATTTTGACCGATCAGATAACTTTCGCCGATCGGATAGGTTTGTCCGATCGGTAAAAAATATCTGGTCAAGGTTCGAGTGATCGGTAAAAACCCTTGGTTTTTTGCCAGATCCAGTAGAAATTTGACCGATCAGATAACTTTCGCCGATCGGACAGGTTTGTCCGATCGGTGAAAAATATCCGGTCAAGGTTCGAGTGATCGGTAAAAACCCTTGGTTTTTTGCCAGATCCAGTAGAAATTTTGACCGATCAGATAACTTTCGCCGATCGGACAGGTTTGTCCGATCGGTGAAAAATATCCGGTCAAGGTTCGAGTGATCGGCAAAAAACCTTGGTTTTTTTGCTAGATCCAGTAGAATTTTGACCGATCAGATAACTTTCGCCGATCGGACAGGTTTGTCCGATCGGTAAAAAATATCCGGTCAAGGTTCGAGTGATCGGTAAAAACCCTTGGTTTTTTGCCAGATCCAGTAGAAATTTGACCGATCAGATAACTTTCGCCGATCGGACAGGTTTGTCCGATCGGTGAAAAATATCCGGTCAAGGTTCGAGTGATCGGTAAAAACCCTTGGTTTTTTGCCAGATCCAGTAGAAATTTGACCGATCAGATAACTTTCGCCGATCGGACAGGTTTGTCCGATCGGTGAAAAATATCCGGTCAAGGTTCGAGTGATCGGTAAAAACCCTTGGTTTTTTGCCAGATCCAGTAGAAATTTGACCGATCAGATAACTTTCGCCGATCAGACAGGTTTGTCCGATCGGTGAAAAATATCCGGTCAAGGTTCGAGTGATCGGTAAAAACCCTTGGTTTTTTGCCAGATCCAGTAGAAATTTGACCGATCAGATAACTTTCGCCGATCGGATAGGTTTGTCCGATCGGTGAAAAATATCCGATCAAGGTTCGAGTGATCGGTAAAAAACCCTTGGTTTTTTGCCAGATCCAGTAGAAATTTGACCGATAAGATAACTTTCGCCGATCGGACAGGTTTGTCCGATCGGTGAAAAATATCCGGTCAAGGTTCGAGTGATCGGTAAAAACCCTTGGTTTTTTGCCAGATCCAGTAGAAATTTATAAAGATGAGTTGAAAGTTTTGAACCTGCCCTCAGAGAGGTTTCATAACTGTTCCTTTCTTCGATCTTCTGGAAGAGTTTTGATTGGAGTTTGATCTTTCCTGTTTTTGACTCTTTGGTTGGCTTGAACGCGGATTTGAACCGGCGGTCCGGTTTATTTAGACCGGCGGCCCGCTTGGACCGTTGGTTCACGTGGACCGGTAGGTCCGATGTTTCGTCTGGTCCGACGGTTCGCCTGATTTTGCGCTTGCTACGGATGGATGCCACGTGTACCTGCAAAAACACGCGATTTGATATGGTGAAGACACGTGTCTTCTCGATTTGCGTACCTGTTTTACCCTGGGTACAAAAGCTTTCACCGGCTGTCATTTCGCCTCACGTTTCCAAAATTTTTCGAAGTCCAGACCCTTGTTCTCCTGATTTCTGCTCTTGTTCTTGTTCTCGTTCGATCAGTCCAATGGCTTCATCTGGCAGTTCGAAGAAGTCCGGTACAGCTCCCTCGAAGAGAAAGGGGAAGGAAATTGTCGAGGTTCAATCTCCTCCGAGGGGCCGTGGCAAAGGCAAGGCTGCTCTCGCTGAACTTGGCCAACTGGGCAAGAGGCACCAAGGGGTAGGTTTTGCCTCAGCGCCATCAAGGCCAGAATTCATCCCCAAAGTGAAGTTTGTTCTGGGTCCGCTTATGCCCCTGACAGAGGAGACGGAGTACATGTACAATGTTGGTAGTGAGTTCACAGATACGAAGAGAAAGAAGTGGCAAGCACTTCTCTCTTATTTCACTGAAGGGAAGGGGGCGCAGCCTTCACTCCCTAGTATCCAGACGGCTTTCGGCATCGACAAGAAGACCGTCTTCACCAGCTTTGCCAGCAACGAGAAGGTCATGGGAACCATCGTGACCATTGGCCAAATGAACTGCGGTCTACGTCTGCCTCTGCCACCCTTCGCTGCCAGATTACTGAACACCTCTGGCCTCTGCCCGGGGCAAGTCACAGGGAATGCCTGGCGAATCATCTATGCGTTCTGCCGGGTGGAATCAGATTTTCAAGAGGACTTGAGGGCCTGTTACTCCAGTATCCCGGAAGGTGAACCTGCCAGGATTGAGCTCGGATACTTCTTCTTTCATTATCGATAGAATTACAGGAAGGACAGCCCTTTCTATAATTTGACTGGAGTATCTCCCCTGCGCCCGCTCACCGATACAGTCCCTTCGGACAAGTTGTACACGGACTGGCCTATTTCTGTATCTGGCGCCTGGACATCCATGTCTGTGCCCGACACCCCCCGAGATAGCATGCACGAGGCGGTTAAGATGTACAGCGCTGGAGGTATCTTCGCCTGGAATTCTGAGAGGGCGGGAGCCATAGATAACTTGTTCCTCGAGCTAACCTGTGGAACCAGGTCGTGGAAACAGTTTTCTAACTGTCCTGTGAGATATGGCAAGGCCAATCTCCTCCACAGATCAAAGGACAGGTACGAGGA
The DNA here is from genome assembly GCA_947650365.1 of Chamaelirium japonicum. Classification (NCBI taxonomy): domain Eukaryota; kingdom Viridiplantae; phylum Streptophyta; class Magnoliopsida; order Liliales; family Melanthiaceae; genus Chamaelirium; species Chamaelirium japonicum. Next base: position 119,597 of record CANTAL010000127.1, on the reverse strand, counting down.
CAACGAAGTCCTATACTCTGACTATGAAGAGGATCCCCACTCGGGCAAGGTCATTCGAAAGATTCGGGCCGAGAAGAAGATCTACACTGCTAGGCGCCGATTGCCCACTCTTGACGAGAAACTGGTGCTCCAAAGAGGCCCAGTGAAGAAGAAGCGAAAAACTCTCGTCAAGCCTAAGGAAGATAAAGATGAAGGGAAGAAGAACGAAGAGGAAGAAGAAAAGAAGAAGAATGAAGAAGAAGAAGAGACAGAGAATGTCAGCCACGACATCAGTGGCAATGACGAAGACGAGGAAGGGGACGGTGAGGACGATCCGTCTTCTACCCCCTCCAGTGGGGATGGTGAGAATGGGGGTGGTGAGGAAGAAATTCCTCCCACCCCCACTGGTGGTGCAACGGGGGAGGACTCGATCCCTATTCCCATTGACGAGGTTAAAGCCCGTCAGATGGAGGCAATTCTCGACACAGAAGGCGACGGCAAAAAGGTGGTTCCCACCTACAAATTTGACGAATTGAAGAGGCCGATACGCTTCAAAATTAAACTATCGAAGAGTGCTGGGGTTGGAAGCAACCCCATGCCTCTTGATCAAATCCCCCCCGACGCTCTTCGCATTGAGGGAGCAACAATGAGTGGGGGTGTAGAGGTTGAGCAACCCCCTCCCCCCTCTCACTCTCTGCTCAACGAGGTGGAGGCCATGGTGGCCGGGCTCATCCAGCCAGGCGGGTCGCAAGAAGAGAGAGCCTCACCTCCCAGGAATGCTTCCCCCCCTGCTAATTTGGAGAGGGGAAGTCGAGTGGGCGATGGGGCTCCTCAACCTCAACCAGCGCCAACCCCGATTCAGGAGAAATCGACTCCTCAGAGTGGCTCTGATCGTCGGAAGGGCAAAGAGCCGAGGGTCGAAACATCAGGTAATTGAACTTAACTTGCTTTGAATGTCTTGTCTCTGAAGTTCGAAAATAATCTAACACTTTGATTCCCTTTGATTGTAGGTGCACCTGCTGGATTGACTCCGACAATAAGGAGCTTGGGTGACGTTGATATCAACCGCCCCACTGCTGCGATCAGGAAACTCATCAACCTCCCGGGTGCCACTTTGGATGAAGCTTTCGATAGAATTAACCTGTTGGTAGGTGCATCTGCTTGATCGATCATTTGAATCGTATCTTTCTTCAGAATAATTCAACTCTTTTGTTCTTTTGCAGAACTCAGCACTTATGAATGTTGCAACCAAACTCTCCATGAGGGCGGGAGCAAAAGAAGCTGTAGCTGAAATAAATCAGTTGACCGCGGAGAGAGATGAGCTGAGAGAGCTCCTGACTTCGAAGAAAGCCTCTCTCAAATCCAAGAATGAGGAACTTCGCAAGGGAAAGCTGGAGATCAAGGGGCTGAAGGATCGGTGTGAGGCACAGAGTCACGAGCTCGAATCCTTGAAGACTCGACTCTCCAAGGTTGAGGACGTGTCCTGTGGCCGCACCATCGAGATTCAAGAGCTGAAGCAACAACTTGCTACTCAGCACGCTGCCTTCACTGCCAGAGAGGAGACTTCCAAGAAGGCACTGGAGCATGCGCTGTCAGAGTGCAAGGTTTACAAGGAAACAGCAGAGAAGGCAGCAGAAGCGCTCAGGACTCATGTAGCTAGCGTCCGATCCTCCAAGGCATCAGTGGCGAGTAAAGCTCGTCCTGGATCTGAAGGGGAGAAGTCGCATGCGAAGAGTGTGGCCAAGCCCTGAGACTTTTCTTCTTCTTTGTTGTTGTACTTGTAAATTTTTGAAATGTAACAGCTCCTTGTATCTGACATATTTTGATGATAATAGAAGACATCTTTTTGGTATTTGAAACTTGCACTTCTTTTGAGTTGAATGTCTTTGAATGTTGAGTTCTGGAATGCTATTTGACATGATTGAGTATTCATACATTTGAACGTAAGTTGAATACGCATATACTTGAATGTAAGGGGTTGAGTCGCTACTCAATCACCCAAACTTGTAACTTTGAAAATTGAATTTGAATTCGAATAACATTTGAATGTAAGGGGTCGAGTCGCAACTCAAACTCCCAAACCTGTTAGACGATATCGAATTGATTGAAATTGGATATTGAATTTCGAAGGTCAGTTTAACATTCGCTAGTAAGGGGTCGAGTCGCAACTCTAACACCCAAACATGTTAAGACCTGGTAACTTGAAAATGGTCAGTTTTTAACATTTGCTAGTAAGGGGTTGGGTCGCAACCCTAACACCCAAACATGTTAAAAGACCTGGTAATTTGAATATGGATAACTTGAAACTGCTTCAGAACTTGGATTGAAAATCAGAACACTTGTACACTTGAACATTTGAAAGAGAGCTTTATTCATCACAGAATTTACATTATGGATAGAACAACTTGAGGTGTCTAGAATTCCAAGCTCGAGGCAATCTATCTCCTTCTGGTGTGATCAGTCTGTAAGAACCTTTGCCTCCAACTGACTCAATGATATATGGACCTTCCCAGTTGGGAGCAAGCTTTCCACTGCTGTGCTCTTTGGTATTGTAGAAAACTGCTCTGAGAACTAAACTACCCACTGGGAACTGTCTCTTGTGGACTTTCTTGTCATAGGCTCTTTTGATCTTCTGTTGATATTTGGCCACACGAAGTGATGCTAGATCTCGTAGTTCTTCAGAGAAGTCTAGATCATTGATCCGAAGTTCTTCATTGACTCCTTCTTCAACAGCTTTGGTCTTCAAAGTACTAGATATATTCTCTGTTGGGAGTATTGCTTCCGATCCATATGTCAGACGGAAGGGTGAGAACCCTGTTGATCTTCTCGGAGTTGTGCGATACCCCCACAGAACTTCAGGTAGGACTTGCTCCCACAATCCTTTCTTGTCGTTGAGTTTCTTCTTGAGTATATCAAGTATAGCTCTGTTTGAGGCTTCAGCTTGACCATTGCATTGAGGATATCTTGGAGTTGAATAGAATAACTTGATACCGTTGTTCAGACAGAACTCTCAGAATTTGTCTGAGTCAAATTGAGCTCCATTGTCAGCAACAAGAACTTGAGGTGCGCCGAACCTTGAGAAGATGTTGTGCCGAATGAATTTGATTACTTCGTCGTCAGTCTCTCGAAAGAGGGGCACAGCTTCAACCCATTTGGTGAAGTAATCAGTAGCCAGCAGTAGATATTTCTTCTTGCTCGGAGTTGGAGGGAAAGGACCCAAGAAATCTAACCCCCATTGATGGAAAGGCCAAGGACTTGATAATTGATGAAGTTCATCTGCTGGGAGATGGATAGCTCGAGCGTGTCGTTGGCAAGGCTCGCATCTTTGAACGACTTGTTGAGCATCCCTTGCCATTGTTGGCCAGTAGTACCCTTGTAGCTTCGTCTTGGCTTCAAGAGATCTTCCTTCCGAATGATTTCCACAAGCTCCAGAGTAGATATCAATCAGGATTGATTGTGCTTGCTCGGGACCAAGGCACTTGAGCAACATCCCGTTGTGAGATTTGAAATATAAATCTTCACCTTGCAAAATGTAGCACGGGAGCTTCCTCTGAATTCTTCGGGCTTGATTTGGATCTTCCGGCATTTTGCCATGCTTGAAGAAGTCGAAAATTGGTCGCCTCCAGTCTTGAAGTTGATCTCCACCCCCAGATTCTTTTGTAGCAGTAAGGATCTGTTGATCGGGGATGGTCTTGGGCAATTCTTGATAATCAATTTGTATTTGCCTTCCTCCGAGTGAGTCTCCAAGAACTGAGGCAGCATTAGCTAAGGCATCTGCTTCTCGGTTCTCTGCTCTGGGGATTTGAATGAATTCAGCGCTAGTAAAACGTTGTTGAAGACGTCGTACTAAGGCCAAGTAGAGTTGCATTCTTTCTTCTCGAGCTGTGTACTCTCCATTGATTTGCCTTATGATCAATTGGGAGTCGCTGTATATGATGATTCGATCTACCCCCAGAGATTCTGCCATTTCGAGTCCGGAAATGAGTGCTTCATATTCAGCTTCGTTGTTGGTGGCATTAAATCCAAGGAGAGTGGCCTTCTGGAGATGATCGAGTTCGGGGGATATTAAGACTATCCCAGTTCCCGAACCGATCGAACTTGATGCTCCATCAGTATAAAGCTTCCATGGAGGAGTTGCAGAAATAACTTCAAGACTTGGATCAATTTTTGTTGCAGGATTGATCGGAGGAGTATCCTCATCTTCCAAGCGCATGTCGACATCCTCTTCCCAAGTGATGGGGTCTTCAACTGGAAAGTCAGCTAGAAAATCAGCAATTGCTTGACCTTTGATAGAAGTGCGAGATTCGAATTGAATCCCCAGAGCACTCATTTCGATCACCCATTTGGTCATTCGACCAGCTCGACCAGCTTTGTCAATGATATCTTTGAGTGAGTGTTCTGAAATGACAGTAATCTGGTGGGAGACGAAGTACGGTTGAAGACGACGCAAAGCAGTGAGCAAGGCCAAGATGACCTTCTCAGTTTTTGAGTAGCGAGTCTCAGCCGGAAGAAAAGTGTGGCTGATGTAGTAGACTGGATGTTCGATGCCTTCTCTTCTACTGACTAAGACCGCGCTGATTGCTTGATCGGTCACGGCAAGGTAGAGCCACAAGTCTTCTTTTGGAAGTGGAGCAGTCAGGATAGGAGCTTGCACCAGATATTTCTTGATACTTTGAAATGCTTCTTCACAGGTTGGACTCCAGCCGGAGGTATCCGCCTTTCGTAGTTTGTCGAAGAGTGGCTTGCACTTGTCTGAGGACTTTGAGATGAATCAATTGAGTGCTGCTAACCTTCCAGTGAGGCGTTGAACTTCTTTTCGATTTGTAGGTGAAGGCATATCGATGATGGCTCGAATTTGATCAGGATTGGCTTCAATACCCCTCCTGGTCACAAGATGACCCAGGAATTTGCCAGATTGAACTCCGAAAGCGCACTTGGCTGGATTGAGCTTCATTCGATACTTTCGGAGGACTTGGAAGGTTTTAGCCAGATCAGATAGATGCTTCCCTCTAGTGAAGCTCTTGGTAAGGAGATCATCTACATAGACTTCGACGTTGCGACCGATCTGATCTTCGAACATTTTCGTGACTAACCTTTGATAGGTGGAACCAGCATTTTTGAGGCCAAATGGCATGACATTGTAGCAGTAGAGACCTCGGCCAGTCACAAAACACGTTTTCTCTTGATCATCGGCGTGAAGAGGAATTTGATTGTACCCAGAGTACCCATCCATGAAAGACAATAGCTCGTGGCCAGCAGTGGCATCGACGAGTCTATCAATCCTTGGCATGGGGAATGGGTCCTTGGGACAAGCCTTGTTGAGATTGGTAAAGTCGATGCAGACTCTAACCTTTCCGTTCTTCTTCGGAACAGCCACAATGTTAGAGATCCAAGTAGGATACTCCACTTCTTGGATGAATCCGGCTGCGAGTAGCTTGGTAATTTCTTCTTGAACAGCAACTTGTAGCTCTGGTCGAATAGTGCGTGGTTTTTGCTTGACAGGTTTTATTTCTTCTTTGATTGCAAGTCGATGACAAGCATCCTCTGGATTGATACCAGGCATGTCTTCGAAACACCAGGCGAAGACGTCGATGTTGGACTTGAGGAAGGATACCATGTCTTGCGCTTCTGCGTCGCTAAGACCGGTACCAATAAATGTTTGTCGAGGGAGATCTCCACTGCCAATGTTGATCGGGACGATTTCTTCTATTGAAGGTGATGCTTCCCATTCGATTGGTGGATGTTCGGTCAGCGGAATCTTCTTTGATTGCTATTTAGAAGAGGGACCAGCTTCATCTCGTGGCCGTTTTGGAGGAGCAATATTGATCTTTCGATCTGTTTTAGCAGCAGCAGCTTCACAAGATCTTCCAGCTTGCTGATCGCCTCGAATGCAGACGATGCCTTCTCCAGTTGCAAACTTGAGTAGTTGATGGTAAGAGGAGGAGATGGCATTGATCTGATGGAGGAATGGTCGCCCAAGAATGGCGTTATAACTAGACATTCCTTCGACGATTGCAAACCTCACCGAGACTCGAGTCTCTCGGCTGAGGTCGATGGTAAATCTGGATTCGCCCACTGTGATGCTTTGTTCACCATTGAAGCCGGTGATCACAGTCGGGACGACGTCGAGGCTTTGATACTTATGTCCCAGACGTTTGAAACAGTCTGAGAACATAATGTCGATAGAGCTTTCGGTGTCGATGAGGATCCGGTTGACAGTGCTGCCGTCGATGATGAGTTTCAAGACCAGGGGGTCTCGATGTGGAGTATGAACTCCTTGAAGATCGGTGTCGTTGAAGACTATGGATGGCCAAGCCAGACCTTCGATGGGCTTCTCGATCCAGGTATCTTCTTTGTTTGCAGTAGATCGAACATGGAAGATGCGTCGAACCTGCCGATCGACTTCCTTCCCGGTCAAAGCTTGATTGTGCAAGGTTCCATGAATGCCAAAGACATTGGCATTCACAGAAATTGGTTGCCGGTTGGAAGAGATTTGATGTATCCAACACACTTCTTTCCCCTTGGCAGAGGTTCGACGTTGATCGTGCCCATTGTTGACGAATTCTTGAAGGTGGCCTTCTCGTAGTAAGTCTTCAAGATGGAATTTCAGCTGAAAACACCGATCGGTGGAATGGCCGTGACTTCGATGGAATTCACAGTAGACTGTTTTGTCTGCTGTGAATTTGGAATTTGGTTGAAGAGGATTGGGCCTCCGAAGATACTCGTCGTGTTGAATACGGTCGAGTATCTGCTCGACTGGCATGTTCCACTCGGTGAAAGTGGTCTTCGTTGGAGATCGACGCCCATCATTCTTTGATCTTTTGTTGGCCGGAGGGGCTGCTGCTTCAGTGTTGTGAGCCTTTGCAGCATATTTAGGTGCTTCTCTTTCAGCAGGCCTTCTCTTAGTTTCTCGCCCTTTTCGAGCGACTTGATCGTCTTCCACCTCAATCTCCCTCTGAATTCGATCGAACATAGCTCCCAGAGAAGGAGGGGGATTGCGGATGAAGTCGTTGTAGATGTGTAGATCGAAGCGGAGAGCGTTCTGGAAAGCCAACATGATGGCTTCATCATCCAGATGCCTTCCAGAGAGAGCAGCATGCTCGTTGCGAAACCTCCTCGTGAAGCTGCGGAGAGTCTCATCTGCACCCATCCTTAGTCGATATAGAGAGTCGAGCTTCTTCTCGGGTTTTAGGTTGAGCTGGTAATGCTGCACAAAGAGGTTAGCCAAAACACCGAACTGGGTAATGGACCCAGCTCGGAGATTGTGATACCAGTCGAGTGAAGGCTCGTCGAGACTTCCCGCGAAGGTGCGGCAGAGCACGTTGTTTTCCTCTTCGTGTGGCGTTAGAGCTTGCTTGAAGGCAAGTATATGGAGGCTTGGATCTCCTCGGACGCAGTTGAATTTGGGGAGGGTAGGAGTTCTCCATCCTCTTGGAAATGCTGATTCGAAGAGGCTTCGATGAAGTGGCCCGGCAGAAGAGTAGCCATCCCTACGACCGTGTCCTCGACCTAGAGGTGGGTCAAGAGGTAAGATCGCAAGGTCTTGTTCTGGCATCGGAGTGTTCGCCGGTTGAAGTCGATGTCGAAGGTCCGATCCAAGTCTACGTTGAAATGGAATGGAAGGAGAGACTCTACTCTTTGAAGGAGCGCCTTTCATTTGGTGCTTCCTTGGCATGTTGATCTTTGAAGGTGTCGTCTTGTCGCAGTTACGACCAGATGAGGATTGGGAGGACTCGTCTTCAAGACGATCCCAGACACTCTGCTTCCAAGGAGCAGCAGAGGGAGTTGGGTCGCGTCGAATCCTCTCGAGAGCATCAGTGCCCATTGACCTCCGTTGTTCGGAGTGAATTGAATGTCGAGGAGGATCAACCCTCTCACTTGCGGAGGGGATCGGAATAGCAATTCCAGCTTCGGAAGCTGCCTTCTTCAGAGCATCCCTCTCAGCAGTGAGGGTGGCGTTTTGCTTCGCCAATTGGAGTAGTTGGAAATCGATTGCAGAGATCTGGTAAGTCGATGGAGGATCTTCAGCAGGAGCTGGGACAGTCTGCCCGATTGATTGATGAGGATGAGGGGCGATCGGTCGATCGACTGATCTCCCGCTTCCTGAATGAACCCCCATCTCGGGGACAGCAAGGGGCTGCCCGAAATTGAGCCTTTGACTCATTGAACGAGTCTCAGGACGAGGTTGATGTTGAGTGTTACTTCCTTCTGGTTGACCCTGGTATTTGGTTCTCGCCATTCAGAGTGCGAAGGGTACAATGAGATTGCTGACGTCCGATCAGTTGTCTGATCAACCGAGGGGGCGAGGAAGTTTGGCTATTGATCTGGTAGTCGAAGTAGAGAGAACACGGCTTCTCGCTCGGATCCCACAGACGGCGCCAAACTGTGGGGGAAAATCTTCCCGACCCGAAGACCTTCACAGCACCAGTCAATTGGAGTCGAAGTTAATGTCGAAGATCGTTGGTCGATCGGTTGGTTGAAGTTGTTGCTTTTTTGATATGTAAACAGAAAAGCAATCAGAGAGAGAGATTTTGACACAAGAGAAGTGATCTCGGAGTTCAGCCGAAGCCTACGTCTCCGTGCTATAGGGAGCAACCCGAATTCACTAACACTTCAGTTGAAGTGACCTCGACAGGCCGAGTGTCACTGAAAGCTCCCTGATCTCTTCGAAAGAGAAAAAAAGATCAAAGAGAGATGGTAGATCGGAAGTTAGAAATCCCAGAGCTCTGGTTCTGAAAGTCAGATCACAGAGTGGAAATCAGAATTCCGGATCTTAGATTTCCATCCTTTTACATTCGAAGGCTCTGCTATTTATAGACATTCTGGGTGGCGAATGGCGGTTTTTGCTATCGTATCTGGGGATCCTTCAGGTAAAGTTGCGTTCTCGTGGGCCCACCAGGCAGGGCCGGTGGGTCCCGTGGTAGTCCTTGTGGGCCCACCAGGCAGGGCTGGTGGGTCCCGCTGTAGTCCTCGTGGGCCCACCAGGCAGGGCCAGTGGGTCCCGTGGTAGTCCTCGTGGGCCCACCAGGCAGGGCCGGTGGGTCCCGCTGTAGTCCTCGTGGGCCCACCAGGCAGGGCCGGTGGGTCCCGCTGTAGTCTTCGCGGGTCCACCAGGCAGGGCCGGTGGGTCCCGTGGTGGATTTATGCCAAAATTTGCACCCACAGGGCACAACATCTTCACCCGGACTCCCTACATCACTCTCATCAACCGACTCCTCGAGGTAAGATCACGTTCATACTTCTTTGTCCCAGACCCTTGTTCTAGCTTCTAACTCGACTGTTTTCCCTTTCCGTAGGTAGAGCGGGTCAGCCGGGCTCTCACCGATGTGGTCGTGGGTGTCGCGGGGGACACTGTCGCCCTCTACGATGACACTCTCCATGACTCGGAGAGGAAAGTAGATGAGTACATCCACCGTGTTCGCCAAATGGACCGGTCGGGCGAGCTGCGGGCTGAAGTGGACCGGCTGCGCCAGCAGGTCGCCTCTTCTAACACGGAGGTCGACGAACTGCGCCAGCGGGCCGCCACTTTCACCACCACGCTAGCTTCGATTGAGGACGCCCGCGACCGTGCTTTATCCGATGTGCAGGGGGCCCGTCGAGCTGAAGAGGCCGCCCAAAAGGAAATCTCCGAGCTTCAACGTCAGTTGGCGGCTTCTAGGGATGAGATCGCGTCTCTGAAGGAAACGCATCTCCAAGACCTCCACTCTCAGCAAAGCCGCCTCCAGGCGCAGCTCGTCAAGCTCCTGCGGAAAGGCGCGCTCGACGCCATCGAGAAGTACAAGGCCGAAAGGTCGAAAAAGAGGAAGCGCGGCGACGACGAGGGCGCTGGCGCGGGCCCGGCCTAGGCTATATTTCTCTGTAATCTTTTTGTAATCTTTAAATAATGAATGAAATGAAACTTTTTTGAGTCCGCCTATTTCTTTCTTTCTCTGTCTCGCCCATGAGTCCGCTTCGGGAGTTTCGCAGCGATCTCGAGAGTGATACCCCGGGCGAGGTAGCTAATTCGATTCAATCCTTTTTATTTTCAAGTATATGCAAACGGAAAACTCGGTATGCTCGCCAAAAACGTAATTAGTCTCTGAGCTCGGAAAACGATTAAGCAAACCAAACGATTTCAAAAACTTCCCTACCTCAGAGACTTAAACCATTTTTATTTTAAAAGGAAACTAATAAGTGCTAGCTGCCCCCTGCCCGGTTAATTTCTCTCGATGATCCTGTTCGGCGGGCTCGCCCTTCGAGGGGTACGCCAACGCCAGGATGCTTCCGTTCATGGTAGGTGAACGCGAAGGATCCTGGTTAGGTTTAGAGTCCACTTGGCAGCGGACTTCCCCGGGAAGCCCAAGGTCGCCCACTGGCTGCCTCTGAGGATCCCGGTCTTGCTTTAAGTCCGCACAACGGCGGACTTCCCCGGGAAGCTCAAGGTCGCCCACTGGCTGCCTTTGAGGATCCCGGTCTTGCTTTAAGTCCGCACGACGGCGGACTGCCCCGGGAAGCTCAAGGTCACCCACTGGCTGCCTCTAAGGATCCCGGTCTTGCTTTAAGTCCGCACGACGGCGGACTGCCCCGGGATGCTCAAGGTCGCCCACTGGCTGCCTCTGAGGATCCCGGTCTTGCTTTAAGTCCGCTCAACGGCGGACTGCTTTGTAGAACAAGCGAGCTTCCGAGTTGAATTTTTTGTCGAACCTTCCATCGTTCATTCATAACTTCAAACGATAATTTACAAAATTCCCTCATGCATAGAACTTGCGAAGGTGCAAAGCATTCCAAGGTCGCTCTAACAGGTCGCCTTCAGCGGTCATCAACTGGTAAGCCCCCTGGCCTCGCGCTTCGCGTATTATGTAGGGGCCTTCCCAGTTCGCCGCAAGCTTTCCTGCATTAGGCTCTTGAGTGTTTGCGAACACCTTTCTCATCACCATGTCCCCGGCTTTGAATGCCCGATGGCGGACTCTTTTGTCGTAGGCGCACTTCATTTCTTGTCTGTATCCGGCGAGGTGAAGATTGGCACGCTCTCGTCTTTCTTCGAGCTGATCAAGGGAGTCGGCGAGCAGCTCGTCGTTGTCGACCTCCTCCGATGCAAGCCTTCTTTCAGTGGGCAGCTCGGCCTCGATGGGTAGCACGGCTTCGCAACCAAAAGTGAGACTGAAAGGGGACTCGTTAGTTGAGCGACGTGGAGTAGTGCGATAGGCCCACAAGACTCCATCGAGCTCCTGCTCCCACAATCCTTTTTTTCCTTCCAGCCTTTTCTTGAGGTTGTCCAAGATCACGCGATTCGTTGCTTCGGCCTGCCCGTTGCTTTGAGGGTACCTTGGGGACGAGAACCTTAGGTCGACCCCATATTCAACACAAAATCTTTTGATCAAGCGATTGTCAAACTGGCGACCATTGTCGGTGATTAGCACTCGGGGCAGCCCAAAGCGGCAGAAGATGTTCTTCCAAAGGAAGTCCTTTACTTGCTTCTCGCCAATTTTAGCTAGCGGGACCGCTTCCACCCATTTGGTGAAGTAGTCTGTAGCTACTAAGATGAATTTCTTCTGCCGGGCTGACACAGGAAAAGGTCCCACAATGTCCAACCCCCATTGCTGGAAAGGCCAGGGGCTCGCCAGAGGGTGCAGTTCTTCTGCGGGCATATGATTCGTAGTGGCGTGCTTCTGGCATTGGATGACCTCTGGGCGACCTTCAAAGCGTCTTGCTCCAGAGTGGGCCACCAGTATCCTTGCCTTCGTACTTTCGCAGCTAGAGATCACCCACCAGCGTGGTTTCCCAGCTCGCCAGAGTGGATGCAATTCAGTGCTTCTTCGGTCTCCGGGCTCTCGATACAACGAAGATTCGGCCCGCCAAAAGATCTTCGAAAAAGGCGATCCCAGCGAATGAGATAGCGACCAGCGTATTTCTCCACTCGCCGGGCTTCCTCTCTTCCCTCTGGAAGCTCGCCTTTCTGAAGAAAACGAAGAATGGGAGCGATCCACCCGCCGGGTGACACGTCGGCAGAAACTTGGTTAACAGCGGGCTCCATCCGCTGGAGCCGAGACTGATTTTGTACCTCGATGAGAATCTGGCGAGCTTCTGATGTTCCCAGCAGGGAGGCGGCGTTTGCCAAGGCATCAGCTCGCCTATTATCGGCTCACGGAATTTGCTCGAAAGAGATCTTTTCGAACTCCGCGGCCTTGCCCTTCACCAGATCCACGTAGCTCACCATTCGTGCATCCTGGGAGGCGTATTCCCCAACGATTTGGCAAATAATTAGCTGGGAATCACTAAAGACTTTCAAGCGTTTGGCGCCTACCTCTTGAGCGAGCTCCAGACCAGCCAGCAACGCCTCGTATTCCGCTTCATTGTTGGTTGCAGCGAAATCCAGCCGGACTGACTTCTCAAGTAGCAACTCCTGGGCGATCAGTGCGACCCCGATCCCAGCCCCCAAAGCATTGGAGGATCCATCGACGAATAATTCCCAGTCCTCCTCCTCTGAATGCTTAGCAGGAGGAAGCTCGCCTTGATCGCTCAAGAACCTCGCCTTCCCAGGGTGTGCTTCAGTTGGCTCATCCTCCTGGTACTGGACTGGTTCCTCTATGGGGAAGTCCGCCAAGAAATCGGCGAGGGCCTGCCCTTTGACGGCAACTCGAGGGACATATTCCAAACCATAGGCGGCGAGCTCGGCAGACCATCGATACAACCTGCCGGCTACCGAAGGCCTGGAGAGCGCGCTCTTCAGGGGGTGCTCTGTGATGACTTTGACGGCGTGCGCCGAGAAGTAGGGGTGAAGCTTTCTCGCGGTAAGGACCAAGGCCAATGCGACCTTCTCGATTGGTCGATACCGGAGCTCGGCGGGTAGCATCGTGTGGCTCACAAAGTAGACAGGCCGCTCTACCTTTGCTTCTTCCACTACCAGGACCCCGCTTACTGCACTCTCCGTGACCGCGAGATATACGCCAAGCTCGGCACCATCTTTTGGTGCCGCGAGGATTGGCGGGCTCGCTAGATAGTCCTTGATCTTCTGAAAGGCGTGCTCGCACTTCTCATCCCAACAAATGCTCGCTCCTTTTCGCAGCAGCTCGAAAAGAGGTCGGCAATTGTCGGAGGATTTAGATATAAACCGATTGAGCGCGGCGATTCGCCCGCTCAATCTCTGGACTTCCTGCCGGGTTCTTGGTGCGGGCATTTCGACAAGTGCTCGGATTTGCCCAGGGTCAGCCTCGATCCCCCTGTGGGTGACCAGGTACCCGAGGAATTTCCCCGAAGTCACCCCGAACGCGCACTTCGCCGAGTTCAGCCTCATTCGGTACTTTCTCAGTATTTCGAAGGTTTCGCGGAGGTCGGCGACATGCCCTCCTCGCTCTCGACTCTTTACCAGAAGGTCGTCAACATAAACCTTGACATTTCTGCCGATCTGATTTTTAAACATCTGAGTGACTAACCTTTGGTAGGTCGCTCCAGCGTTCTTAAGTCCGAAAGGCATCACTCGATAGCAGTATAGCTTCTGGTAGCCCGCTCCAGAGTAAAAGGCGGTCTTCTCCTGATCTTCGGGATGGAGGGGTATCTGGTTATACCCTGAGTATCCATCCATGAAAGATAGAGCCCGGAACCCGACAGCTGCGTCGACCAGTGCGCCTATCCGTGGAAGTGGAAAACCGTCCTTCGGGCATGCCTTATTGAGGTCGGAGAAGTCAATGCACACTCTGACTGCTCCGCTCTTCTTGGGTACCGCCACGATATTGGAGATCCACTCGGGGAAGTGCGCCTCGCGTATGAAGCCAGCTCGCTCCAGCTTGTCTATCTCCGCCGCCACTGCGATGGATTTTGCAGCAGGTATGTGCCGAGCTTTCTGCTTGACCGGCGGGAACTCCTTCATGGTGTGCAGACGATGACAGGCGACCTCCGGGTCAATCCCTGGCATGTCTGTGAAGCTCCAGGCGAATACGTCGTGGTATTCCCTGAGCAAGTTGGTTATGGTCAGGACCTCGCCCTTGGTTAGCGAGGTCCCGAGGCTAAGAACTCTGGGCCCCTCTTCGCCGCCAATGTCGACCTCTTGAAGCGGTTCGGCAACCGGAAAACTTCCTCTCTCGGGGGCTGTCAGGCGACCTTCCTCCAACTTAAGGTCCACACCGCTCCCACCCGAGGATGGAGTAGGGGACTTAGGCGAGGAGGCCCCCAGCGGGCTCCCCAGGAGATCGCTTGTAGCGGGCGGTAATTGCTAGGAGGGTGCGGACCTCTTGGTCTCGGCGACCTCTATGTCCATGAGGTGAAGGACATCCTGCTCGCATCTGGTAGTGGTTACCTGATCACCCCGAATAACCACGATCCCGCTCGTGGTTGGAAATTTGAGGGCCTGATGGTTGGGTGAAGATACAGCCTTCATTTGCCTTAGCCAAGGCCGCCCAAGGATGGCATTAAAGGCCGAACTTCCGTCCACTACCGCGAAGCGGACTTGGCGAGCCTCCGAGCCCGTGGTCACGGTAAGGGTTATCTCTCCTGCTACTTTGGCGACCTCGCCGGTGAATCCACTGAGGGAGCTCGTCGAGGGAGACAGGTCGGCAAGTCTCAACCCCATTCGCAGATAGGCCGACAGAAAAAGGATGTCAACGGCGCTCCCCGAATCAACCAGAGCTCGCCTCACCTCGATGTTAGCCATCATCAGGCGTATGACGAGGGGGTCATTGTGGGGCGTGACGACCCCAGTCATGTCATCTTCCGAAAACCAAAGGAAATCGCGAGCTTCCACCCTTGGTGCTCGGAGTAAAGTAGGAGTTAGCAAGACGGAAAATACCTTCTGTGCCCGCTCCATCTCCCTTACTCGCCGGCGGGCTTCGTTACTTGATCTCGGGCCGCTCAGCCGCCCGCTAATGGTGTGACAGATCGCCGGTCCTCCCGGGGGAGGCGGAGGCAAGGCGGGCTCCGCGAGTCCTGGGCGATCTCCCTCTCGAGGGGCTCGTTCTGGAATCACCTCGAACCTCCTCGGGGGCGAGATGAATTGGTTCAAGTGCCCCAATGTGACCAAATCCTCCAGGTGGTTCTTCAGAGCCCGGCATCTGTTAGTGTGATGCCCAGGGCTTCGATGAAAAGCGCACCACCGCGAGTTGTCGGTAGAGCCGGGCTCTCTGACCTGGAGGGGTGGCGGGTACTGGAAGAAAGGCTCATTCCGAATCTGATGGAAGATTTGCCCCGGCGAGTGGGTCAGCACGGTGAAGTCCCGCTCCCCAGGTCCCGGAGGCAGGCGCCAGTTCGCCGGCCTTCCAGCGACCGCCACGGGGGCTTCGGCGGGCTGTACTGCAGGAGCTGTGGACGGTCCGGGCAAAGGTACCGCGAGTGGCACCTCCCTCCTCTCCACGGCCTTAACGACAAGAGGCCGCAGAGTCGGAGGAGGTCGCTGCTCTACTGCCTTTCCCTTCCGATCTAGCACCGCATCTTCGAGCTTGATGTGCTGCTGGACCAGGGCAAATAGTTCAACCATTGTGCGAGGGTCCTTGATCACTAAGGCGTCATGAAGCTTGCCCCCCTCGGGGAGGGCGCTTCTGAAAGCACTTACCACGGTACGATCCTGGCCCGCCGCATCTTCCAAAGCGAGGTAGGCGCTTCGGAATCGCGTTGCGAAGCACCGGAGCGTTTCGCGAGCTCCCATGGCTAAAGTAAACAGAGACTCGATCCTCTTCGGGGGCTGCCTATTGCAGCGATACTGCTCCAGGAATAGCCTAGAGAGAGTTGGAAAGTCGGGAATCACACCGGACGGCAACTTGTGGAACCAATTCAACGCCGATCCGGTCAGACTGCTCGGGAACGCTCGGCACAGGACGTGGTCCTGGTCCCGGAAAAATAGAAGCTTTCTGTAGGCCAATAGATGGTCAACGGGATCTTGCGACCCATCGAACAAAACAAACTTCGGGGGGGTCCAATGGTGCGGAAAACCCCCTTGGTGGACCTCGCTGGTGAAGGGCGAGCTTCCTCCGTGGGCGGCGAGATCCTCCAGCAAATCCACGGGCGCACTAGATCGCTGCCAGTGCCCGGGGAGAAATCCCAAAGGCGGCTGCGCAGGTCCTAGGCGGCCGTGTGCACTCCCTCTAGGGAGGTCCAGATCCACCACGCGGCGACCCTCGGGGGCCACCGATCGGCGGCCTCCTGGCTGCTCGCCCGCGGACCCCTTCATCGCGGCGGTTGGTCTATGGGAGGCCGTCGCCTCTCGAGGTTCGGAAGGTATAGCCACTGCGGGCTCTTTCCCTCGTTGCCGATGGCGCGGGTCGCGATCCCTCTCTTGAGACCTTGCCTCCGACCTGTCAGAGTCGACGCTCCGGCTACGGCGGCGAGGGATGGTCGCGCGCGAGATCGCCTGGTTGCTAGACCGCTGGGTTACAAGCTTCTGTAACCTGGTGAGTGGGGTCTCCTTCGCTCCACGCACGACCGTCCTCTCAACCGGGGGTTCCGGACGGGAAGTTCGTCGTGCTGGTACGGTCGTGGGCAGACGCGACGAGACGGGAGGTCGCACGGGGGATGCGGGCCTCGATGGTCCCGATCGCCGGCTCGCCGCCGGGGCTTGACGCAAGCGCGTCAACTCCTCCATCATTGCCCGCTGGGTGGCCAACATCTCCAACAGGAGCTGGTCACTGAGCGGGACAAGGGGCTGGGGAGTCTCAGCGGGGGGTTCGCTGTGCACAGACCCCATACGGGCCCTCGCCCGCCTGCGTCCCCTTGTCGCCGGAGCCATCTTTGGGTTTACGAGAGCCGACGGCATTCAACCGTGAGGTCGCGGGCGTTCTCGCAGGAACCAGTCGAGATCCCACAGACGGCGCCAAATGTTCGGGGGATTTTTCACTGGTCCTTGCGAGCCACCAAAGTTGTAGGGAAATGGGATTCCAACTTGTACTTTGGAGCCTGGGGGTGAGCATTTATAGCAACAGGCGACCTACCGTGGCCCGACACGTGGAGATTCTTTCCGAAGCCTTCTAGACCCCCACGATCTGGCTCACGTGGGTCTGACAGTCCTTGGTACTCGCGCCCTGACATTCTATCATCAAGCCTGCCAGGCGGTTTGAGTGGGGGAGAGCATCTTTCTTGTCGTGGCCAGGTGGCTATTCTGGAATGTTCAAGTCTGGGCGGACTCAGGGAAGGCAAGCTCGCCCGGCACTGCTCCGCCCTTTCGTCCATATTTATCAAGAGTCGGACCTCGCGGGAGCAACCTCTTCGATAAACAGGGGTCTGGGCGAGCTTGGGCGAGCTCCTGAGCGAGCATGGGCGAGCTCCTGCGCGGGCTAGACGAGCTACTGAACGAGCATGGGCGAGCTCCCGCGCGAGCTAGGCGTGCTCCTGGGCGAGCTTGGGGCGAGCTTTTTGCAAGTTTGGGCGAGCTCCTTCGCGTTCTTCGTCTAAGCCATTCACGGAATTTGGGCGTGCTCCTGCGGGGTCTGGGCGGGGCGAGCTGCACTCAGATACAAGGTGTCCATCCAGCTCCCTGTGGGCGAGCTCCTGGCGGGCTGGAACGAGCTGCACTCAGATACAAGGTGTCCATCCAGCTCCCTGTGGGGCGAGCTCCTTGCGGGCTGGGGCGAGCTGCACTCAGATACAAGGTGTCCATCCAGCTCCCTGTGGGCGAGCTCCTTGCGGGCTGGGGCGAGCTGCACTCAGATACAAGGTGTCCCTCCAGCTCCCTGTGGGGGCGAGCTTCTTGCGGGCTAGGGCGAGCTGCACTCAGATACAAGGTGTCCATCCAGCTCCCTGTGGGCGAGCTCCTTGCGGGCTGGGGCGAGCTGCACTCAGATACAAGGTGTCCATCCAGCTCCCTGTGGGCGAGCTCCTTGCGGGCTGGAACGAGCTGCACTCAGATAAAAGGTGTCCATCCAGCTCCCTGTGGGGCGAGCTCCTTGCGGGCTGGGGCGAGCTGCACTCAGATACAAGGTGTCCATCCAGCTCCCTGTGGGGCGAGCTTCTTACGGGCTGAGAGGGGCGAGCTCCTTGCGAGCTGGAAAGGGGGCTCGCTCGGCTTCCGAGGGTTCCAACTCCTGGGCGGGCACCCTCGAGAACTCTATCTCAGGTGTGCTTGCAATGCTATCCAAGATGTGGTTTTTGACTACCCCCAACAGTATCCATTCTAATTCATTCGTACAATCCATTCTAATTCATTCGCACGATCAATTCTAATTCATTCGTACGATCCATTCTACTTCATTCGCACGAATGTATCCATTCTAATTCATTCGTACAATCCATTCTAATTCATTCGCACGATCATTTCTAATTCATTCGTATGATCCATTCTAATTCATTCCTACGATCTATTCTAATTCATTCGTTCGAATGTTTCCATTCTAATTCATTCGTACGATTCATTCTGATTCATTCGTATGATCCATTCTAATTCATTCGTACGATCCATTCTACTTCATTCGCACGAATATATCCATTCTAATTCATTCGTACAATCCATTCTAATTCATTCGCACGATCAATTCTAATTCATTCGTATGATCCATTCTAATTCATTCCTACGATCTATTCTAATTCATTCGTTCGAATGTTTCCATTCTAATTCATTCGTACGATTCATTCTAATTCATTCGTACGATCCATTCTGATTCATTCTACTTCATTCGCACGAATGTATGCATTCTAATTCATTCGTACAATCCATTCTAATTCATTCGCACGATCAATTCTAATTCATTCGTATGATTCATTCTAATTCATTCGTACAATCTATTCTAATTCATTCGTTCGAATGTATCCATTCTAATTCATTCGTACGATCCATTCTACTTCATTCTTACGATCCATTCTACTTCATTCGCACGAATGTATCCATTCTAATTCATTCGTACGATCCATTCTAATTCATTCGCACGATCAATTCTAATTCATTCGTATGATCCATTCTAATTCATTCCTACGATCTATTCTACTTCATTCGCACGAATATGTTTCCGAATTTGCTGATCCATTCTAATTCATTCGTACGATCCATTCTAATTCATTCGCACAAATGTATCCATTCTAATTCATTCGCTCGAATATATCCATTTTAATTCATTCGTACGATCCATTCTAATTCATTCGTACGATCCATTCTAATTCATTCGTACGATCCATTCTACTTCATTCGCACGAATGCATCCATTCTAATTCATTCGTACAATCCATTCTAATTCATTCGCACGATCATTTCTAATTCATTCGTATGATCCATTCTAATTCATTCCTACGATCTATTCTAATTCATTCGTTCGAATGTATCCATTCTAATTCATTCGTACGATTCATTCTAATTCATTCGTACGATCCATTCTAATTCATTCGTACGATCCATTCTACTTTATTCGCACAAATGTATCCATTCTAATTCATTCGTACAATCCATTCTAATTCATTCGCACGATCAATTCTAATTCATTCGTATGATCCATTCTTATTCTTTCCAACGATCTATTCTAATTCAATCGTTCGAATGTTTCCATTCTAATTCATTCGTACGATTCATTCTAATTCATTCGTACGATCCATTCTGATTCATTTGTACGATCCATTTTAATTCATTCCTACAATCTATTCTAATTTATTCGTTCGAATGTATCCATTCTAATTCATTCGTACGTACGAATGAATTAGAATGGATCGTACGAATGAATTACCATGGATCGTGCGAATGAAGTAGAATGGATCGTACGAATGAATTAGAAAGGTTAAATTTGTGAGAATGAATTAGAATGGATCGTGCGAATGAATTAGAATAGATCGTACGAATGAATTAGAATACGAATGAATTAGAATGGATACATTCGAACGAATGAATTAGAATAGATCGTAGGAATGAATTAGAATGGATCATACGAATGAATTAGAATTGATCGTGCGAATGAATTAGAATGGATTGTACGAATGAATTAGAATGGATACATTCGTGCGAATGAAGTAGAATGGATCGTACGAATGAATTAGAATGGATCGTACGAATGAATTAGAATGGATACATTCGAACGAATGAATTAGAATAGATCGTAGGAATGAATTAGAATGGATCATACGAATGAATTAGAATTGATCGTGCGAATGAATTAGAATGGATTGTACGAATGAATTAGAATGGATACATTCGTGCGAATGAATTAGAATGGATCGTATGATCTATTCTATTTCATTCGTATGATCCATTCTAATTCTTTCATATGATCCATTCTATTTCATTCGTACGATCCATTCTTACTCATTCGTACGATTCAATCTAATTCATTCGCACGATCCAATCATATTCATTCGTACGATCCATTCTAATTCATTCGTGCGATCCATTCTATTTTATTCATACGATCCATTCTTACTCATTCGTACGATCCATTCTAATTCATTCGCACGAATGTATCCATTCTAATTTATTCGTACGATCCAATCTAATTCCTTCGCATGATCCTTTCTAATTCATTCATACGATCCATTCTAATTCATTCGTACGATCCATTCTAATTCATTCATACAATCCATTCTAATTATTTTGCATGAATATATCCATTCTAATTCATTCGTACGATCCATTCTAATTCATTCGCACGATCCATTCTAATTCATTCATACGATCCATTCTAATTCATTCGTACGATCCATTCTAATTCATACGTACGATCCATTCGAATTCCTTCATACGATCCAGTCTAATTCTTTCATACGATCCATACTAATTCATTCGCACGAATGTATCCATTCTAATTCATTCGTATGATCCATTCTAATTCATTCGCACGATCCAATCTAATTCATTCGCACGATCCATTCTAATTCGTTCGTACGATCCATTCTATTTCATTCGTACGATCCATTCTTACTCATTCGTACAATCCATTCTATTTCATTCGTACGATCCATTCTTACTGATTCGTACGATCCATTCTAATTCGTTCGCACGAATGTATCCATTCTAATTCATTCGTACGATCCATTCTCATTCATTCGTACGATCCATTCTAATTCATTCATACGATCCATTGTAATTCATTCATATGATCCATTCTAATTCATTCGCACGAATGTATCAATTCTAATTCATTCGTACGATCCATTCTAATTCAATCGCACAACCTATTCAAATTCATTCGTACGATCCATTCTAATTCATTAGCACGATCCATTCTAATTTATTCGTACGATCCATTCTATTTCATTCGTACGATCCATTCTTACTCATTCGTACGATCCATTCTAATTCATTCGCACGAATGTATCCATTCTATTCTAATTCATTCGTACGATCCATTCTAATTCATTCGCACGATCCATTCTAATTCATTCATACGATCCATTCTAATTCATTCGTACGATCCAGTTTAATTCATTCGCACGATCCATTCTAATTCATTCATACGATCCATTCTAATTCTTTCATACAATCCATTCTAATTCATTCGCACAAATATATCCATTCTAATGCATTCGTACGATCCACCCTAATTCCTTCGTATGATCCATTCTAATTCATTCGGACGAATGTATCCATTGTAATTCATTCATACGATCCATTCGAATTCATTCATACGATCCATTCTAATTCATTGATACGATCCATTCTAATTCATTCGCACGAATGTATTCATTCGGACAATCTATTCTAATTTATTCATACGATCCATTCTAATTCATTAGCACTATCCATTCTAATTCATTCGTACGATCCATTCTATTTTATTTGTATGATCCATTCTTACTCATTCGTACGATCCATTCTAATTCATTCGCACGAATGTATCCATTCTAATTCAGTCATACGATCCATTCTAATTCATTCGCACGATCCATTCTAATTCATTTATACGATCCATTCTAATTCATTCGTACGATCCATTCTAATTCATTCGCACAATCTATTCTAAGTCATTCGTACGATCCATTCTAATTCATTAGCACGATCCATTCTAATTTATTCGTACGATCCATTCTATTTCATTCGTACGATCCATTCTTACTCATTCGTACGATCCATTCTAATTCATTCGCATGAATGTATCCATTCTAATTCATTCGTACGATCCATTCTAATTCATTAGCACGATCCATTTTAATTCATTCGTACGATCCATTCTATTTCATTCGTACGATCCATTCTTACTCATTCGTACGATCCATTCTAATTTATTCGCATGAATGTATCCATTCTAATTCATTCGTACGATCCATTCTAATTCATTCGTACGATGCATTCTAATTCATTCATACGATCCATTCTAATTCATTTGTACGATCCGTTCTACTTCATTCGTACGAATGTATCCATTCTAATTCATTCGTACAATCCATTCTAATTCATTCGCACGATCAATTCTAATTCATTCGTATGATCCATTCTAATTGATTCCTACGATCTATTCTAATTCATTCGTTCGAATGTATCCATTCTAATTCATTCGTACGATTCATTCCAATTCATTCGTACGATCCATTCTAATTCATTCGTACGATCCATTCTACTTCATTCGCACGAATGTATCCATTCTAATTCATTCGTTCAATCCATTCTAATTCATTCGCACGATCAATTCTAATTCATTCGTATGATCCATTCTAATTCATTCCTACGATCTATTCTAATTCATTCGTTCGAATGAATCCATTCTAATTCATTCGTACGATTCATTCAAATTCATTCGTACGATCCATTCTAATTCATTCGTACGATCCATTCTACTTCATTCGCACGAATGTATCCATTCTAATTCATTCGTACAATCCATTCTAATTCATTAGAACGATCAATTCTAATTCATTCGTATGATCCATTCTAATTCATTCCCACGATCTATTCTAATTCATTCGTTCGAATGTATCCATTCTAATTCATTCGTACGATTCATTCTAATTCATTCATACGATCCATTCTAATTCATTCGTACGATCCATTCTACTTCATTCGCACGAATGTATCCATTCTAATTCATTCGTACAATCCATTCTAATTCATTCGCACGATCAATTCTAATTCATTCGTATGATCCATTCTAATTCATTCCTACGATCTATTCTAATTCATTCGTTCGAATGTATCCATTCTAATTCATTCGTACGATTCATTCTAATTCATTCGTACGATCCATTCTAATTCATTCGTACGATCCATTCTACTTCATTCGCACGAATGTATCCATTCTAATTCATTCGTACAATCCATTCTAATTCATTCGCACGATCAATTCTAATTCATTCGTATGATCCATTCTAATTCATCCCTACGATCTATTCTAATTCATTCGTTCGAATGTATCCATTCTAATTCATTCGTACGATTCATTCTAATTCATTCGTACGATCCATTCTAATTCATTCATACGATCCATTCTACTTCATTCGCACGAATGTATCCATTCTAATTCATTCGTACAATCCATTCTAATTCATTCGCACGATCAATTCTAATTCATTCGTATGATCCATTCTAATTCATTCCTACGATCTATTCTAATTCATTCGTTCGAATGTATCCATTCTAATTCATTCGTACGATCCATTCTAATTCATTCGTACGATCCATTCTACTTCATTCGCACGAATGTATCCATTCTAATTCATTCGTACAATCCATTCTAATTCATTCGCACGATCAATTCTAATTCATTCGTATGATCCATTCTAATTCATTCCTACGATCTATTCTAATTCATTCGTTCGAATGTATCCATTCTAATTCATTCGTACGATTCATTCTAATTCATTCGTACGATCCATTCTAATTCATTTGTACGATCCATTCTACTTCATTCGCACGAATGTATCCATTCTAATTCAATCGTACGATTCATTCTAATTCATTCGTACGATCCAGTCTAATTCATTCGTACATTCCATTCTAATTCATTCCTACGATCAATTCTAATTCATTCGTATGATCCATTCTAATTCATTCCTACGATCTATTCTAATTTATTCGTTCGAATGTATCCATTCTAATTCATTCGTACGATTCATTCTAATTCATTCGTATGATCCATTCTAATTCATTCGTACGATCCATTCTACTTCATTTTCACGAATGTATCCATTCTAATTCATTCGTACAATCCATTCTAATTCATTCGCACGATCAATTCTAATTCATTCGTATGATCCATTCTAATTCATTCCTACGATCTATTCTAATTTATTCGTTCGAATGTATCCATTCTAATTCATTCGTACGATTCATTCTAATTCATTCGTACGATCCATTCTAATTCATTCGTACGATCCATTCTACTTCATTCGCACGAATGTATCCATTCTAATTCATTCGTACAATCCATGCTAATTCATTCGCACGATTAATTCTAATTCATTCGTATGATCCATTCTAATTCATTCCTACGATCTATTCTAATTCATTCGTTCGAATGTATCCATTCTAATTCATTCGTACGATTCATTCTAATTCATTCGTACGATCCATTCTAATTCATTCGTACGATCCATTCTACTTCATTCGCACGAATGTATCCATTCTAATTCATTCGTACAATCCATTCTAATTCATTCGCACGATCAATTCTAATTCATTTGTATGATCCATTCTAATTCATTCCTACGATCTATTCTAATTCATTCGTTCGAATGTATCCATTCTAATTCATTCGTACGATTCATTCTAATTCATTCGTACGATCCATTCTAATTCATTCGTACGATCCATTCTACTTCATTCGCACGAATGTATCCATTCTAATTCATTCGTACGATTCATTCTAATTCACTCGTACGATCCATTCTAATTCATTCGTACGATCCATTATAATTCATTCGTACGATCCATTCTAATTCATTCCTATTTCATTCGTACGATCTATTTTTACTCATTCGTACAATCCATTCAAATTCATCCGCACAAATGTATCCATTCTAATTCATTCGTACGATCCATTCTAATTCATTCGTACGATCCATTCTAATTCATTCATACAATCTATTCTAATTCATTCGTACGATCCATTCTAATCCATTCGTACAATCCATTCTATTTCATTCGTACGATCCATTCTACTTCATTCTCACGAATGTATCCATTCTAATTCATTCGTACAATCCATTCTAATTCATTCGCATGATCCATTCTAATTTATTCGTTCGAATGTATCCATTCTAATTCATTCGTAAGATTCATTCTAATTCATTCGTACGATCCATTCTAATTCATTCGTACGATCCATTCTACTTCATTCGCACGAATGTATCCATTCTAATTCATTCGTACAATCCATTCTAATTCATTCGTACGATCTATTCTAATTCATTCGTATGATCCATTCTACTTCATTCCTACGATCTATTCTAATTCATTCGTTTGAATGTATCCATTCTAATTCATTCGTATGATTCATTCTAATTCATTCGTACGATCCATTCTAATTCATTCGTACGATCCATTCTACTTCATTCGCACGAATGTATCCATTCTAATTCATTCGTACAATCCATTCTAATTCATTCGCACGATCAATTCTAATTCATTCGTATGATCCATTCTAATTCATTCCTACGATCTATTCTAATTCATTCGTTCGAATGTATCCATTCTAATTCATTCGTACGATTCATTCTAATTCATTCGTACGATCCATTCTAATTCATTCGTACGATCCATTCTACTTCATTCTAACGAATGTATCCATTCTAATTCATTCGTACAATCCATTCTAATTCATTCGCACGATCAATTCTAATTCATTCGTATGATCCATTCTAATTCATTCCTACGATCTATTCTAATTTATTCGTTCGAATGTATCCATTCTAATTCATTCGTACGATTCATTCTAATTCATTCGTACGATCCATTCTAATTCATTCGTACGATCCATTCTACTTCATTCGCACGAATGTATCCATTCTAATTCATTCGTACAATCCATTCTAATTCATTCGCACGATTAATTCTAATTCATTCGTATGATCCATTCTAATTCATTCCTACGATCTATTCTAATTCATTCGTTCGAATGTATCCATTCTAATTCATTCGTACGATTCATTCTAATTCATTCGTACGATCCATTCTAATTCATTCGTACGATCCATTCTACTTCATTCGCACGAATGTATCCATTCTAATTCATTCGTACAATCCATTCTAATTCATTCGCACGATCAATTCTAATTCATTCGTATGATCCATTCTAATTCATTCCTACGATCTATTCTAATTCATTCGTTCGAATGTATCCATTCTAATTCATTCGTACGATCCATTCTAATTCATTCGTACGATCCATTCTACTTCATTCGCACGAATGTATCCATTAGAATGAATCGTATGAATGAATTAGAATGGATACATTCGAATGAATGAATTAGAATAGATCGTAGGAATGAATTAGAATGGATCATACGAATGAATTAGAATTGATCGTGCTAATGAATTAGAATGGATTGTACGAATGAATTAGAATGGATACATTCGTGCGAATGAAGTAGAATGGATCGTACGAATGAATTAGAATGGATCGTACGAATGAATTAGAATGAATCGTACGAATGAATTAGAATGGATACATTCGAACGAATAAATTAGAATAGATCGTAGGAATGAATTAGAATGAATTAGAATGGATCATACGAATGAAGTAGAATGGATCGTACGAATGAATTAGAATGGATCGTACGTACGATCCATTCTACATCATTCGCACGAATGTATCCATTCTAATTCATTCGTACAATCCATTCTAATTCATTCGCACGATCAATTCTAATTCATTCGTATGATCCATTCTAATTCATTCCTACGATCTATTCTAATTCATTCGTTCGAATGTATCTATTCTAATTCATTCGTACAGTAGGAATGAATTAGAATGGATCATACGAATGAATTAGAATTGATCGTGCGAATGAATTAGAATGGATTGTACGAATGAATTAGAATCGATACATTCGTGAGAATGAAGTAGAATGGATCATACGAATGAATTAGAATGGATCGTACGAATGAATTAGAATGAATCGTACGAATGAATTAGAATGGATACATTCGAACGAATGAATTAGAATAGATCGTAGGAATGAATTAGAATGGATCATACGAATGAATTAGAATTGATCGTGCGAATGAATTAGAATGGATCGTACGAATGAATTAGAATGGATCGTACTAATGAATTAGAATGGATCGTACGAATGAATTAGAATGAATCGTACGAATGAATTAGAATGGATTGTACGAATGAATTAGAATGGATACATTCATGCGAATGAATTAGAATTGATCGTGCAAATGAATTAGAATAGATCGTACGAATGAATTGGAATGAATTGTACGAATGAATTAGAATGGATACATTCGAACGAATGAATTAGAATAGATCGTAGGAATGATTTAGAATGGATCATACGAAAGAATTAGAATTGATCGTGCGAATGAATTAGAATTGATCGTGCGAATGAATTAGAATGGATTGTACGAATGAATTAGAATGGATACATTCGTGAGAATGAAGTAGAATGGATCGTGCGAATGAATTAGAATGGATTGTACGAATGAATTAGAATGGATACATTCGTGCGAATGAAGTAGAATGGATCGTACGAATGAATTAGAATGGATCGTACGAATGAATTAGAATGAATCGTACGAATGAATTAGAATGGAAACATTCGAACGAATGAATTAGAATAGATCGTAGGAATGAATTAGAATGGATCATACGAATGAATTAGAATTGATCGTGCGAATGAATTAGAATGGATTGTACGAATGAATTAGAATGGATACATTCGTGCGAATGAAGTAGAATGGATCGTACGAATGAATTAGAATGGATCGTACGAATGAATTAGAATGAATCGTATGAATGAATTAGAATGGATACATTCGAACGAATGAATTAGAATAGATCGTAGGAATGAATTAGAATGGATCATACGAATGAATTAGAATTGATCGTGCGAATGAATTAGAATAGATTGTACGAATGAATTAGAATGGATACATTCGTGCGAATGAAGTAGAATGGATCGTAAGAATGAATTAGAATGGATCGTACGAATGAATTAGAATGGATACATTCGAACGAATGAATTAGAATAGATCGTAGGAATGAATTAGAATGGATCATACGAATGAATTAGAATTGATCGTGCAAATGAATTAGAATGGATTGTACGAATGAATTAGAATGGATACATTCGTGCGAATGAAGTAGAATGGATCGTACGAATGAATTAGAATGGATCGTACGAATGAATTAGAATGAATCGTACGAATGAATTAGAATGGATACATTCGAACGAATGAATTAGAATAGATCGTAGGAATGAATTAGAATGGATCATATGAATGAATTAGAATAGATCGTGCGAATGAATTAGAATGGATTATACAAATGAATTAGAATGGATACATTCGTGCGAATGAAGTAGAATGGATCGTACGAATGAATTAGAATGGATCGTACGAATGAATTAGAATGAATCGTACGAATGAATTAGAATGGATCGTACGAATGAATTAGAATGAATCGTACGAATGAATTAGAATGGATACATTCGAACGAATGAATTAGAATAGATCGTAGGAATGAATTAGAATGGATCATACGAATGAATTAGAATTGATCGTGCGAATGAATTAGAATGGATTGTACGAATGAATTAGAATGGATACATTCGTGCGAATGAAGTAGAATGGATCGTACGAATGAATTAGAATGGATCGTACGAATGAATTAGAATGAATCGTACGAATGAATTAGAATGGATACATTCGAACGAATGAATTAGAATAGATCATAGGATTGAATTAGAATGGATCATATGAATGAATTAGAATTGATCGTGCGAATGAATTAGAATGGATTGCACGAATGAATTAGAATGGATACATTCGTGCGAATGAAGTAGAATGGATCGTACGAATGAATTAGAATGGATCGTACGAATGAATTAGAATGAATCGTACGAATGAATTAGAATGGATACATTCGAACGAATGAATTAGAATAGATTGTAGGAATGAATTAGAATGGATCATACGAATGAATTAGAATTGATCGTACGAATGAATTAGAATGGATGCATTCGTGCGAATGAAGTAGAATGGATCGTACGAATGAATTAGAATGGATCGTACGAAAGAATTAGAATGGATACATTCGAACGAATGAATTAGAATAGATCGTAGGAATGAATTAGAATGGATCATACGAATGAATTAGAATTGATCGTGCGAATGAATTAGAATGAATTGTATGAATGAATTAAAATGGATACATTCGTGCGAATGAAGTAGAATGGATCGTACGAATGAATTAGATTGGATCGTACGAATGAATCAGAATGGATCGTACGAATGAATTAGAATGAATCGTACGAATGAATTAGAATGGAAACATTCAAACGAATGAATTAGAATAGATCGTAGGAATGAATTAGAATGGATCATACGAATGAATTAGAATTGAGAATGAAGTAGAATGGATCGTACGAATGAATTAGAATGGATCGTACGAATGAATTAGAATGAATTGTACGAATGAATTAGAATGGATACATTCGAACGAATAAATTAGAATAGATCGTAGGAATGAATTAGAATGGATCATACGAATGAATTAGAATTGATCGTGCGAATGAGTTAGAATGGATTGTACGAATGAATTAGAATGGATACATTCGTGCGAATGAAGTAGAATGGATCGTACGAATGAATTAGAATGGATCGTACGAATGAATTAGAATGAATCGTACGAATGAATTAGAATGGATACATTCGAACGAATGAATTAGAATAGATCGTAGGAATGAATTAGAATGGATCATACGAATGAATTAGAATTGATCGTGCGAATGAATTAGAATGGATTGTACGAATGAATTAGAATGGATACATTCGTGCGAATGATGTAGAATGGATCGTACGAATGAATCCATTCGTACGATCAATTCTAATTCATTCGCACGATCAATTCTAATTCATTCGTATGATCCATTCTAATTCATTCCTACGATCTATTCTAATTCATTCGTTCGAATGTATCCATTCTAATTCATTCGTACGATTCATTGTAATTCATTCCTACGATCTATTCTAATTCATTCGTACGATCCAATCTAATTCATTTGGACGAATGTATCCATTCTAATTCATTCGTCCAATCCATTCTAATTCATTCGCACGATCAATTCTAATTCATTCGTATGATCCATTCTAATTCATTCCTACGATCTATTCTAATTCATTCGTTCGAATGTATCCATTCTAATTCATTCGTACGATTCATTCTAATTCATTCGTACGATCCATTCTAATTCATTCGTACGATCCATTCTACTTCATTCGCACGAATGTATCCATTCTAATTCATTCGTACAATCCATTCTAATTCATTCACACGATCAATTCTAATTCATTCGTATGATCCATTCTAATTCATTCCTACGATCTATTCTAATTTATTCGTTCGAATGTATCCATTCTAATTCATTCGTATGATTCATTCTAATTCATTCGTACGATCCATTCTAATTCATTCGTACGATCCATTCTACTTCATTCGCACGAATGTATCCATTCTAATTCATTCGTGCAATCCATTCTAATTAATTCGCACGATCAATTCTAATTCATTCGTATGATCCATTCTAATTCATTCCTACGATCTATTCTAATTCATTCGTTCGAATGTATCCATTCTAATTCATTCGACGAATGAATTAGAATTGATCGTGCGAATGAATTAGAATGGATTGTACGAATGAATTAGAATGGATACATTCGTGCGAATGAAGTAGAATGGATCGTACGAATGAATTAGAATGGATCGCACGAATGAATCAGAATGGATCGTACGAATGAATTAGAATGAATCGTACGAATGAATTAGAATGGAAACATTCGAACGAATGAATTAGAATAGATCGTAGGAATGAATTAGAATGGATCATACGAATGAATTAGAATTGATCGTGCGAATGAATTAGAATGGATTGTACGAATGAATTAGAATAGATACATTCGTGCGAATGAAGTAGAATGGATCGTACGAATGAATTAGAATGGATCGTACGAATGAATTAGAATGAATCGTACGAATGAATTAGAATGGATACATTCGAACGAATGAATTAGAATAGATCGTAGGAATGAATTAGAATGGATCATACGAATGAATTAGAATTGATCGTGCGAATGAATTAGAATGGATTGTACGAATGAGATCGATTCTAATTCATTTGCACGATCCATTCTAATTCATTCGTACGATCCATTCTAATTCATTCGTATGATTCATTCTAATCCATTCATACGATCCATTTAATTCATTCGTACGATCAATTCTAATTCATTCTCTTAAATGTAACCTTTCTAATTGATTTGTACGATCCATTCCAATTCATTCGTACGATCCATTCTAATTCATTCGTACGATCCATTCTACTTCATTCGCACGAATGTATCCATTCTAATTCATTCGTACAATCCATTCTAATTCATTCGCACGATCAATTCTAATTCATTCGTATGATCCATTCTAATTCATTCCTACGATCTTGAATTTGAATGAATCGTACGAATGAATTAGAATGGATACATTCGAACGAATGAATTAGAATAGATCGTAGGAATGAATTAGAGTGGATCATACGAATGAATTAGAATTGATCGTGCGAATGAATTAGAATGGATCGTACGAATGAATTAGAATGAATCGTACGAATGAATTAGAATGGATACATTCGAACGAATGAATTAGAATAGATCGTAGGAATGAATTAGAATGGATCATACGAATGAATTAGAATTGATCGTGCGAATGAATTAGAATGGATTGCACGAATGAATTAGAATGGATACATTCGTGCGAATGAAGTAGAATGGATTGTACGAATGAATTAGAATGGATCGTACGAATGAATTAGAATGAATCATACAAATGAATTAGAATGGATACATTCGAACGAATGAATTAGAATAGATCGTACGAATGAATTAGAATGGATCATACGAATGAATTAGAATTGATCATGCGAATGAATTAGAATGGATTGTACGAATGAATTAGAATGGATTCATTCGTGCGAATGAAGTAGAATGGATCATTCGCACGAATGAATTAGAATGGATCGTACGAATGAATTAGAATGAATCGTACGAATGAATTAGAATGGATACATTCGAACGAATGAATTATAATAGATCGTAGGAATGAATTAGAATGGATCATACGAATGAATTAGAATTGATCGTACGAATGAATTAGAATTGATTGTACGAATTAATTAGAATGGATCGTGTGAATGAATTAGAATGGATCGTACGAATGAATTAGAATGAATCGTACGAATGAATTAGAATGGAAATATTCGAACGAATGAATTAGAATAGATCGTAGGAATGAATTAGAATGGATCATACGAATGAATTAGAATTGATCGTGCGAATGAATTAGAATGGATTGTACGAATGAATTAGAATGGATACATTCGTGTGAATGAAATAGAATTGATCGTTCGAATGAATTAGAATGGATTGCACGAATGAATTAGAATGGATACATTCGTGCGAATGAAGTAGAACGGATCGTACGAATGAATTAGAATGGATCGTACGAATGAATTAGAATGAATCGTACGAATGAATTAGAATGGATCGTACGAATGAATTAGAATGGATACATTCATGCGAATGAATTAGAATGGATCGTACGAATGAGTAAGAATGGATCGTACGAATGAAATAGAATGGATCATACGAATGAATTAGAATGGATCGTGCTAATGAATTAGAATGGATCGTACGAATGAATTAGAATGGATACATTCATGCGAATGAATTAGAATGGATCATACGAATGAGTAAGAATGGATCGTATGAATGACTTAGAATAGATTGTGCGAATGAATTAGAATGGATCGTACGAATGAATTAGAATGGATCGTATAAATGAATTAGAATAGATCGTGCGAATTAATTAGATTGGATCGTATGACTGAATTAGAATGGATACATTCGTGCGAATGAATTAGAATGGATCGTACGAATGAGTAAGAATGGATCATACAAATGAAATAGAATGGATCGTACGAATGAATTAGAATGGATCGTGCTAATGAATTAGAATGGATCGTACCATTCTAATTCATTCGTACAATCCATTCTAATTCATTCGCACGATCGATTCTAATTCATTCGTATGATCCATTCTAATTCATTCCTACGATCTATTCTAATTCATTCATTCGAATGTATCCATTCTAATTCATTCGTACGATTCATTCTAATTCATTCGTACGATCCATTCTAATTCATTCGTACGATCCATTCTACTTCATTCGCACGAATGTATCCATTCTAATTCATTCGTACAATCCATTCTAATTCATTCGCACGATCAATTCTAATACATTCGTATGATCCATTCTAATTCATTCCTACGATCTATTCTAATTCATTTGTTCGAATGTTTCCATTCTAATTCATTCGTACGATTCATTCTAATTCATTCGTACGATCCATTCTAATTTATTCGTACGATTCATTCTAATTCATTCGTACGATCCATTCTAATTCATTCGTACGATCCATTCTACTTCATTCGCACGAATGTATCCATTCTAATTCATTCGTACAATCCATTCTAATTCATTCGCACGATCAATTCTAATTCATTCGTATGATCCATTCTAATTCATTCGTACGATTCATTCTAATTCACTCATACGATCCATTCTAATTCATTCGTACGATCCATTATAATTCATTCGTACGATCCATTCTAATTCATTCCTATTTCATTCATACGATCTATTTTTACTCATTCGTACAATCCATTCTAATTCATTCGCACAAATGTATCCATTCTAATTCATTCGTACGATCCATTCTAATTCATTCACACAATCCATTCTAATTCATTCGTACGATCCATTCTAATTCATTCATACAATCTATTCTAATTCATTCGTACGATCCATTCTAATCCATTCGTACAATCCATTCTATTTCATTCGTACGATCCATTCTACTTCATTCTTACGAATGTATCCATTCTAATTCATTCGTACAATCCATTCTAATTCATTCGCACGATCCATTCTAATTTATTCGTTCGAATGTATCCATTCTAATTCATTCGTAAGATTCATTCTAATTCATTCGTACGATCCATTCTAATTCATTCGTACGATCCATTCTACTTCATTCGCACGAATGTATCCATTCTAATTCATTCGTACAATCCATTCTAATTCATTCGCACGATCTATTCTAATTCATTCGTATGATCCATTCTACTTCATTCCTACGATCTATTCTAATTCATTCGTTCGAATGTATCCATTCTAATTCATTCGTATGATTCATTCTAATTCATTCGTACGATCCATTCGAATTCATTCGTACGATCTATTCTACTTCATTCGCACGAATGTATCCATTCTAATTCATTCGTACAATCCATTCTAATTCATTCGCACGATCAATTCTAATTCATTCGTATGATCCATTCTAATTCATTCCTACGATCTATTCTAATTCATTCGTTCGAATGTATCCATTCTAATTCATTCGTACGATTCATTCTAATTCATTCGTACGATCCATTCTAATTCATTCGTACGATCCATTCTACTTCATTCTAACGAATGTATCCATTCTAATTCATTCGTACAATCCATTCTAATTCATTCGCACGATCAATTCTAATTCATTCGTATGATCCATTCTAATTCATTCCTACGATCTATTCTAATTTATTCGTTCGAATGTATCCATTCTAATTCATTCGTACGATTCATTCTAATTCATTCGTACGATCCATTCTAATTCATTCGTACGATCCATTCTACTTCATTCGCACGAATGTATCCATTCTAATTCATTCGTACAATCCATTCTAATTCATTCGCACGATTAATTCTAATTCATTCGTATGATCCATTCTAATTCATTCCTACGATCTATTCTAATTCATTCGTTCGAATGTATCCATTCTAATTCATTCGTACGATTCATTCTAATTCATTCGTACGATCCATTCTAATTCATTCGTACGATCCATTCTACTTCATTCGCACGAATGTATCCATTCTAATTCATTCGTACAATCCATTCTAATTCATTCGCACGATCAATTCTAATTCATTCGTATGATCCATTCTAATTCATTCCTACGATCTATTCTAATTCATTCGTTCGAATGTATCCATTCTAATTCATTCGTACGATCCATTCTAATTCATTCGTACGATCCATTCTAATTCATTCGTACGATCCATTCTACTTCATTCGCACGAATGTATCCATTAGAATGAATCGTATGAATGAATTAGAATGGATACATTCGAATGAATGAATTAGAATAGATCGTAGGAATGAATTAGAATGGATCATACGAATGAATTAGAATTGATCGTGCGAATGAATTAGAATGGATTGTACGAATGAATTAGAATGGATACATTCGTGCGAATGAAGTAGAATGGATCGTACGAATGAATTAGAATGGATCGTACGAATGAATTAGAATGGATACATTCGAACGAATAAATTAGAATAGATCGTAGGAATGAATTAGAATGAATTAGAATGGATCATACGAATGAAGTAGAATGGATCGTACGAATGAATTAGAATGGATCGTACGTACGATCCATTCTACATCATTCGCACGAATGTATCCATTCTAATTCATTCGTACAATCCATTCTAATTCATTCGCACGATCAATTCTAATTCATTCGTATGATCCATTCTAATTCATTCCTATGATCTATTCTAATTCATTCGTTCGAATGTATCCATTCTAATTCATTCGTACCGTAGGAATGAATTAGAATGGATCATACGAATGAATTAGAATTGATCGTGCGAATGAATTAGAATGGATTGTACGAATGAATTAGAATCGATACATTCGTGAGAATGAAGTAGAATGGATCGTACGAAAGAATTAGAATGGATCGTACGAATGAATCAGAATGAATCGTACGAATGAATTAGAATGGATACATTCGAACGAATAAATTAGAATAGATCGTTGGAATGAATTAGAATGGATCATACGAATGAATTAGAATTGATCGTGCGAATGAATTAGAATGGATCGTACGAATGAATTAGAATGGATCGTACGAATGAATTAGAATGGATCGTACTAATGAATTAGAATGGATCGTACAAATGAATTAGAATGAATCGTACGAATGAATTAGAATGGATCGTACGAATGAACTAGAATGGATACATTCATGCGAATGAATTAGAATTGATCGTGCGAATGAATTAGAATAGATCGTACGAATGAATTGGAATGAATTGTACGAATGAATTAGAATGGATACATTCGAACGAATGAATTAGAATAGATCGTAGGAATGAATTAGAATGGATCATACGAATGAATTAGAATTGATCGTGCGAATGAATTAGAATTGATCGTGCGAATGAATTAGAATGGATTGTACGAATGAATTAGAATGGATACATTCGTGAGAATGAAGTAGAATGGATCGTGCGAATGAATTAGAATGGATTGTACGAATGAATTAGAATGGATACATTCGTGCGAATGAAGTAGAATGGATCGTACGAATGAATTAGAATGGATCGTACGAATGAATTAGAATGAATCGAACGAATGAATTAGAATGGAAACATTCGAATGAATGAATTAGAATAGATCGTAGGAATGAATTAGAATGGATCATATGAATGAATTAGAATTGATCGTGCGAATGAATTAGAATGGATTGTACGAATGAATTAGAATGGATACATTCGTGCGAATGAAGTAGAATGGATCGTACGAATGAATTAGAATGGATCGTACGAATGAATTAGAATGAATCGTATGAATGAATTAGAATGGATACATTCGAACGAATGAATTAGAATAGATTGTAGGAATGAATTAGAATGGATCATACGAATGAATTAGAATTGATCGTGCGAATGAATTAGAATAGATTGTACGAATGAATTAGAATGGATACATTCGTGCGAATGAAGTAAAATGGATCGTAAGAATGAATTAGAATGGATCGTACGAATGAATTAGAATGGATACATTCGAACGAATGAATTAGAATAGATCGTAGGAATGAATTAGAATGGATCATACGAATGAATTAGAATTGATCGTGCGAATGAATTAGAATGGATTGTACGAATGAATTAGAATGGATACATTCGTGCGAATGAAGTAGAATGGATCGTACGAATGAATTAGAATGGATCGTACGAATGAATTAGAATGAATCGTACGAATGAATTAGAATGGATACATTCGAACGAATGAATTAGAATAGATAGAATAGATCGTAGGAATGAATTAGAATGGATCATATGAATGAATTAGAATAGATCGTGCGAATGAATTAGAATGGATTATACAAATGAATTAGAATGGATACATTCGTGCGAATGAAGTAGAATGGATCATACGAATGAATTAGAATGGATCGTACGAATGAATTAGAATGAATCGTACGAATGAATTAGAATGGATACATTCGAACGAATGAATTAGAATAGATCGTAGGAATGAATTAGAATGGATCATACGAATGAATTAGAATTGATCGTGCGAATGAATTAGAATGGATTGTACGAATGAATTAGAATGGATACATTCGTGCGAATGAAGTAGAATGGATCGTACGAATGAATTAGAATGGATCGTACGAATGAATTAGAATGAATCGTACGAATGAATTAGAATGGATACATTCGAACGAATGAATTAGAATAGATCATAGGAATGAATTAGAATGGATCATACGAATGAATTAGAATTGATCGTGCGAATGAATTAGAATGGATTGCACGAATGAATTAGAATGGATACATTCGTGCGAATGAAGTAGAATGGATCGTACGAATGAATTAGAATGTATCGTACGAATGAATTAGAATGAATCGTACGAATGAATTAGAATGGATACATTCGAACGAATGAATTAGAATAGATTGTAGGAATGAATTAGAATGGATCATACGAATGAATTAGAATTGATCGTACGAATGAATTAGAATGGATGCATTCGTGCGAATGAAGTAGAATGGATCGTACGAATGAATTAGAATGGATCGTACGAATGAATTAGAATGGATACATTCGAACGAATGAATTAGAATAGATCGTAGGAATGAATTAGAATGGATCATACGAATGAATTAGAATTGATCGTGCGAATGAATTATAATGAATTGTATGAATGAATTAGAATGGATACATTCGTGCGAATGAATTAGAATGGATCGTACGAATGAATTAGAATGGATCGTACGAATGAATCAGAATGGATCGTACGAATGAATTAGAATGAATCGTACGAATGAATTAGAATGGAAACATTCGAACGAATGAATTAGAATAGATCGTAGGAATGAATTAGAATGGATCATACGAATGAATTAGAATTGAGAATGAAGTAGAATGGATCGTACGAATGAATTAGAATGGATCGTACGAATGAATTAGAATGAATTGTACGAATGAATTAGAATGGATACATTCGAACGAATAAATTAGAATAGATCGTAGGAATGAATTAGAATGGATCATACGAATGAATTAGAATTGATCGTGCGAATGAATTAGAATGGATTGTACGAATGAATTAGAATGGATACATTCGTGCGAATGAAGTAGAATGGATCGTACGAATGAATTAGAATGGATCGTACGAATGAATTAGAATGAATCGTACGAATGAATTAGAATGGATACATTCGAACGAATAAATTAGAATAGATCGTAGGAATGAATTAGAATGGATCATACGAATGAATTAGAATTGATCGTGCGAATGAAGTAGAATGGATTGTACGAATGAATTAGAATGGATACATTCGTGCGAATGATGTAGAATGGATCGTACGAATGAATCCATTCGTACGATCAAGTCTAATTCATTCGCATGATCAATTCTAATTCATTCGTATGATCCATTCTAATTCATTCCTACGATCTATTCTAATTCATTCGTTCGAATGTATCCATTCTAATTCATTCGTACGATTCATTGTAATTCATTCCTACGATCTATTCTAATTCATTCGTACGATCCATTCTAATTCATTTGGACGAATGTATCCATTCTAATTCATTCGTCTAATCCATTCTAATTCATTCGCACGATCAATTCTAATTCATTCGTATGATCCATTCTAATTCATTCCTACGATCTATTCTAATTCATTCGTTCGAATGTATCCATTCTAATTCATTCGTACGATTCATTCTAATTCATTCGTACGATCCATTCTAATTCATTCGTACGATCCATTCTACTTCATTCGCACGAATGTATCCATTCTAATTCATTCGTACAATCCATTCTAATTCATTCGCACGATCAATTCTAATTCATTCGTATGATCCATTCTAATTCATTCCTACGATCTATTCTAATTTATTCGTTCGAATGTATCCATTCTAATTCATTCGTATGATTCATTCTAATTCATTCGTACGATCCATTCTAATTCATTCGTACGATCCATTCTACTTCATTCGCACGAATGTATCCATTCTAATTCATTCGTGCAATCCATTCTAATTAATTCGCACGATCAATTCTAATTCATTCGTATGATCCATT
Organism: Chamaelirium japonicum; assembly: GCA_947650365.1. Lineage (NCBI taxonomy): Eukaryota > Viridiplantae > Streptophyta > Magnoliopsida > Liliales > Melanthiaceae > Chamaelirium > Chamaelirium japonicum. The sequence continues at coordinate 80,099 of CANTAL010000127.1, read as the reverse complement.
CTAATTCATTCCTACGATCTATTCTAATTCATTCGTTCGAATGTATCCATTCTAATTCATTCGACGAATGAATTAGAATTGATCGTGCGAATGAATTAGAATGGATTGTACGAATGAATTAGAATGGATACATTCGTGCGAATGAAGTAGAATGGATCGTACAAATGAATTAGAATGGATCGCACGAATGAATCAGAATGGATCGTACGAATGAATTAGAATGAATCGTACGAATGAATTAGAATGGAAACATTCGAACGAATGAATTAGAATAGATCGTAGGAATGAATTAGAATGGATCATACGAATGAATTAGAATTGATCGTGCGAATGAATTAGAATGGATTGTACGAATGAATTAGAATGGATACATTCGTGCGAATGAAGTAGAATGGATCGTACGAATGAATTAGAATGGATCGTACTAATGAATTAGAATGAATCGTACGAATGAATTAGAATGGATACATTCGAAGGAATGAATTAGAATAGATCGTAGGAATGAATTAGAATGGATCATACGAATGAATTAGAATTGATCGTGCGAATGAATTAGAATGGATTGTACGAATGAGATCGATTCTAATTCATTTGCACGATCCATTCTAATTCATTCGTACGATCCATTCTAATTCATTCGAATGATTCATTCTAATCCATTCATACGATCCATTTAATTCATTCGTACGATCAATTCTAATTCATTCTCACAAATGTAACCTTTCTAATTGATTTGTACGATCCATTCCAATTCATTCCAATTCATTCGTACGATCCATTCTAATTCATTCGTACGATCCATTCTACTTCATTCGCACGAATGTATCCATTCTAATTCATTCGCACAATCCATTCTAATTCATTCGCACGATCAATTCTAATTCATTCGTATGATCCATTCTAATTCATTCCTACGATCTTGAATTAGAATGAATTGTACGAATGAATTAGAATGGATACATTCGAACGAATGAATTAGAATAGATCGTAGGAATGCATTAGAGTGGATCATACGAATGAATTAGAATTGATCGTGCGAATGAATTAGAATGGATCGTACGAATGAATTAGAATGAATCGTACGAATGAATTAGAATGGATACATTCGAACGAATGAATTAGAATAGATCGTAGGAATGAATTAGAATGGATCATACGAATGAATTAGAATTGATCGTGCGAATGAATTAGAATGGATTGCACGAATGAATTAGAATGGATTCATTCGTGCGAATGAAGTAGAATGGATTGTACGAATGAATTAGAATGGATCGTACGAATGAATTAGAATGAATCGTACGAATGAATTAGAATGGATACATTCGAACGAATGAATTAGAATAGATCGTAGGAATGAATTAGAATGGATCATACGAATGAATTAGAATTGATCGTGCGAATGAATTAGAATGGATTGTACGAATGAATTAGAATGGATTCATTCGTGCGAATGAAGTAGAATGGATCATTCGCACGAATGAATTAGAATGGATCGTACGAATGAATTAGAATGAATCGTACGAATGAATTAGAATGGATACATTCGAACGAATGAATTATAATAGATCGTAGGAATGAATTAGAATGGATCATACGAATGAATTAGAATTGATCGTACGAATGAATTAGAATTGATTGTACGAATTAATTAGAATGGATCGTGCGAATGAATTAGAATGGATCGTACGAATGAATTAGAATGAATCGTACGAATGAATTAGAATGGAAATATTCGAACGAATGAATTAGAATAGATCGTAGGAATGAATTAGAATGGATCATACGAATGAATTAGAATTGATCGTGCGAATGAATTAGAATGGATTGTACGAATGAATTAGAATGGATACATTCGTGCGAATGAAGTAGAATTGATCGTTCGAATGAATTAGAATGGATTGCACGAATGAATTAGAATGGATACATTCGTGCGAATGAAGTAGAACAGATCGTACGAATGAATTAGAATGGATCGTACGAATGAATTAGAATGAATCGTACGAATGAATTAGAATGGATCGTACAAATGAATTAGAATGGATACATTCATGCGAATGAATTAGAATGGATCGTACGAATGAGTAAGAATGGATCGTACGAATGAAATAGAATGGATCGTACGAATGAATTAGAATGGATCGTGCTAATGAATTAGAATGGATCGTACGAATGAATTAGAATGGATACATTCATGCGAATGAATTAGAATGGATCATACGAATGAGTAAGAATGGATCGTATGAATGACTTAGAATAGATTGTGCGAATGAAGTAGAATGGATCGTACGAATGAATTAGAATGGATCGTATAAATGAATTAGAATAGATCGTGCGAATGAATTAGAATGGATCGTATGACTGAATTAGAATGGATACATTCGTGCGAATGAATTAGAATGGATCGTACGAATGAGTAAGATGGATCATACAAATGAAATAGAATGGATCGTACGAATGAATTAGAATGGATCGTGCTAATGAATTAGAATGGATCGTACCATTCTAATTCATTCGTACAATCCATTCTAATTCATTCGCACGATCGATTCTAATTCATTCGTATGATCCATTCTAATTCATTCCTACGATCTATTCTAATTCATTCGTTCGAATGTATCCATTCTAATTCATTCGTACGATTCATTCTAATTCATTCGTACGATCCATTCTAATTCATTCGTACGATCCATTTTACTTCATTCGCACGAATGTATCCATTCTAATTCATTCGTATAATCCATTCTAATTCATTCGCACGATCAATTCTAATACATTCGTATGATCCATTCTAATTCATTCCTACGATCTATTCTAATTCATTTGTTCGAATGTTTCCATTCTAATTCATTCGTACGATTCATTCTAATTCATTCGTACGATCCATTCTAATTCATTCGTACGATTCATTCTAATTCATTCGTACGATCCATTCTAATTCATTCGTACGATCCATTCTACTTCATTCGCACGAATGTATCCATTCTAATTCATTCGTACAATCCATTCTAATTCATTCGCACGATCAATTCTAATTCATTCGTATGATCCATTCTAATTCATTCCTAAGTTCTATTCTAATTCATTCGTTCGAATGTTTCCATTCTAATTCATTCGTACGATTCATTCTAATTCATTCGTACGATCCATTCTGATTCATTCGTACGATCCATTCTAATTCTACGATCCATTCTTACTCATTCGTACGATCCATTCTAATTCATTCGCACGAATGTATCCATTCTGATTCATTCGCACGAATGTATCCATTCTAATTCATTCGTACAATCCATTCTAATTCATTCGCACGATCAATTCTAATTCATTCGTATGATCCATTCGAACTAATGAATTAGAATAGATCGTAGGAATGAATTAGAATGGATCATACGAATGAATTAGAATTGATCGTGCGAATGAATTAGAATGGATTGTACGAAGGAATTAGAATGGATACATTCGTGCGAATGAAGTAGAATGGATCGTACGAATGAAATAGAATGGATCGTACGAATGAATTAGAATGAATCGTACGAATGAATTAGAATGGATACATTCGAACGAATGAATTAGATTAGATCGTAGGAATGAATTAGAATGGATCATACGAATGAATTAGAATTGATCGTAAGAATGAATTAGAATGGATTGTACGAATGAATTAGAATGGATACATTCGTGCGAATGAAGTAGAATGGATCGTACGAATGAATTAGAATGGATCGTACGAATGAATTAGAATGGATACATTCGAACGAATGAATTAGAATAGATCGTAGGAATGAATTAGAATGGATCGTACGAATGAATTTGAATGGATCGTACAAATGAATTAGAAAGGTTACATTTGTGAGAATGAATTAGAATTGATCGTACGAATGAATTAAATGGATCGTACGAATGGATTAGAATGAATCATACGAATGAATTAGAATGGATCGTACGAATGAATTAGAATGGATCGTGCAAATGAATTAGAATCGATCATACGAATGAATTAGAATGGATCGTATGAATGAATTAGATCGTACGAATGAATAAGAATGGATCGTATGAATGAATTAAAATGGATATATTCGAGCGAATGAATTAGAATGGAAACATTTGTGCGAATGAATTAGAATGGATCGTACGAATGAATTAGAATGGATCAGCAAATTCGGAATCTTATAAGGGCGTCAAATGTGTTATTTAAATTAACGGTTCAAATAGACGGTTCAGAAATGTTTGATTCAATCGGCGCCCTTAGAAGTTTCATATTTTGTTAATTTTTTGTGAGGATGATCAAATTGCCATAATGATCATACGAATGAATTAGAATGGATCGTACGAATGAATTAGAATGAATCGTACTAATGAATTTGAATGGATACATTCGAACGAATAAATTAGAATAGATCGTAGGAATGAATTAGAATGGATCATACGATGTATCCATTCTAATTCATTCGTACGATTCATTCTAATTCATTCGTACGATTCATTCTAATTCATTCGCACGAATGAATTAGAATGGATACATTCGAACGAATGAATTAGAATAGATCGTAGGAATGAATTAGAATGGATCATACGAATGAATTAGAATTGATCGTGCGAATGAATTAGAATGGATTGTACGAATAAATTAGAATGGATACATTCGTGCGAATGAAGTAGAATGGATCGTACGAATGAATTAGAATGGATCATACGAATGAATTAGAATGGATTGTACGAATGAATTAGAATGGATACATTCATGCGAATGAAGTAGAATGGATCGTACGAATGAATTAGAATGGATCGTACGAATGAATTTGAATGAATCGTACGAATGAATTAGAATAGATACATTCGAACGAATGAATTAGAATAGATCGTAGGAATGAATTGGAATGGATCATACGAATGAATTAGAATTGATCGTGCGAATGAATTAGAATGGATTGTACGAATGAATTAGAATGGATACATTCGTGCGAATGAAGTAGAATGGATCGTATGAATGAATTAGAATGGATCGTACGAATGAATTAGAATGAATCGTATGAATGAATTAGAATGGATACATTCGAACGAATTAATTAGAATAGATCGTAGGAATGAATTAGAATGGATCATACGAATGAATTAGAATTGATCGTGCGAATGAATTAGAATGGATTGCACGAATGAATTAGAATGGATACATTCGTGCGAATGAAGTAGAATGGATCGTACGAATGAATTAGAATGGATCGTACGAATGAATTAGAATGAATCGTACGAATGAATTAGAATGGATACATTCGAACGAATGAATTAGAATAGATCGTAGGAATGAATTAGAATGGATCATACGAATGAATTAGAATTGATCGTGCGAATGAACTAGAATGGATTGTACGAATGAATTAGAATGGATACATTCGTGCGAATGAAGTAGAATGGATCATAAGAATGAAGTAGAATGGATCGTACGAATGAATTAGAATGGATCGTGCAAATGAATTAGAATCGATCCATTCTACTTCATTAGCACGATCCATTCTAATTCATTCGTACGATCCATTCTAATTCATTCATACGATCCATTGTAATTCATTCATATGATCCATTCTAATTCATTCGCACGAATGTATCAATTCTAATTCATTCGTATGATCCATTCTAATTCATTCGTGCGAATGTTTCTATTCTAATTCATTCGTACGATTCATTCTAATTCATTCTTACGATCCATTCTACTTCATTCGCACGAATGTATCCATTCTAATTCATTCGTACAATCCATTCTAATTCATTCGCACGATCAATTCTAATTCATTCGTATGATCCATTCTAATTCATTCCTATGATCTATTCTAATTCATTCGTTCGAATATATCCATTCTAATTCATTCGTACGATTCATTCTTATTCATTCGTACGATCCATTCTAATTCATTCGTACGATCCATTCTACTTCATTCGCACGAATGTATCCATGCTAATTCATTCGTACAATCCATTCTAATTCATTCACACGATCAATTCTAATTCATTCGTATGATCCATTCTAATTCATTCCTACGATCTATTCTAATTCATTCGTTCGAATGTATCCATTCTAATTCATTCGTACGATTCAATCTAATTCATTCGTACGATACATTCTAATTCATTCGTACGATCCATTCTACTTCATTCGCACGAATGTATCCATTCTAATTCATTCGTACAATCCATTCTAATTCATTCGCACGATCAATTCTAATTCATTCGTATGATCCATTCTAATTCATTCCTACGATCTATTCTAATTCATTCGTTCGAATGTATCCATTCTAATTCATTCATACGATCCATTCTAATTCATTCGTACGATCCATTCTACTTCATTCACACGAATGTATCCATTCTAATTCATTCGTACAATCCATTCTAATTCATTCGCACGATCAATTCTAATTCATTCGTATGATCCATTCTAATTCATTCCTACGATCTATTCTAATTCATTCGTTCGAATGTATCCGTTCTAATTCATTCGTACGATCCATTCTAATTCATTCGTACGATCCATTCTACTTCATTCACACGAATGTATCCATTCTAATTCATTCGTACAATCCATTCTAATTTATTCGCACGATCAATTCTAATTCATTCGTATGATCCATTCTAATTCATTCCTACGATCTATTCTAATTTATTCATTCAAATGTATCCATTCTAATTCGTTCGAAGGTATCCATTCTAATTCATTCATACGATTCATTCTAATTCATTCGTACGATCCATTCTAATTCATTCGTACGATCCATTCTACTTCATTCGCACGAATGTATCCATTCTAATTCATTCGTACAATCCATTCTAATTCATTCGCACGATCAATTCTAATTCATTCGTATGATCCATTCTAATTCATTCCTACGATCTATTCTAATTCATTCGTTCGAATGTATCCATTCTAATTCATTCGTACGATTCATTCTAATTCATTCGTACGATCCATTCTAATTCATTCGTACGATCAATTCTACTTCATTCGCATGAATGTATCCATTCGAATTCATTCGTACAATCCATTTTAATTCATTCGTACGATCCATTCTAATTCATTCGTACGATCCATTCTACTTCATTCGCACGAATGCATCCATTCTAATTCATTCGTACAATCCATTCTAATTCATTCGCATGATCAATTCTAATTCATTCGTATGATCCATTCTAATTCATTCCTACGATCTATTCTAATTCATTCGTTCGAATGTATCCATTCTAATTCATTCGTGCGAATGAATTAGAATGGATCGTACGAATGAATTAGAATGAATCGTACGAATGAATTAGAATGAATCGTACGAATGAATTAGAATAGATCGTAGGAATGAATTAGAATAGATCATACGAATGAATTTGAATTGATCGTGCGAATGAATTAGAATGGATTGTACGAATGAATTAGACTGGATATGTTCGTGCGAATGAAGTAGAATGGATCGTACGAATGAATTAGAATGGATCGTACGAATGAATTAGAATGGATCGTACGAATGAATTAGAATGGATCGTACGAATGAATTAGAATGAATCGTACGAATGAATTAGAATGGATCGTACGAATGAATTAGAATGGATACATTCATGCGAATGAATTAGAATTGATCGTGCGAATGAATTAGAATGGATCGTACGAATGAATTGGAATTAATCGTACGAATGAATTAGAATGGATACATTCGAACGAATGAATTACAATAGATCGTAGGAATGAATTAGAATGGATCATACGAATGAATTTGAATTGATCGTGCGAATGAATTAGAATGGATTGTACGATCCATTCTAATTCATTCGTACGATCCATTCTGATTTATTCGTACGATCCATTCTAATTCATTCGTACGATCCATTCTATTTCATTCGTACGATCTATTCTAATTCATTCGCTCGGATATATCCATTCTAATTCATTCGTACAATCCATTCTAATTCATTCGTACGATCCATTCTATTTCATTCGTACGATCCATTCTAATTCATTCGCACGATCCATTCTAATTCATTCTCACGAATGTAACCTTTCTAATTCATTTGTATGATACATTCTAATTCATTCGTACGATCCATTCTAATTCATTCGCACGAATCTATCCATTCTAATTCATTCATACAAATGAATTAGAAATGAATAAGAATGGATCGTACGAATGAGTAAGAATGGATCGTACGAATGAAATAGAATGGATCGTACGAATGAATTAGAATGGATTGTACGAATGAATTAGAATGGATATATTCGAGCGAATGAATTAGAATAGATCGTACGAATGAATAAGAATGGATCATGTGAATAAATTTGAATGGATCGTACGAATGAATAAGAATGGATCGTACGAATGAATTAGAATGGATACATTCGAGCGAATGAATAAGAATGGATCGTACGAATGAATTAGAATGGATCATGCGAATGAATTTGAATGGATCGTACGAATGAATAAGAATGGATCGTACGAATGAATTAGAATGGATACATTCGAGCGAATAAATTAGAATAGATCGTAGGAATGAATTAGAATGGATCATACGAATGAATTAGAATGGATCGTGCGAATGAATTAGAATAGATTGTACGAATGAATTAGAATGGATACATTCATGTGAATGAATTAGAATGGATCGGATGAATGAATTAGAATGGATCGTACGAATGAATTAGAATGGATCGTACGAATGAATTAGAATGGATATATTTATGCGAATGAATTAGAATGGATCGAACGAATGAATTAGAATCGATACATTTGTGCGAATGAATTAGAATGGATCGTACGAATGAATTAGAATGGTTACATTCGTGCGAATGAATTAGAATGGATCGTACGAATGGATTAGAATGGATCGTACGAATGGATTAGAATGGATCGTACGAATGAATTAGAATGGATCGTACAAATGAATTAGAAAGGTTACATTTATGAGAATGAATTAGAATGGATCGTACGAATGGATTAGAATGGATCGTAAGAATGGATTAGAATGGATCGTACGAATGGATTAGAATGGATTGTACGACTGGATTATAATGGATCGTACGAATGAATTAGAATGGATCATACAAATGAATTAGAAAGGTTACATTCGTGAGAATGAATTAGAATGGATCGTGCGAATGAATGAGAATTGATCATACGGATGAATTAGAATGGATCGTACGAATGAATTAGATTGCATCGTACGATCCATTCTAATTCATTCGCACGATCCATTCTAATTCATTAGTACGATCCATTCTAATTCATTCGCACGAATGTATCCATACTAATTCATTCGTATGAATGTATCCATTCTAATTTATTCGTACGATCCAGTCTAATTCATTCGTACGATCCATTCTAATTTATTCGCACGAATGTATCTATTCTAATTCATTCACACAATCCATTCTAATTCATTCGCACGAATGTATCCATTCTAATTTATTCGTACGATCCAGTCTAATTCATTCGTACGATCCATTCTAATTCATTCGCACGAATGTATCCATTCTAATTCATTCGTACGATTCATTCTAATTCTTCATAAGATCCATTCTAATTCATTCGCACGATCCATTCTAATTCATTCGTACAATCCATTCTACTTCCATTCTAATTCATTCGTACAATCTATTCTAATTCATTCGCACGATCCATTCTAATTCATTCGTATGATCCATTCTAATTCATTCCTACGATCTATTCTAATTCATTCGCACGAATGTATCCATTCTAATTCATTCGTATAATCCATTCTAATTCATTCGCACGATCCCTTCTAATCTAATTCATTCATACGATCCATTCTAACTCATTCATACGATCCATTCTAATTCATTCGCATGAATGTATGTATCCATTCTAGTTCATTCGCACGAATGTATCCATTCTAAATCATTCGTATGATCTATTCTAATTCAATTCCAAGATCTATTCTAATTCATTCGTACGATCCATTATAATTCATTCGTACGATCCATTCTAATTCATTCGCACGATCCATTCTAATTCATTCTCACAAATTTAACCTTTCTAATTCATTTGCACGATCTATTCAAATTCATTCGCACTATCCATTCTAATAAATTTGTATGATCCATTCTAATTCATTCGTATGATCCATTCTAATCCATTCGTATGATCCATGGTAATTCATTCGTACGATCCATTCTAATTCATTCCTACGATCCATTCTACTTCATTCGCACGAATGTATCCATTCTAATTCATTCGTACAATCCATTCTAATTCATTCGCACGATCATATCTAATTCATTCGTATGATCCATTCTAATTCATTCCTACGATCTATTCTAATTCATTCGTTCGAATGTATCCATTCTAATTCATTCGTACGATTCATTCTAATTCATTCGTACGATCCATTCTAATTCATTCGTACGATTCATTCTACTTCATTCGCACGAATGTATCCATTCTAATTCATTCGTACAATCCATTCTAATTCATTCGCACGATCAATTCTAATTCATTCGTATGATCCATTCTAATTCATTCCTACGATCTATTCTAATTCATTCGTTCAAATGTATCCATTCTAATTCATTCGTACGATTCATTCTAATTCATTCGTACGATCCATTCTAATTCATTCGTACGATCCATTCTACTTCATTCGCACGAATGTATCCATTCTAATTCATTCGTACAATCCATTCTAATTCATTCGCACGATCAATTCTAATTCATTCGTATGATCCATTCTGATTCTTTCCTACGATCTATTCTAATTCATTCGTTCGAATGTATCCATTCTAATTCATTCGTACGATTCATTCTAATTCATTCGTACGATCCATTCTAATTCATTCGTACGATCCATTCTACTTCATTATGTATCCATTCTAATTCATTCGTACGATTCATTCTAATTCATTCGTACGATCCATTCTAATTCATTCGTACGATCCATTCTAATTCATTCGCACAAATGTATCCATTCTAATTCATTCGTACAATCCATTCTAATTCATTCACATGATCATTTCTAATTCATTCGTATGATCCGTTCTAATTCATTCCTACGATCTATTCTAATTCATTCGTTCGAATGTATCCATTCTAATTCATTCGTACAATTTATTCTAATTCATTCGTACGATCCATTCTAATTCATTCGTACGATCCATTCTACTTCATTCGCACGAATGTATCCATTCTAATTCATTCGTACAATCCATTCTAATTCATTCGCACGATCAATTCTAATTCATTCGTATGATCCATTCTAATTCATTCCTACGATCTATTCTAATTCATTCATTCGAATGTATTCATTCTAATTCATTCGTACGATCCATTCTAATTCATTCGTACGATCCAATAGAATGAATCGTACGAATGAATTAGAATGGATACATTCGAACGAATGAATTAGAATAGATCGTAGGAATGAATTAGAATGGATCATACGAATGAATTAGAATTGATCGTGCGAATGAATTAGAATGGATTGTACGAATGAATTAGAATGGATACATTCGTGCGAATGAAGTAGAATGGATCGTACGAATGAATTAGAATGGATCGTACGAATGAATTAGAATGGATCGTACGAATGAATTAGAATGGATACATTCGTGCGAATGAAGTAATGGATCGTACGAATGAATTAGAATGAATCGTATGAATGAATTAGAATGGATACATTCGAACGAATGAATTAGAATAGATCGTAGGAATGAATTAGAATGGATCATACGAATGAATTAGAATTGATCGTGCGAATGAATTAGAATGGATTGTACGAATGAATTAGAATTGATCGTACGAATGAATTAGAATGAATCGTACGAATGAATTAGAATGGATACATTCGAATGAATGAATTAGAATAGATCGTAGGAATGAATTAGAATGGATCATACGAATGAATTAGAATTGATCGTGCGAATGAATTAGAATGGATTGTACGAATGAATTAGAATGGATACATTCGTGCGAATGAAGTAGAAGGATCGTACGAATGAATTAGAATGGATCGTACGAATGAATTAGAATGAATCGTACGAATGAATTAGAATGGATACATTCGAACGAATGAATTAGAATAGATCGTAGGAATGAATTAGAATGGATCATACGAATGAATTAGAATTGATCGTGCAAATGAATTAGAATGGATTGTACGAATGAATTAGAATGGATACATTCGTGCGAATGAAGTAGAATGGATCGTACGAATGAATTAGAATGGATCGTACGAATGAATTAGAATGAATCGTACGAATGAATTAGAATGGATACATTCGAACGAATAAATTAGAATAGATCGTAGGAATGAATTAGAATAGATCATACGAATGAATTAGAATTGATCGTGCGAATGAATTAGAATGGATTGTACGAATGAATTAGAATGGATACATTCATGCGAATGAAGTAGAATGGATCGTATGAATGAATTAGAATGGATCGTACGAATGAATAAGAATGAATCGTACGAATGAATTAGAATGGATACATTCGAACGAATGAATTAGAATTGATCGTAGGAATGAATTAGAATGGGAATGGATCGTGCAAATGAATTAGAATCGATCATACGAATGAATTAGAATGGATCGTATGAATGAATTAGAATGGATTGTACGAATGAATTAGAATGGATACATTCGTGCGAATGAAGTAGAATGGATCGTACGAATGAATTAGAATGGATCGTACGAATGAATTAGAATGAATCGTACGAATGAATTAGAATGGATAAATTCGAACGAATGAATTAGAATAGATCGTAGGAATGAATTTGAATGGATCATACGAATGAATTAGAATTGATCGTGCGAATGAATTAGAATGGATTATACGAATGAATTAGAATGGATCGTACGAATGAATTAGAATGGATACATTCGAACGAATGAATTAGAATAGATCGTAGGAATGAATTAGAATGGATCATACGAATGAATTAGAATTGATCGTGCGAATGAATTAGAATGGATTGTACGAATGAATTAGAATGGATACATTCGTGAAAATGAAGTAGAATGGATCGTACGAATGAATTAGAATGGATTGTACGAATGAATTAGAATGGATCGTATGAATGAATCAGAATGGATCGTACGAATGAATTAGAATGGATGCATTCGAACGAATGAATTAGAATAGATCATAGGAATGAATTAGAATGGATCATACGAATGAATTAGAATTGATCGTGCGAATGAATTAGAATGGATTGTACGAATGAATTAGAATAGATACATTCGTGCGAATGAAGTAGAATGGATCGTACGAATGAATTAGAATGGATCATACGAATGAATTAGAATGGATCGTACGAATGAATTAGAATGGAATGTATCCATTCTAATCCATTCGTGCAATCCATTCTAATTCATTTGCACGATCCATTCTACTTCATTCGTTCGAATGTATCCATTCTAATTCATTCGTACGATTCATTCTAATTCATTCATACGATCCATTCTGATTCATTCGTACGATCCATTCTACATCATTCGCACGAATGTATCCATTCTAATTCATTCGTACAATCCATTCTAATTCATTCGCACGATTAATTCTAATTCATTCGTATGATCCATTCTAATTCATTCCTACGATCTATTCTAATTCATTCGTTCGAATGTATCCATTCTAATTCATTCGTACGATTCATTCTAATTCATTCGTACGATCCATTCTAATTCATTCGTACGATCCATTCTACTTCATTCGCACGAATGTATCCATTCTAATTCATTCGTACAATCCATTCTAATTCATTCGCACGATCAATTCTAATTCATTCGTATGATCCATTCTAATTCATTCGTACGATCCATTCTACTTCATTCGCACGAATGTATTCATTCTAATTCATTCGTATGATCCATTCTACTTCTAATTCATTCGTACGATCCATTCTAATTCATTCGTACGATCCATTCTACTTCATTCGCTCGAATGTATCCATTCTAATTCATTCGTGCAATCCATTCTAATTCATTCGCACGATCAATTCTAATTCATTCGTATGATCCATTCTAATTCATTCCTACGATCTATTCTAATTCATTCGTTCGAATGTATCCATTCTAATTCATTCGTACGATTCATTCTAATTCATTCGTACGATCCATTCTAATTCATTCGTACGATCCATTCTACTTCATTCGCACGAATGTATCCATTCTAATTCATTCAGCACGATCCATTCTAATTCATTCGTACGATCCATTCTATTTCATTTGTATGATCCATTCTTACTCATTCGTACGATCCATTCTGATTCATTCGCACGAATGTATCCATTCTAATTCAGTCATACGATCCATTCTAATTCATTCGCACGATCCATTCTAATTCATTTATACGATCCATTCTAATTCATTCGTACGATCCATTCTGATTCATTCGTACGATCAATTCTAATTCATTCGTATGATCCATTCTAATTCATTCCTACGATCTATTCTAATTCATTCGTTCGAATGTTTCCATTCTAATTCATTCGTACGATTCATTCTAATTCATTCGTACGATCCATTCTGATTCATTCGTACGATCCATTCTTAGAATTGATCGTGCGAATGAATTAGAATGGATTGTACGAATGAATTAGAATGGATACATTCGGGCGAATGAAGTAGAATGGATCGTACGAATGAATTAGAATGGATCGTACGAATGAATTAGAATGAATCGTATGAATGAATTAGAATGGATACATTCGAACGAATGAATTAGAATAGATCATATGAATGAATTAGAATGGATCATACGAATGAATTAGAATTGAGCAAATAAGTTAGAATGGATCGTACGAATGACTTAGAATGGATCGTACGAATGAATAAGAATGGATCGTACGAATGAATTAAAATGGCTAGAATGGATCGTACGAATGAATTAGAATTGATCGTAGGAATGAATTAGAATGGATCATACGAATGAATTAGAATTGATCGTGCGAATGAATTAAAATGGATTGTACGAATGAATTAGAATGGATACATTCGTGCGAATGAAGTAGAATGGATCGTACGAATGAATTAGAATGGATCGTACGAATGAATTAGAATGAATCGTACGAATGAATTAGAATGAATCGTATGAATGAATTAGAATGGATACATTCGAACAAATGAATTAGAATAGATCGTAGGAATGAATTAGAATGGATTATACGAATGAATTAGAATTGATCGTGCGAATGAATTAGAATGGATTGTACGAATGAATTAGAATGGATACATTCGTGCGAATGATGTAGAATGGATCGTACGAATGAATCAGAATGGATCGTACGAATGAATTAGAATGAATCGTACGAATGAATTAGAATGGAAACATTCGAACGAATGAATTAGAATAGATCATAGGAAATAATTAGAATGGATCATACGAATGAATTAGAATTGATCGTGCGAATGAATTAGAATGGATTGTACGAATGAATTAGAATGGATACATTCGTGCGAATGAAGTAGAATGGATCGTACGAATGAATTAGAATGGATCGTATGAATGAAGTAGAATGGATCGTACGAATGAATTAGAATGGATCGTACGAATGAATTAGAATGAATCGTACGAATGAATTAGAATGGATAAATTCGAACGAATGAATTAGAATAGATCGAAGGAATGAATTTGAATGGATCATACGAATGAATTAGAATTGATCGTGCGAATGAATTTGAATGGATTGTACGAATGAATTAGAATGGATCGTACGAATGAATTAGAATGGATACATTCGAACGAATGAATTAGAATAGATCGTAGGAATGAATTAGAATGGATCATACGAATGAATTAGAATTGATCGTGCGAATAAATTAGAATGGATTGTACGAATGAATTAGAATGGATACGTTCGTGAGAATCAAGTAGAATGGATCGTACGAATGAATTAGAATGGATCGTACGAATGAATTAGAATGGATCGTATGAATGAATCAGAATGGATCGTACGAATGAAATAGAATGGATGCATTCGAACGAATGAATTAGAATAGATCGTAGGAATGAATTAGAATGGATCATACGAATGAATTAGAATTGATCGTGCGAATGAATTAGAATGGATTGTACGAATGAATTAGAATAGATACATTGGTGCGAATGAAGTAGAATGGATCGTACGAATGAATTAGAATGGATCGTACGAATGAATTATAATGGATACATTCGAACGAATGAATTAGAATATATCGTAGGAATGAATTTGAATGGATCATACGAATGAATTAGAATTGATCGTGCGAATGAATTAGAATGGATTGTACGAATGAATTAGAATGGATCGTACGAATGAATTAGAATGGATACATTCGAACGAATGAATTAGAATAGATCGTAGGAATGAATTAGAATGGATCATATGAATGAATTAGAATTGATCGTGCGAATGAATTAGAATGGATTGTACGAATGAATTAGAATGGATACATTCGTGAGAATGAAGTAGAATGGATCGTACGAATGAATTAGAATTGATCGTACGAATGAATTAGAATGGATCGTATGAATGAATCAGAATGGATCGTACGAATGAATTAGAATGGATGCATTCGAACGAATGAATTAGAATAGATCGTAGGAATGAATTAGAATGGATCATACGAATGAATTAGAATTGATCGTGCGAATGAATTAGAATGGATTGTACGAATGAATTAGAATAGATACATTCGTGCGAATGAAGTAGAATGGATCGTACGAATGAATTAGAATGGATCGTACGAATGAATTAGAATGGATCGTACGAATGAATTAGAATGGAATGTATCCATTCTAATTCATTCGTGCAATCCATTCTAATTCATTCGCACGATCCATTCTACTTCTTTCGTTCGAATGTATCCATTCTAATTCATTCGTACGATTCATTCTAATTCATTCATACGATCCATTCTGATTCATTCGTACAATCCATTCTACATCATTCGCACGAATGTATCCATTCTAATTCATTCGTACAATCCATTCTAATTCATTCGCACGATCAATTCTAATTCATTCGTATGATCCATTCTAATTCATTCCTACGATCTATTCTAATTCATTCGTTCGAATGTATCCATTCTAATTCATTCGTACGATTCATTCTAATTCATTCGTACGATCCATTCTGATTCATTCGTACGATCCATTCTACATCATTCGCACGAATGTATCCATTCTAATTCATTCGTACAATCCATTCTAATTCATTCGCACGATCAATTCTAATTCATTCGTATGATCCATTCTAATTCATTCCTACGATCTATTCTAATTCATTCGTTTGAATGTATCCATTCTAATTCATTCGTACGATTCATTCTAATTCATTCGTACGATCCATTCTAATTCATTCGTACGATCCATTCTACTTCATTCTCACGAATGTATCGATTCTAATTCATTCGTACAATCCATTCTAATTCATTCGCACGATCAATTCTAATTCATTCGTATGATCCATTCTAATTCATTCCTACGATCTATTCTAATTCATTCGTTCGAATGTATCCATTCTAATTCATTCGTACGATTCATTCTAATTCATTCGTACGATCCATTCTGATTCATTCGTACGATCCATTCTACTTCATTCGCACGAATGTATCCATTCTAATTCATTCGTACAATCCATTCTAATTCATTCGCACGATCAATTCTAATTCATTCGTATGATCCATTCTAATTCATTCCTACGATCTATTCTAATTCATTCGTTCGAATGTATCCATTCTAATTCATTCGTACGATTCATTCTAATTCATTCGTACGATCCATTCTACTTCATCCTACGATCTATTCTAATTCATTCGTTCGAATGTTTCCATTCTAATTCATTCGTACGATTCATTCTAATTCATTCGTACGATCCATTCTGATTCATTCGTACGATCCATTCTACATCATTCGCACGAATGTATCCATTCTAATTCATTCGTACAATCCATTCTAATTCATTCGCACGATCAATTCTAATTCATTCGTATGATCCATTCTAATTCATTCCTACGATCTATCCTAATTTATTCGTTCGAATGTATCCATTCTAATTCATTCGTACGATTCATTCTAATTCATTCGTACGATCCATTCTAATTCATTCGTACGATCCATTCTACTTCATTCGCACGAATGTATCCATACTAATTCATTCATACAATCCATTCTAATTCATTCGCACGATCAATTCTAATTCATTCGTATGATCCATTCTAATTCATTCCTACGATCTATTCTAATTCATTCGTTCGAATGTTTCCATTCTAATTCATTCGTACGATTCATTCTAATTCATTCGTACGATCTATTCTAATTCATTCGTACGATCCATTCTACTTCATTCTTCTACTTCATTCGCACGAATGTATCCATTCTAATTCATTCGTACAATCCATTCTAATTCATTCGCACGATCAATTCTAATTCATTCGTATGATCCATTCTAATTCAATCCTACGAACTATTCTAATTCATTCGTTCGAATGTATCCATTCTAATTCATTTGTAAGATTCATTCTAATTCATTCGTACGATCCATTCTAATTCATTCGTACGATCCATTCTACTTCATTTGCACGATCAATTCTAATTCATTCCTACGATCTATTCTAATTCATTCGTTCGAATGTATCCATTCTAATTCATTCGTACGATTCATTCTAATTCATTCGTACGATCCATTCTAATTCGTTCGCACGAATGTATCCATTCTAATTCATTCGTACAATCCATTCTAATTCATTCGCACGATCAATTCTAATTCATTCGTATGATCCATTCTAATTCATTCCTACGATCTATTCTAATTCATTCGTTCGAATGTATCCATTCTAATTCATTCGTACGATTCATTCTAATTCATTCGTACGATCCATTCTAATTCATTCGTACGATCCATTCTACTTCATTCGCACGAATGTATCCATTAGAATGAATCGTATGAATGAATTAGAATGGATACATTCGAATGAATGAATTAGAATAGATCGTAGGAATGAATTAGAATGGATCATACGAATGAATTAGAATTGATCGTGCGAATGAATTAGAATGGATTGTACGAATGAATTAGAATGGATACATTCTTGCGAATGAAGTAGAATGGATCGTACGAATGAATTAGAATGGATCGTACGAATGAATTAGAATGAATCGTACGAATGAATTAGAATGGATACATTCGAACGAATAAATTAGAATAGATCGTAGGAATGAATTAGAATGAATTAGAATGGATCATACGAATGAAGTAGAATGGATCGTATGAATGAATTAGAATGGATCGTACGTACGATCCATTCTACATCATTCGCACGAATATATCCATTCTAATTCATTCGTACAATCCATTCTAATTCATTCGCACGATCAATTCTAATTCATTCGTATGATCCATTCTAATTCATTCCTACGATCTATTCTAATTCATTCGTTCGAATGTATCCATTCTAATTCATTCGTACCGTAGGAATGAATTAGAATGGATCATACGAATGAATTAGAATTGATCGTGCGAATGAATTAGAATGGATTGTACGAATGAATTAGAATTGATACATTCGTGAGAATGAAGTAGAATGGATCGTACGAATGAATTAGAATGGATCGTACGAATGAATTAGAATGAATCGTACGAATGAATTAGAATGGATACATTCGAACGAATGAATTAGAATAGATCGTAGGAATGAATTACAATGGATCATACGAATGAATTAGAATTGATCGTGCGAATGAATTAGAATGGATCGTACGAATGAATTAGAATGGATCGTACGAATGAATTAGAATGGATCGTACTAATGAATTAGAATGGATCGTACGAATGAATTAGAATGAATCGTACGAATGAATTAGAATGGATCGTACGAATGAATTAGAATGGATACATTCATGCGAATGAATTAGAATTGATCGTGCGAATGAATTAGAATAGATCGTACGAATGAATTGGAATGAATTGTACGAATGAATTAGAATGGATACATTCGAACGAATGAATTAGAATAGATCGTAGGAATGAATTAGAATGGATCATACGAATGAATTAGAATTGATCGTGCGAATGAATTAGAATTGATCGTGCGAATGAATTAGAATGGATTGTACGAATGAATTAGAATGGATACATTATTGAGAATGAAGTAGAATGGATCGTGCGAATGAATTAGAATGGATTGTACGAATGAATTAGAATGGATACATTCGTGCGAATGAAGTAGAATGGATCGTACGAATGAATTAGAATGGATCGTACGAATGAATTAGAATGAATCGTACGAATGAATTAGAATGGAAACATTCGAACGAATGAATTAGAATAGATCGTAGGAATGAATTAGAATGGATTATACGAATGAATTAGAATTGATCGTGCGAATGAATTAGAATGGATTGTACGAATGAATTAAAATGGATACATTCGTGCGAATGAAGTAGAATGGATCGTACGAATGAATTAGAATGGATCGTACGAATGAATTAGAATGAATCGTATGAATGAATTAGAATGGATACATTCGAACGAATGAATTAGAATAGATCGTAGGAATGAATTAGAATGGATCATACGAATGAATTAGAATTGATCGTGCGAATGAATTAGAATAGATTGTACGAATGAATTAGAATTGATACATTCGTGCGAATGAAGTAGAATGGATCGTAAGAATGAATTAGAATGGATCGTACGAATGAATTAGAATGGATACATTCGAACGAATGAATTAGAATAGATCGTAGGAATGAATTAGAATGGATCATACGAATGAATTAGAATTGATCGTGCGAATGAATTAGAATGGATTGTACGAATGAATTAGAATGGATACATTCGTGCGAATGAAGTAGAATGGATCGTACGAATGAATTAGAATGGATCGTACGAATGAATTAGAATGAATCGTACGAATGAATTAGAATGGATACATTCGAACGAATGAATTAGAATAGATAGAATAGATCGTAGGAATGAATTAGAATGGATCATATGAATGAATTAGAATAGATCGTGCGAATGAATTAGAATGGATTATACAAATGAATTAGAATGGATACATTCGTGCGAATGAAGTAGAATGGATCGTACGAATGAATTAGAATGGATCGTACGAATGAATTAGAATGAATCGTATGAATGAATTAGAATGGATACATTCGAACGAATGAATTAGAATAGATCGTAGGAATGAATTAGAATGGATCATACGAATGAATTAGAATTGATCGTGCGAATGAATTAGAATGGATTGTACGAATGAATTAGAATGGATACATTCGTGCGAATGAAGTAGAATGGATCGTACGAATGAATTAGAATGGATCGTACGAATGAATTAGAATGAATCGTACGAATGAATTAGAATGGATACATTCGAACGAATGAATTAGAATAGATCATAGGAATGAATTAGAATGGATCATACGAATGAATTAGAATTGATCGTGCGAATGAATTAGAATGGATTGCACGAATGAATTAGAATGGATACATTCGTGCGAATGAAGTAGAATGGATCGTACGAATGAATTAGAATGGATCGTACGAATGAATTAGAATGAATCGTACGAATGAATTAGAATGGATACATTCGAACGAATGAATTAGAATAGATTGTAGGAATGAATTAGAATGGATCATACGAATGAATTAGAATTGATCGTACGAATGAATTAGAATGGATGCATTCGTGCGAATGAAGTAGAATGGATCGTACGAATGAATTAGAATGGATCGTACGAATGAATTAGAATGGATACATTCGAACGAATGAATTAGAATAGATCGTAGGAATGAATTAGAATGGATCATACGAATGAATTAGAATTGATCGTGCGAATGAATTAGAATGAATTGTATGAATGAATTAGAATGGATACATTCGTGCGAATGAAGTAGAATGGATCGTACGAATGAATTAGAATGGATCGTACGAATGAATCAGAATGGATCGTACGAATGAATTAGAATGAATCGTACGAATGAATTAGAATGGAAACATTCGAACGAATGAATTAGAATAGATCGTAGGAATGAATTAGAATGGATCATATGAATGAATTAGAATTGAGAATGAAGTAGAATGGATCGTACGAATGAATTAGAATGGATCGTACGAATGAATTAGAATGAATTGTACGAATGAATTAGAATGGATACATTCGAACGAATAAATTAGAATAGATCGTAGGAATGAATTAGAATGGATCATACGAATGAATTAGAATTGATCGTGCGAATGAATTAGAATGGATTGTACGAATGAATTAGAATGGATACATTCGTGCGAATGAAGTAGAATGGATCGTACGAATGAATTAGAATGGATCGTACGAATGAATTAGAATGAATCGTACGAATGAATTAGAATGGATACATTCGAACGAATGAATTAGAATAGATCGTAGGAATGAATTAGAATGGATCATACGAATGAATTAGAATTGATCGTGCGAATGAATTAGAATGGATTGTACGAATGAATTAGAATGGATACATTCGTGCGAATGATGTAGAATGGATCGTACGAATGAATCCATTCGTAAGATCAATTCTAATTCATTCGCACGATCAATTCTAATTCATTCGTATGATCCATTCTAATTCATTCCTACGATCTATTCTAATTCATTCGTTCGAATGTATCCATTCTAATTCATTCGTACGATTCATTGTAATTCATTCCTACGATCTATTCTAATTCATTCGTACGATCCATTCTAATTCATTTGGACGAATGTATCCATTCTAATTCATTCGTCCAATCCATTCTAATTCATTCGCACGATCAATTCTAATTCATTCGTATGATCCATTCTAATTCATTCCTACGATCTATTCTAATTCATTCGTTCGAATGTATCCATTCTAATTCATTCGTACGATTCATTCTAATTCATTCGTACGATCCATTCTAATTCATTCGTACGATCCATTCTACTTCATTCGCACGAATGTATCCATTCTAATTCATTCGTACAATCCATTCTAATTCATTCGCACGATCAATTCTAATTCATTCGTATGATCCATTCTAATTCATTCCTACGATCTATTCTAATTTATTCGTTCGAATGTATCCATTCTAATTCATTCGTACGATCCATTCTACTTCATTCGCACGAATGTATCCATTCTAATTCATTCGTGCAATCCATTCTAATTAATTCGCACGATCAATTCTAATTCATTCGTATGATCCATTCTAATTCATTCCTACGATCTATTCTAATTCATTCGTTCGAATGTATCCATTCTAATTCATTCGACGAATGAATTAGAATTGATCGTGCGAATGAATTAGAATGGATTGTACGAATGAATTAGAATGGATACATTCGTGCGAATGAAGTAGAATGGATCGTACGAATGAATTAGAATGGATCGCACGAATGAATCAGAATGGATCGTACGAATGAATTAGAATGAATCGTACGAATGAATTAGAATGGAAACATTCGAACGAATGAATTAGAATAGATCGTAGGAATGAATTAGAATGGATCATACGAATGAATTAGAATTGATCGTGCGAATGAATTAGAATGGATTGTACGAATGAATTAGAATGGATACATTCGTGCGAATGAAGTAGAATGGATCGTACGAATGAATTAGAATGGATCGTACGAATGAATTAGAATGAATCGTACGAATGAATTAGAATGGATACATTCGAACGAATGAATTAGAATAGATCGTAGGAATGAATTAGAATGGATCATACGAATGAATTAGAATTGATCGTGCGAATGAATTAGAATGGATTGTACGAATGAGATCGATTCTAATTCATTTGCACGATCCATTCTAATTCATTCGTACGATCCATTCTAATTCATTCGTATGATTCATTCTAATCCATTCATACAATCCATTTAATTCATTCGTACGATCAATTCTAATTCATTCTCACAAATGTAACCTTTCTAATTGATTTGTACGATCCATTCCAATTCATTCGTACGATCCATTCTAATTCATTCGTACGATCCATTCTACTTGATTCGCACGAATGTATCCATTCTAATTCATTCGTACAATCCATTCTAATTCATTCGCACGATCAATTCTAATTCATTCGTATGATCCATTCTAATTCATTCCTACGATCTTGAATTAGAATGAATCGTACGAATGAATTAGAATGGATACATTCGAACGAATGAATTAGAATAGATCGTAGGAATGCATTAGAGTGAATCATACGAATGAATTAGAATTGATCGTGCGAATGAATTAGAATGGATCGTACGAATGAATTAGAATGAATCGTACGAATGAATTAGAATGGATACATTCAAACGAATGAATTAGAATAGATCGTAGGAATGAATTAGAATGGATCATACGAATGAATTAGAATTGATCGTGCGAATGAATTAGAATGGATTGCACGAATGAATTAGAATGGATACATTCGTGCGAATGAAGTAGAATGGATTGTACGAATGAATTAGAATGGATCGTACGAATGAATTAGAATGAATCGTACGAATGAATTAGAATGGATACATTCGAACGAATGAATTAGAATAGATCGTAGGAATGAATTAGAATGGATCATACGAATGAATTAGAATTGATCGTGCGAATGAATTAGAATGGATTGTACGAATGAATTAGAATGGATTCATTCGTGCGAATGAAGTAGAATGGATCATTCGCACGAATGAATTAGAATGGATCGTACGAATGAATTAGAATGAATCGTACGAATGAATTAGAATGGATACATTCGAACGAATGAATTATAATAGATCGTAGAAATGAATTAGAATGGATCATACGAATGAATTAGAATTGATCGTACGAATGAATTAGAATTAATTGTACGAATTAATTTGAATGGATCGTGCGAATGAATTAGAATGGATCGTACGAAAGAATTAGAATGAATCGTACGAATGAATTAGAATGGAAATATTCGAACGAATGAATTAGAATAGATCATAGGAATGAATTAGAATGGATCATACGAATGAATTAGAATTGATCGTGCGAATGAATTAGAATGGATTGTACGAATGAATTAGAATGGATACATTCGTGCGAATGAAGTAGAATTGATCGTTCGAATGAATTAGAATGGATTGCACGAATGAATTAGAATGGATACATTCGTGCGAATGAAGTAGAACGGATCGTACGAATGAATTAGAATGGATCGTACGAATGAATTAGAATGAATCGTACGAATGAATTAGAATGGATCGTACGAATGAATTAGAATGGATACATTCATGCGAATGAATTAGAATGGATCGTACGAATGAGTAAGAATGGATCGTACGAATGAAATAGAATGGATCGTACGAATGAATTAGAATGGATCGTGCTAATGAATTAGAATGGATCGTACGAATGAATTAGAATGGATACATTCATGCGAATGAATTAGAATGGATCATACGAATGAGTAAGAATGGATCGTATGAATGACTTAGAATAGATTGTGCGAATGAATTAGAATGGATCGTACGAATGAATTAGAATGGATCGTATAAATGAATTAGAATAGATCGTGCGAATGAATTAGAATGGATCTTATGACTGAATTAGAATGGATACATTCGTGCGAATGAATTAGAATGGATCGTACGAATGAGTAAGAATGGATCATACAAATGAAATAGAATGGATCGTACGAATGAATTAGAATGGATCGTGCTAATGAATTAGAATGGATCGTACCATTCTAATTCATTCGTACAATCTATTCTAATTCATTCGCACGATCGATTCTAATTCATTCGTATGATCCATTCTAATTCATTCCTACGATCTATTCTAATTCATTCGTTCGAATGTATCCATTCTAATTCATTCGTTTGATTCATTCTAATTCATTCGTACGATCCATTCTAATTCATTCGTACGATCCATTCTACTTCATTCGCACGAATGTATCCATTCAAATTCATTCGTACAATCCATTCTAATTCATTCGCACGATCAATTCTAATACATTCGTATGATCCATTCTAATTCATTCCTACGATCTATTCTAATTCATTTGTTCGAATGTTTCCATTCTAATTCATTCGTACGATTCATTCTAATTCATTCGTACGATCCATTCTAATTCATTCGTACGATTCATTCTAATTCATTCGTACGATCCATTCTAATTCATTCGTACGATCCATTGTACTTCATTCGCACGAATGTATCCATTCTAATTCTTTCGTACAATCCATTCTAATTCATTCGCACGATCAATTCTAATTCATTCGTATGATCCATTCTAATTTATTCCTACGTTCTATTCTAATTCATTCGTTCGAATGTTTCCATTCTAATTCATTCGTACGATTCATTCTAATTCATTCGTACGATCCATTCTGATTCATTCGTACGATCCATTCTAATTCTACGATCCATTCTTACTCATTCGTACGATCCATTCTAATTCATTCGCACGAATGTATCCATTCTGATTCATTCGCACGAATGTATCCATTCTAATTCATTCGTACAATCCATTCTAATTCATTCGCACGATCAATTCTAATTCATTCGTATGATCCATTCGAACTAATGAATTAGAATAGATCGTAGGAATGAATTAGAATGGATCATACGAATGAATTAGAATTGATCGTGCGAATGAATTAGAATGGATTGTACGAAGGAATTAGAATGGATACATTCGTGCGAATGAAGTAGAATGGATCGTACGAATGAAATAGAATGGATCGTACGAATGAATTAGAATGAATCGTACGAATGAATTAGAATGGATACATTCGAACGAATGAATTAGATTAGATCATAGGAATGAATTAGAATGGATCATACGAATGAATTAGAATTGATCGTAAGAATGAATTAGAATGGATTGTACGAATGAATTAGAATGGATACATTCGTGCGAATGAAGTAGAATGGATCGTACGAATGAATTAGAATGGATACATTCGAACGAATGAATTAGAATAGATCGTAGGAATGAATTAGAATGGATCGTACGAATGAATTTGAATGGATCGTACAAATGAATTAGAAAGGTTACATTTGTGAGAATGAATTAGAATTGATCGTACGAATGAATTAAATGGATCGTACGAATGGATTAGAATGAATCATACGAATGAATTAGAATGGATCGTACGAATGAATTAGAATGGATCGTGCAAATGAATTAGAATCGATCATACGAATGAATTAGAATGGATCGTATGAATGAATTAGATCGTACGAATGAATAAGAATGGATCGTATGAATGAATTAAAATGGATATATTCGAGCGAATGAATTAGAATGGAAACATTTGTGCGAATGAATTAGAATGGATCGTACGAATGAATTAGAATGGATCAGCAAATTCGGAAACTTATAAGGGCGTCAAATGTGTTATTTAAATTAACGGTTCAAATAGACAGTTCAGAAACGTTTGATTCAATCGGCGCCCTTAGAAGTTTCATATTTTGTTAATTTTTTGTGAGGATGATCAAATTGCCATAATGATCATACGAATGAATTAGAATGGATCGTACGAATGAATTAGAATGAATCGTACTAATGAATTAGAATGGATACATTCGAACGAATAAATTAGAATAGCTCGTAGGAATGAATTAGAATGGATCATACGATGTATCCATTCTAATTCATTCGTACGATTCATTCTAATTCATTCGTACGATTCATTCTAATTCATTCGCACGAATGAATTAGAATGAATACATTCGAACGAATGAATTAGAATAGATCGTACGAATGAATTAGAATGGATCATACGAATGAATTAGAATTGATCGTGCGAATGAATTAGAATGGATTGTACGAATAAATTAGAATGGATACATTCGTGCGAATGAAGTAGAATGGATCGTACGAATGAATTAGAATGGATCATACGAATGAATTAGAATGGATTGTACGAATGAATTAGAATGGATACATTCATGCGAATGAAGTAGAATGGATCGTACGAATGAATTAGAATGGATCGTACGAATGAATTAGAATGAATCGTACGAATGAATTAGAATAGATACATTCGAACGAATGAATTAGAATAGATCGTAGGAATGAATTGGAATGGATCATACGAATGAATTAGAATTGATCGTGCGAATGAATTAGAATGGATTGTACGAATGAATTAGAATGGATACATTCGTGCGAATGAAGTAGAATGGATCGTATGAATGAATTAGAATGGATCGTACGAATGAATTAGAATGAATCGTATGAATGAATTAGAATGGATACATTCGAACGAATTAATTAGAATAGATCGTAGGAATGAATTAGAATGGATCATACGAATGAATTAGAATTGATCGTGCGAATGAATTAGAATGGATTGCACGAATGAATTAGAATGGATACATTCGTGCGAATGAAGTAGAATGGATCGTACGAATGAATTAGAATGGATCGTACGAATGAATTAGAATGAATCGTACGAATGAATTAGAATGGATCGTACGAATGAATTAGAATCATTCGTACGATCCATTCTAATTCATTCGTACGATCCATTCTACTTCATTCGCACGAATGTATCCATTCTAATTCATTCGTACGATTCATTCTAATTCACTCGTACGATCCATTCTAATTCATTCGTACGATCCATTATAATTCATTCGTACGATCCATTCTAATTCATTCCTATTTCATTCGTACGATCTATTTTTACTCATTCGTACAATCCATTCTAATTCATCCGCACAAATGTATCCATTCTAATTCATTCATACGATCCATTCTAATTCATTCGCACAATCCATTCTAATTCATTCGTACGATCCATTCTAATTCATTCATACAATCTATTCTAATTCATTCGTACGATCCATTCTAATCCATTCGTACAATCCATTCTATTTCATTCGTACGATCCATTCTACTTCATTCTCACGAATGTATCCATTCTAATTCATTCGTACAATCCATTCTAATTCATTCGCACGATCCATTCTAATTTATTCGTTCGAATGTATCCATTCTAATTCATTCGTAAGATTCATTCTAATTCATTCGTACGATCCATTCTAATTCATTCGTACGATCCATTCTACTTCATTCGCACGAATGTATCCATTCTAATTCATTCGTACAATCCATTCTAATTCATTCGCACGATCTATTCTAATTCATTCGTATGATCCATTCTACTTCATTCCTACGATCTATTCTAATTCATTCGTTCGAATGTATCCATTCTAATTCATTCGTATGATTCATTCTAATTCATTCGTACGATCCATTCTAATTCATTCGTACGATCCATTCTACTTCATTCGCACGAATGTATCCATTCTAATTCATTCGTACAATCCATTCTAATTCATTCGCACGATCAATTCTAATTCATTCGTATGATCCATTCTAATTCATTCCTACGATCTATTCTAATTCATTCGTTCAAATGTATCCATTCTAATTTATTCGTACGATTCATTCTAATTCATTCGTACGATCCATTCTAATTCATTCGTACGATCCATTCTACTTCATTCTAACGAATGTATCCATTCTAATTCATTCGTACAATCCATTCTAATTCATTCGCACGATCAATTCTAATTCATTCGTATGATCCATTCTAATTCATTCCTACGATCTATTCTAATTTATTCGTTCGAATGTATCCATTCTAATTCATTCGTACGATTCATTCTAATTCATTCGTACGATCCATTCTAATTCATTCGTACGATCCATTCTACTTCATTCGCACGAATGTATCCATTCTAATTCATTCGTACAATCCATTCTAATTCATTCGCACGATTAATTCTAATTCATTCGTATGATCCATTCTAATTAATTCCTACGATCTATTCTAATTCATTCGTTCGAATGTATCCATTCTAATTCATTCGTACGATTCATTCTAATTCATTCGTACGATCCATTCTAATTCATTCGTACGATCCATTCTACTTCATTCGCACGAATGTATCCATTCTAATTCATTCGTACAATCCATTCTAATTGATTCGCACGATCAATTCTAATTCATTCGTATGATCCATTCTAATTCATTCCTACGATCTATTCTAATTCATTCGTTCGAATGTATCCATTCTAATTCATTCGTACGATCCATTCTAATTCATTCGTACGATCCATTCTACTTCATTCGCACGAATGTATCCATTAGAATGAATCGTATGAATGAATTAGAATGGATACATTCGAATGAATGAATTAGAATAGATCGTAGGAATGAATTAGAATGGATCATACGAATGAATTAGAATTGATCGTGCGAATGAATTAGAATGGATTGTACGAATGAATTAGAATGGATACATTCGTGCGAATGAAGTAGAATGGATCGTACGAATGAATTAGAATGGATCGTACGAATGAATCAGAATGGATCATACGAATGAATTAGAATGAATCGTACGAATGAATTAGAATGGAAACATTCGAACGAATGAATTAGAATAGATCGTAGGAATGAATTAGAATCGATCATACGAATGAATTAGAATTGATCGTGCGAATGAATTAGAATGGATTGTACGAATGAATTAGAATGGATACATTCATGCGAATGAAGTAGAATGGATCATAAGAATGAAGTAGAATGGATCGTACGAATGAATTAGAATGGATCGTGCAAATGAATTAGAATCGATCCATTCTACTTCATTAGCACGATCCATTCTAATTCATTCGTACGATCCATTCTAATTCATTCATACGATCCATTGTAATTCATTCATATGATCCATTCTAATTCATTCGCACGAATGTATCAATTCTAATTCATTCGTACGATCCATTCTAATTCATTCGTGCGAATGTTTCTATTCTAATTCATTCGTACGATTCATTCTAATTCATTCTTACGATCCATTCTACTTCATTCGCACGAATGTATCCATTCTAATTCATTCGTACAATCCATTCTAATTCATTCGCACGATCAATTCTAATTCATTCGTATGATCCATTCTAATTCATTCCTATGATCTATTCTAATTCATTCGTTCGAATGTATCCATTCTAATTCATTCGTACGATTCATTCTTATTCATTCGTACGATCCATTCTAATTCATTCGTACGATCCATTCTACTTCATTCGCACGAATGTATCCATTCTAATTCATTCATACAATCCATTCTAATTCATTCACACGATCAATTCTAATTCATTCGTATGATCCATTCTAATTCATTCCTACGATCTATTCTAATTCATTCGTTCGAATGTATCCATTCTAATTCATTCGTACGATTCAATCTAATTCATTCGTACGATCCATTCTAATTCATTCGTACGATCCATTCTACTTCATTCGCACGAATGTATCCATTCTAATTCATTCGTACAATCCATTCTAATTCATTCGCACGATCAATTCTAATTCATTCGTATGATCCATTCTAATTCATTCCTACGATCTATTCTAATTCATTCGTTCGAATGTATCCATTCTAATTCATTCGTACGATCCATTCTAATTCATTCGTACGATCCATTCTACTTCATTCACACGAATGTATCCATTCTAATTTATTCGTACAATCCATTCTAATTCATTCGCACGATCAATTCTAATTCATTCGTATGATCCATTCTAATTCATTCCTACGATCTATTCTAATTCATTCGTTCGAATGTATCCATTCTAATTCATTCATACGATCCATTCTAATTCATTCGTACGATCCATTCTACTTCATTCACACGAATGTATCCATTCTAATTCATTCGTACAATCCATTCTAATTCATTCGCACGATCAATTCTAATTCATTCGTATGATCCATTCTAATTCATTCCTACGATCTATTCTAATTTATTCGTTCGAATGTATCCATTCTAATTCGTTCGAAGGTATCCATTCTAATTCATTCATACGATTCATTCTAATTCATTCGTACGATCCATTCTAATTCATTCGTACGATCCATTCTACTTCATTCGCACGAATGTATCCATTCTAATTCATTCGTACAATCCATTCTAATTCATTCGCACGATCAATTCTAATTCATTCGTATGATCCATTCTAATTCATTCCTACGATCTATTCTAATTCATTCGTTCGAATGTATCCATTCTAATTCATTCGTACGATTCATTCTAATTCATTCGTACGATCCATTCTAATTCATTCGTACGATCAATTCTACTTCATTCGCATGAATGTATCCATTCGAATTCATTCGTACAATCCATTTTAATTCATTCGTACGATCCATTCTAATTCATTCGTACGATCCATTCTACTTCATTCGCACGAATGCATCCATTCTAATTCATTCGTACAATCCATTCTAATTCATTCGCATGATCAATTCTAATTCATTCGTATGATCCATTCTAATTCATTCCTACGATCTATTCTAATTCATTCGTTCGAATGTATCCATTCTAATTCATTCGTGCGAATGAATTAGAATGGATCGTACGAATGAATTAGAATGAATCGTACGAATGAATTAGAATGAATCGTACGAATGAATTAGAATAGATCGTAGGAATGAATTAGAATAGATCATACGAATGAATTTGAATTGATCGTGCGAATGAATTAGAATGGATTGTACGAATGAATTAGACTGGATACGTTCGTGCGAATGAAGTAGAATGGATCGTACGAATGAATTAGAATGGATCGTATGAATGAATTAGAATGGATCGTACGAATGAATTAGAATGGATCGTACGAATGAATTAGAATGAATCGTACGAATGAATTAGAATGGATCGTACGAATGAATTAGAATGGATACATTCATGCGAATGAATTAGAATTGATCGTGCGAATGAATTAGAATGGATCGTACGAATGAATTGGAATGAATCGTACGAATGAATTAGAATGGATACATTCGAACGAATGAATTACAATAGATCGTAGGAATGAATTAGAATGGATCATACGAATGAATTTGAATTGATCGTGCGAATGAATTAGAATGGATTGTACGATCCATTCTAATTCATTCGTACGATCCATTCTGATTTATTCGTACGATCCATTCTAATTCATTCGTACGATCCATTCTATTTCATTCGTACGATCTATTCTAATTCATTCGCTCGGATATATCCATTCTAATTCATTCGTACAATCCATTCTAATTCATTCGTACGATCCATTCTATTTCATTCGTACGATCCATTCTAATTCATTCGCACGATCCATTCTAATTCATTCTCACGAATGTAACCTTTCTAATTCATTTGTATGATACATTCTAATTCATTCGTACGATCCATTCTAATTCATTCGCACGAATCTATCCATTCTAATTCATTCGTACAAATGAATTAGAAATGAATAAGAATGGATCATACGAATGAGTAAGAATGGATCATACGAATGAAATAGAATGGATCGTACGAATGAATTAGAATGGATTGTACGAATGAATTAGAATGGATATATTCGAGCGAATGAATTAGAATAGATCGTACGAATGAATAAGAATGGATCATGTGAATAAATTTGAATGGATCGTACGAATGAATAAGAATGGATCGTACGAATGAATTAGAATGGATACATTCGAGCGAATGAATAAGAATGGATCGTACGAATGAATTAGAATGGATCATGCGAATGAATTTGAATGGATCGTACGAATGAATAAGAATGGATCGTACGAATGAATTAGAATGGATACATTCGAGCGAATAAATTAGAATAGATCGTAGGAATGAATTAGAATGGATCATACGAATGAATTAGAATGGATCGTGCGAATGAATTAGAATAGATTGTACGAATGTATTAGAATGGATACATTCATGTGAATGAATTAGAATGGATCGGATGAATGAATTAGAATGGATCGTACGAATGAATTAGAATGGATCGTACGAATGAATTAGAATGGATATATTTATGCGAATGAATTAGAATGGATCGAACGAATGAATTAGAATCGATACATTTGTGCGAATGAATTAGAATCCATTCTAATTCATTCCTACGATCTATTCTAATTCATTCGTTCAAATGTATCCATTCTAATTCATTCGTACGATTCATTCCAATTCATTCGTACGATCCATTCTAATTCATTCGTACGATCCATTCTACTTCATTCGCACGAATGTATCCATTCTAATTCATTCGTACAATCCATTCTAATTCATTCGCACGATCAATTCTAATTCATTCGTATGATCCATTCTGATTCATTCCTACGATCTATTCTAATTCATTCGTTCGAATGTATCCATTCTAATTCATTCGTATGATTCATTCTAATTCATTCGTACGATCCATTCTAATTCATTCGTACGATCCATTCTACTTCATTATGTATCCATTCTAATTCATTCGTACGATTCATTCTAATTCATTCGTACGATCCATTCTAATTCATTCGTACGATCCATTCTAATTCATTCGCACAAATGTATCCATTCTAATTCATTCGTACAATCCATTCTAATTCATTCCATTATCATTTCTAATTCATTCGTATGATCCGTTCTAATTCATTCCTACGATCTATTCTAATTCATTCGTTCGAATGTATCCATTCTAATTCATTCGTACAATTTATTCTAATTCATTCGTACGATCCATTCTAATTCATTCGTACGATCCATTCTACTTCATTCGCATGAATGTATCCATTCTAATTCATTCGTACAATCCATTCTAATTCATTCGCACGATCAATTCTAATTCATTCGTATGATCC
The DNA here is from genome assembly GCA_947650365.1 of Chamaelirium japonicum. Taxonomy (NCBI): domain Eukaryota; kingdom Viridiplantae; phylum Streptophyta; class Magnoliopsida; order Liliales; family Melanthiaceae; genus Chamaelirium; species Chamaelirium japonicum. Next base: position 45,479 of record CANTAL010000127.1, on the reverse strand, counting down.
ATTCTAATTCATTCCTACGATCTATTCTAATTCATTCGTTCGAATGTATTCATTCTAATTCATTTGTACGATCCATTCTAATTCATTCGTACGATCCAATAGAATGAATCGTACGAATGAATTAGAATGGATACATTCGAACGAATGAATTAGAATAGATCGTAGGAATGAATTAGAATGGATCATACGAATGAATTAGAATTGATCGTGCGAATGAATTAGAATGGATTGTACGAATGAATTAGAATGGATACATTCGTGCGAATGAAGTAGAATGGATCGTACGAATGAATTAGAATGGATCGTACGAATGAATTAGAATGGATCGTACGAATGAATTAGAATGGATACATTCGTGCGAATGAAGTAGAATGGATCGTACGAATGAATTAGAATGGATCGTACGAATGAATTAGAATGAATCGTATGAATGAATTAGAATGGATACATTCGAACGAATGAATTAGAATAGATCATAGGAATGAATTAGAATGGATCATACGAATGAATTAGAATTGATCGTGCGAATGAATTAGAATGGATTGTACGAATGAATTAGAATTGATCGTACGAATGAATTAGAATGAATCGTACGAATGAATTAGAATGGATACATTCGAATGAATGAATTAGAATAGATCGTAGGAATGAATTAGAATGGATCATACGAATGAATTAGAATTGATCGTGCGAATGAATTAGAATGGATTGTACGAATGAATTAGAATGGATACATTCGTGCGAATGAAGTAGAATGGATCGTACGAATGAATTAGAATGGATCGTACGAATGAATTAGAATGAATCGTACGAATGAATTAGAATGGATACATTCGAACGAATGAATTAGAATAGATCGTAGGAATGAATTAGAATGGATCATACGAATGAATTAGAATTGATCGTGCAAATGAATTAGAATGGATTGTACGAATGAATTAGAATGGATACATTCGTGCGAATGAAGTAGAATGGATCGTACGAATGAATTAGAATGGATCGTACGAATGAATTAGAATGAATCGTACGAATGAATTAGAATGGATACATTCGAACGAATAAATTAGAATAGATCGTAGGAATGAATTAGAATGGATCATACGAATGAATTAGAATTGATCGTGCGAATGAATTAGAATGGATTGTACGAATGAATTAGAATGGATACATTCATGCGAATGAAGTAGAATGGATCGTACGAATGAATTAGAATGGATCGTACGAATGAATAAGAATGAATCGTACGAATGAATTAGAATGGATACATTCGAACGAATGAATTAGAATTGATCGTAGGAATGAATTAGAATGGGAATGGATCGTGCAAATGAATTAGAATCGATCATACGAATGAATTAGAATGGATCGTATGAATGAATTAGAATGGATTGTACGAATGAATTAGAATGGATACATTCGTGCGAATGAAGTAGAATGGATCGTACGAATGAATTAGAATGGATCGTACGAATGAATTAGAATGAATCGTACGAATGAATTAGAATGGATAAATTCGAACGAATGAATTAGAATAGATCGTAGGAATGAATTTGAATGGATCATACGAATGAATTAGAATTGATCGTGCGAATGAATTAGAATGGATTGTACGAATGAATTAGAATAGATCGTACGAATGAATTAGAATGGATACATTCAAACTAATGAATTAGAATAGATCGTAGGAATGAATTAGAATGGATCATACGAATGAATTAGAATTGATCGTGCGAATGAATTAGAATGGATTGTACGAATGAATTAGAATGGATACATTCGTGAGAATGAAGTAGAATGGATCGAACGAATGAATTAGAATGGATCGTACGAATGAATTAGAATGGATCGTATGAATGAATCAGAATGGATCGTACGAATGAATTAGAATGGATGCATTCGAACGAATGAATTAGAATAGATCATAGGAATGAATTAGAATGGATCATACGAATGAATTAGAATTGATCGTGCGAATGAATTAGAATGGATTGTACGAATGAATTAGAATAGATACATTCGTGCGAATGAAGTAGAATGGATCGTATGAATGAATTAGAATGGATCATACGAATGAATTAGAATGGATCGTACGAATGAATTAGAATGGAATGTATCCATTCTAATCCATTCGTGCAATCCATTCTAATTCATTCGCACGATCCATTCTACTTCATTCGTTCGAATGTATCCATTCTAATTCATTCGTACGATTCATTCTAATTCATTCATACGATCCATTCTGATTCATTCGTACGATCCATTCTACATTATTCGCACGAATGTATCCATTCTAATTCATTCGTACAATCCATTCTAATTCATTCGCACGATCAATTCTAATTCATTCGTATGATCCATTCTAATTCATTCCTACGATCTATTCTAATTCATTCGATCGAATGTATCCATTCTAATTCATTCGTACGATTCATTCTAATTCATTCGTACGATCCATTCTAATTTATTCGTACGATCCATTCTACTTCAATCTCACGAATGTATCCATTCTAATTCATTCGTACAATCCATTCTAATTCATTCGCACGATCAATTCTAATTCATTCGTATGATCCATTCTAATTCATTCGTACGATCCATTCTACTTCATTCGCACGAATGTATTCATTCTAATTCATTCGTACGATCCATTCTACTTCTAATTCATTCGTACGATCCATTCTAATTCATTCGTACGATCCATTCTACTTCATTCGCTCGAATGTATCCATTCTAATTCATTCGTGCAATCCATTCTAATTCATTCGCACGATCAATTCTAATTCATTCGTATGATCCATTCTAATTCATTCCTACGATCTATTCTAATTCATTCGTTCGAATGTATCCATTCTAATTCATTCGTACGATTCATTCTAATTCATTCGTACGATCCATTCTAATTCATTCGTACGATCCATTCTACTTCATTCACACGAATGTATCCATTCTCATTCATTCAGCACGATCCATTCTAATTCATTCGTACGATCCATTCTATTTCATTTGTATGATCCATTCTTACTCATTCGTACGATCCATTCTGATTCATTCGCACGAATGTATCCATTCTAATTCAGTCATACGATCCATTCTAATTCATTCGTACGATCCATTCTGATTCATTCGTACGATCAATTCTAATTCATTCGTATGATCCATTCTAATTCATTCCTACGATCTATTCTAATTCATTCGTTCGAATGTTTCCATTCTAATTCATTCGTACGATTCATTCTAATTCATTCGTACGATCCATTCTGATTCATTCGTACGATCCATTCTTAGAATTGATCGTGCGAATGAATTAGAATGGATTGTACGAATGAATTAGAATGGATACATTCGGGCGAATGAAGTAGAATGGATCGTACGAATGAATTAGAATGGATCGTACGAATGAATTAGAATGAATCGTATGAATGAATTAGAATGGATACATTCGAACGAATGAATTAGAATAGATCATATGAATGAATTAGAATGGATCATACGAATGAATTAGAATTGAGCAAATTAGTTAGAATGGATCGTATGAATGACTTAGAATGGATCGTACGAATGAATAAGAATGGATCGTACGAATGAATTAAAATGGCTAGAATGGATCGTACGAATGAATTAAAATTGATCGTAGGAATGAATTAGAATGGATCATACGAATGAATTAGAATTGATCGTGCGAATGAATTAAAATGGATTGTACGAATGAATTAGAATGGATACATTCGTGCGAATGAAGTAGAATGGATCGTACGAATGAATTAGAATGGATCAAACGAATGAATTAGAATGAATCGTACGAATGAATTAGAATGAATCGTATGAATGAATTAGAATGGATACATTCGAACAAATGAATTAGAATAGATCGTAGGAATGAATTAGAATGGATCATACGAATGAATTAGAATTGATCGTGCGAATGAATTAGAATGGATTGTACGAATGAATTAAAATGGATACATTCGTGCGAATGATGAAGAATGGATCGTACGAATGAATCAGAATGGATCGTACGAATAAATTAGAATGAATCGTACGAATGAATTAGAATGGAAACATTCGAACGAATGAATTAGAATAGATCATAGGAATGAATTAGAATGGATCATACGAATGAATTAGAATTGATCGTGCGAATGAATTAGAATGGATTGTACGAATGAATTAGAATGGATACATTCGTGCGAATGAATTAGAATGGATCGTACGAATGAATTAGAATGAATCGTACGAATGAATTAGAATGGATAAATTCGAACGAATGAATTAGAATAGATCGAAGGAATGAATTTGAATGGATCATACGAATGAATTAGAATTGATCGTGCGAATGAATTTGAATGGATTGTACGAATGAATTAGAATGGATCGTACGAATGAATTAGAATGGATACATTCGAACGAATGAATTAGAATAGATCGTAGGAATGAATTAGAATGGATCATACGAATGAATTAGAATTGATCGTGCGAATGAATTAGAATGGATTGTACGAATGAATTAGAATGGATACATTCGTGAGAATGAAGTAGAATGGATCGTACGAATGAATTAGAATGCATCGTACGAATGAATTAGAATGGATCGTATGAATGAATCAGAATGGATCGTACGAATGAAATAGAATGGATGCATTCGAACGAATGAATTAGAATAGATCGTAGGAATGAATTAGAATGGATCATACGAATGAATTAGAATTGATCGTGCGAATGAATTAGAATGGATTGTACGAATGAATTAGAATAGATACATTGGTGCGAATGAAGTAGAATGGATCGTACGAATGAATTAGAATGGATCGTACGAATGAATTAGAATGGATACATTCGAACGAATGAATTAGAATATATAGTAGGAATGAATTTGAATGGATCATACGAATGAATTAGAATTGATCGTGCGAATGAATTAGAATGGATTGTACGAATGAATTAGAATGGATCGTACGAATGAATTAGAATGGATACATTCGAACGAATGAATTAGAATAGATCGTAGGAATGAATTAGAATGGATCATACGAATGAATTAGAATTGATCGTGCGAATGAATTAGAATGGATTGTACGAATGAATTAGAATGGATACATTCGTGAGAATGAAGTAGAATGGATCGTACGAATGAATTAGAATTGATCGTACGAATGAATTAGAATGGATCGTATGAATGAATCAGAATGGATCGTACGAATGAATTAGAATGGATGCATTCGAACGAATGAATTAGAATAGATCGTAGGAATGAATTAGAATGGATCATACGAATGAATTAGAATTGATCGTGTGAATGAATTAGAATGGATTGTACGAATGAATTAGAATAGATACATTCGTGCGAATGAAGTAGAATGGATCGTACGAATGAATTAGAATGGATCGTACGAATGAATTAGAATGGATCGTACGAATGAATTAGAATGGAATGTATCCATTCTAATTCATTCGTGCAATCCATTCTAATTCATTCGCACGATCCATTCTCCTTCTTTCGTTCGAATGTATCCATTCTAATTCATTCGTACGATTCATTCTAATTCATTCATACGATCCATTCTGATTCATTCGTACGATCCATTCTACATCATTCGCACGAATGTATCCATTCTAATTCATTCGTACAATCCATTCTAATTCATTCGCACGATCAATTCTAATTCATTCGTATGATCCATTCTAATTCATTCCTACGATCTATTCTAATTCATTCGTTCGAATGTATCCATTCTAATTCATTCGTACGATTCATTCTAATTCATTCGTACGATCCATTCTGATTCATTCGTACGATCCATTCTACATCATTCGCACGAATGTATCCATTCTAATTCATTCGTACAATCCATTCTAATTCATTCGCACGATCAATTCTAATTCATTCGTATGATCCATTCTAATTCATTCCTACGATCTATTCTAATTCATTCGTTCGAATGTATCCATTCTAATTCATTCGTACGATTCATTCTAATTCATTCGTACGATCCATTCTAATTCATTCGTACGATCCATTCTACTTCATTCTCACGAATGTATCGATTCTAATTCATTCGTACAATCCATTCTAATTCATTCGCACGATCAATTCTAATTCATTCGTATGATCCATTTTAATTCATTCCTACGATCTATTCTAATTCATTCGTTCGAATGTATCCATTCTAATTTATTCGTACGATTCATTCTAATTCATTCGTACGATCCATTCTGATTCATTCGTACGATCCATTCTACTTCATTCGCACGAATGTATCCATTCTAATTCATTCGTACAATCCATTCTAATTCATTCGCACGATCAATTCTAATTCATTCGTATGATCCATTCTAATTCATTCCTACGATCTATTCTAATTTATTCGTTCGAATGTATCCATTCTAATTCATTCGTACGATTCATTCTAATTCATTCGTACGATCCATTCTACTTCATCCTACGATCTATTCTAATTCATTCGTTCGAATGTTTCCATTCTAATTCATTCGTACGATTCATTCTAATTCATTCGTACGATCCATTCTGATTCATTCGTACGATCCATTCTACATCATTCGCACGAATGTATCCATTCTAATTCATTCGTACAATCCATTCTAATTCATTCGCACGATCAATTCTAATTCATTCGTATGATCCATTCTAATTCATTCCTGCGATCTATCCTAATTTATTCGTTCGAATGTATCCATTCTAATTCATTCGTACGATTCATTCTAATTCATTCGTACGATCCATTCTAATTCATTCGTATGATCCATTCTACTTCATTCGCACGAATGTATCCATTCTAATTCATTCATACAATCCATTCTAATTCATTCGCACGATCAATTCTAATTCATTCGTATGATCCATTCTAATTCATTCCTACAATCTATTCTAATTCATTCGTTCGAATGTTTCCATTCTAATTCATTCGTACGATTCATTCTAATTCATTCGTACGATCTATTCTAATTCATTCGTACGATCCATTCTACTTCATTCTTCTACTTCATTCGCACGAATGTATCCATTCTATTTCATTCGTACAATCCATTCTAATTCATTCGCACGATCAATTCTAATTCATTCGTATGATCCATTCTAATTCATTCCTACGAACTATTCTAATTCATTTGTTCGAATGTATCCATTCTAATTCATTTGTACGATTCATTCTAATTCATTCGTACGATCCATTCTAATTCATTCGTACGATCCATTCTACTTCATTCGCACGATCAATTCTAATTCATTCCTACGATCTATTCTAATTCATTCGTTCGAATGTATCCATTCTAATTCATTCGTACGATTCATTCTAATTCATTCGTACGATCCATTCTAATTCATTCGCACGAATGTATCCATTCTAATTCATTCGTACAATCCATTCTAATTCATTCGCACGATCAATTCTAATTCATTCGTATGATCCATTCTAATTCATTCCTACGATCTATTCTAATTCATTCGTTCGAATGTTTCCATTCTAATTCATTCGTACGATTCATTCTAATTCATTCGTACGATCCATTCTAATTCATTCGCACGATCCATTCTAATTCATTCGTACAATCAATTCTAATTCATTCGTATGATCATTATGGCAATTTGATCATCCTCACAAAAAATTAACAAAATCTGAAACTTCAAAGGGCGCCGATTGAATCAAACGTTTCTGAACCGTCTATTTGAACCGTTAATTTAAATAACACATTTGACGCCCTTATAAGTTTCCGAATTTGCTGATCCATTCTAATTCATTCGTACGATCCATTCTAATTCATTCGCACAAATGTATCCATTCTAATTCATTCGCTCGAATATATCCATTTTAATGCATTCGTACGATCCATTCTAATTCATTCGTACGATCTAATTCATTCATACGATCCATTCTAATTCATTCGTATGATCGATTCTAATTCATTTGCACGATCCATTCTAATTCATTCGTACGATCCATTCTAATTCATTCGTATGATTCATTCTAATCCATTCGTACGATCCATTTAATTCATTTGTACGATCAATTCTAATTCATTCTCACAAATGTAACCTTTCTAATTCATTTGTACGATCCATTCAAATTCATTCGTACGATCCATTCTTCGATCCATTCTAATTCATTCGTACGATCTATTCTAATTCATTCGTCCGATCCATTCTAATTCATTCGTACGATGCAATCTAATTCATTCACACGAATGAATTAGAATGGATCACAGGAATAGATTAGAATGGATCGTACATAGGAATGAATTAGAATGGATCGTAGGAATGAATTAGAATGGAAACATTCGAACGAATGAATTAGGATAGATCGTAGGAATGAATTAGAATGGATCATACGAATGAATTAGAATTGATCGTGCGAATGAATTAGAATGGATTGTACGAATGAATTAGAATGGATACATTCGTGCGAATGAAGTAGAATGGATCGTACGAATGAATTAGAATGGATCGTACGAATGAATTAGAATGAATCGTATGAATGAATTTGAATGGATACATTCGAACGAATAAATTAGAATAGATCGTAGGAATGAATTAGAATGGATCATACGAATGAATTAGAATTGATCGTGCGAATGAATTAGAATAGATTGTACGAATGAATTAGAATGGATACATTCGTGCGAATGATGTAGAATGGATCGTACGAATGAATCAGAATGGATCGTACGAATGAATTAGAATGAATCGTACGAATGAATTAGAATGGAAACATTCGAACGAATGAATTAGAATAGATCGTAGGATGAAGTAGAATGGATCGTACGAATGAATTAGAATGGATCGTACGAATGAATTAGAATGAATCGTACGAATGAATTAGAATGGATACATTCGAACGAATGAATTAGAATAGATCATAGGAATGAATTAGAATGGATCATACGAATGAATTAGAATTGATCGTGCGAATGAATTAGAATGGATTGTACGAATGAATTAGAATGGATACATTCATGCGAATGAAGTAGAATGGATCGTACGAATGAATTAGAATGGATCGCACGAATGAATTAGAATGAATCGTACGAATGAATTAGAATGGATACATTCGAACGAATGAATTAGAATAGATCGTGCGAATGAATTAGAATGGATCATACGAATGAATTAGAATGGATCGTACGAATGAATTAGAATGGATCGTACGAATGAATTAGAATGAATCGTACGAATGAATTAGAATGGATCGTACGAATGAATTAGAATGGATACATTCATGCGAATGAATTAGAATGGATCGTACGAATGAGTAAGAATGGATCGTACGAATGAAATAGAATGGATCGTACGAATGAATTAGAATGGATCGTGCTAATGAATTAGAATGGATCGTACGAATGAATTAGAATGGATACATTCGAACGAATGAATTAGAATAGATCGTAGGAATGAATTAGAATGGATCATACGAATGAATTAGAATTGATCGTGCGAATAAATTAGAATGGATTGTACGAATGAATTAGAATGGATACAGTCGTGCGAATGAAGTAGAATGGATCGTACGAATGAATTAGAATGGATCATACGAATGAATCAGAATGGATCGTACGAATGAATTAGAATGAATCGTACGAATGAATTAGAATGGAAACATTCGAATGAATGAATTAGAATAGATCGTAGGAATGAATTAGAATGGATCATACGAATGAATTAGAATTAATCGTGGATCGTACGAATGAATTAGAATGGATCGTGCTAATGAAGTAGAATGGATCGATTCTAATTCATTTGTACGATCCATTCTAATTCATTCGTACGATCCATTCTACTTCATTCTTACTATCCATTCTACTTCATTCGCACGAATATATCCATTCTAATTCATTCGTACAATCCATTCTAATTCATTCGCACGATCAATTCTAATTCATTCGTATGATCCATTGTAATTCATTCCTACGATCTATTCTAATTCATTCGTTCGAATGTATCCATTCTAAGTCATTCGTACGATTCATTCTAATTCATTTGTACGATCCATTCTAATTCATTCGTACGATCCATTCTACTTCATTTGCACGAATGTATCCATTCTAATTCATTCGTACAATCCATTCTAATTCATTCGCACGATCCATTCTAATCTAATTCATTCGTACGATCCATTCTAACTCATTCATACGATCCATTCTAATTCATTCGCATGAATGTATGTATCCATTCTAGTTCATTCGCACGAATGTATCCATTCTAATAAATTCGTACGATCTATTCTAATTCAATTCCAAGATCTATTCTAATTCATTCATACGATCCATTATAATTCATTCGTACGATCCATTCTAATTCATTCGCACGATCCATTCTAATTCATTCTCACAAATTTAACCTTTCTAATTCATTTGCACGATCTATTCAAATTCATTCGCACTATCCATTCTAATTCATTTGTATGATCCATTCTAATTCATTCGTACGATCCATTCTAATCCATTCGTACGATCCATGGTAATTCATTCGTACGATCCATTCTAATTCATTCCTACGATCCATTCTACATCATTCGCACGAATGTATCCATTCTAATTCATTCGTACAATCCATTCTAATTCATTCGCACGATCAATTCTAATTCATTCGTATGATCCATTCTAATTCATTCCTACGATCTATTCTAATTCATTCGTTCGAATGTATCCATTCTAATTCATTCGTACGATTCATTCTAATTCATTCGTACGATCCATTCTAATTCATTCGTACGATCCATTCTACTTCATTCGCACGAATGTATCCATTCTAATTCATTCGTACAATCCATTCTAATTCATTCGCACGATCAATTCTAATTCATTCGTATGATCCATTCTAATTCATTCCTACGATCTATTCTAATTCATTCGTTCAAATGTATCCATTCTAATTCATTCATACGATTCATTCTAATTCATTCGTATGATCCATTCTAATTCATTCGTACGATCTATTCTACTTCATTCGCACGTACGATCCATTCTAATTCATTTGTACGATCCATTCTACTTCATTCTCACGAATGTATCCATTCTAATTCATTCGTACAATCCATTCTAATTCATTCGCACGATCAATTCTAATTCATTCATATGATCCATTCTAATTCGTTCCTACGATGTATTCTAATTCATTCGTTCGAATGTATCCATTCTAATTCATTCGTACGATCCATTCTAATTCATTCGTACGATCCATTCTACTTCATTCGCACAAATGTATCCATTCTAATTCATTCGTACAATCCATTCTAATTCATTCGCACGATCAATTCTAATTCATTCGTATGATCCATTCTAATTCATTCCTACGATCTATTCTAATTCATTCGTTCGAATGTATCCATTCTAATTCATTCGTACGATCCATTCTAATTCATTCGTACGATCCATTCTACTTCATTCGTACGATCCATTCTACTTCATTCGCACGAATGTATCCATTCTAATTCATTCGTACAATCCATTCTAATTCATTCGCACAATCAATTCTAATTCATTCGTATGATCCATTCTAATTCATTCCTACGACCTATTCTAATTCATTCGTTCGAATGTATCCATTCTAATTCATTCGTACGATTCATTCCAATTCATTCGTACGATCCATTCTAATTCATTCGTACGATCCATTCTACTTCATTCGCACGAATGTATCCATTCTAATTCATTCGTACAATCCATTCTAATTCATTCGCACGATCAATTCTAATTCATTCGTATGATCCATTCTAATTCATTCCTACGATCTATTCTAATTCATTCATTCGTGCAATCCATTCTAATTCATTCGCACGATCAATTCTAATTCATTCGTATGATCCATTCTAATTCATTCCTACGATCCGTACAATCCATTCTATTTCATTCGTACGATCCATTCTTACTGATTCGTACGATCCATTCTAATTCGTTTGCACGAATGTATCCATTCTAATTCATTCGTACGATCCATTCTCATTCATTCGCACGATCCATTCTAATTCATTCATACGATCCATTGTAATTCATTCATATGATCCATTCTAATTCATTCGTACGATCCATTCTAATTCATTCGTACGATTCATTCTAATTTATTCGTACGATCCATTCTAATTCATTCGTACGATCCATTCTACTTCATTCTCACGAATGTATCCATTCTAATTCATTCGTACAATCCATTCTAATTCATTCGCACGATCAATTCTAATTCATTCGTATGATCCATTCTAATTCATTCCTACGATCTATTCTAATTCATTCGTTCGAATGTATCCATTCTACTTCATTCATACGATTTATTCTTATTCATTCGTACGATCCATTCTAATTTATTCGTCCGATCCATTCAACTTCCTTCGCACGAATGTATCCATTCTAATTCATTCGTACAATCCATTCTAATTCATTCGCACGATCAATTCTAATTCATTCGTATGATCCATTCTAATTCATTCCTACGATCTATTCTAATTTATTCGTTCGAATGTATCCATTCTAATTCATTCGTATGATTCATTCTAATTCATTCGTACGATCCATTCTAATTCATTCGCACGATCCATTCTACTTTATTCGCACGAATGTATCCATTCTAATTCATTCGTACAATCCATTCTAATTCATTCGCACGATCAATTCTAATTCATTCGTATGATCCATTCTAATTCATTCCTACGATCTATTCTAATTTATTCGTTCGAATGTATCCATTCTAATTCATTCGTACGATTCATTCTAATTCATTCGTACGATCCTTTCTAATTCATTCGTACGATCCATTCTACTTCATTCGCACGAATGTATCCATTCTAATTCATTCGTACAATCCATTCTAATTCATTCGCACGATCAATTCTAATTCATTCGTATGATCCATTCTAATTCATTCCTACGATCTATTCTAATTCATTCGTTCGAATATTTCCATTCTAATTCATTCGTACGATCCATTCTAATTCATTCGTACGATCCATTCTACTTCATTCGCACGAACGTATCCATTCTAATTCATTCGTACAATCCATTCTAATGCATTCTACTTCATTCGCACGAATGTATCCATTCTAATTCAGTCATACGATCCATTCTAATTCATTCGAACGATCCATTCTAATTCATTTATACGATCCATTCTAATTCATTCGTACGATCCATTCTAATTCATTCGCACAATCTATTCTAAGTCATTCGTACGATCCATTCTAATTCATTAGCACGATCCATTCTAATTTATTCGTATGATCCATTCTATTTCATTCGTACGATCCATTCTTACTCATTCGTACGATCCATTCTAATTCATTCGCATGAATGTATCCATTCTAATTCATTCGTACGATCTATTCTAATTCATTAGCACGATCCATTCTAATTCATTCGTACGATCCATTCTATTTCATTCGTACGATCCATTCTTACTCATTCGTACGATCCATTCTAATTCATTCGCATGAATGTATCCATTCTAATTCATTCGTACGATCCATTCTAATTCATTCATACGATTCATTCTAATTCATTCGTACGATCCATTCTAATTCATTCGTACGATCCATTCTAATTCATTCGTACGATCCATTCTAATTCATTCGTACGATCCATTCTACTTCATTCGCACGAATGTATCCATTCGTACGATCCATTCTATTTCATTCGTATGATCCATTCTAATTCATTCATACGATCCATTCTACTTCATTCGCACGAATGTATCCATTTTAATTCATTCGTACAATCCATTCTAATTCATTCGCACGATCAATTCTAATTCATTTGTATGATCCATTCTAATTCATTCCTACGATCTATTCTAATTCATTCGTTCGAATATATCCATTCCAATTCATTCCTACGATTCATTCTAATTCATTCGTACGATCCATTCTAATTCATTCGTACGATCCATTCTACTTCATTCGCATGAATGTATCCATTCTAATTCATTCGTACAATCCATTTTATTTCATTCGTACGATCCATTCTAATTCATTCGAACGATCCATTATAATTCATTCCTACGATCTATTCTAATTCATTCGTTCGAATGTATCCATTCTAATTCATTCGCATGATCAATTCTAATTCATTCGTATGATCCATTCTAATTCATTCATACGATCTATTTTAATTCATTCGTTCGAATGTATCCATTCTAATTCATTCGTACGATTCATTCTAATTCATTCGTACAATCCATTCTGATTCATTCGTACGATCCATTCTACTTCATTCGCACGAATGTATCCATTCTAATTCATTCGTGCAATCCATTCTAATTCATTCGCATACGAATGAATTAGAATGGATACATTCGAATGAATGAAATAGAATAGATTGCACGAATGAATTAGAATAGAATGGATACATTCGTGCGAATGAATTAGAATGGATCGTACGAATGAGTAAGAATGGATCGTACGAATGAAATAGAATGGATCGTACGAATAAATTAGAATGGATCGTACTAATGAATTAGAATGGATATATTCGAGCGAATAAATTAGAATAGATCGTACGAATGAATAAGAATAGATCATGTGAATGAATTTGAATTGATCGTACGAATGAATAAGAATGGATCGTACGAATGAATTAGAATGGATACATTCGAGCGAATGAATAAGAATGGATCGTACGAATGAATTAGAATGGATCATGCGAATGAATTTGAATGGATCGTACGAATGAATAAGAATGGATCGTACGAATGAATTAGAATGGATACATTCGAGTGAATAAATTAGAATAGATCGTAGGAATGAATTAGAATGGATCATACGAATGAATTAGAATGGATCGTGCGAATGAATTAGAATAGATTGTACGAATGAATTAGAATGGATACATTCATGTGAATGAATTAGAATGGATCGGACGAATGAATTAGAATGGATCGTACGAATGAATTAGAATGGATCGTACGAATGAATTAGAATGGATATATTTATGCGAATGAATTAGAATGGATCGAACGAATGAATTAGAATGGATACATTTGTGCGAATGAATTAGAATGGATCGTACGAACGAATTAGAATGGTTACATTCGTGCGAATGAATTAGAATGGATCGTACGAATGGATTAGAATGGATCGTACGAATGAATTAGAATGGATCGTACAAATGAATTAGAAAGGTTACATTTATGAGAATGAATTAGAATGGATCGTACGAATGGATTAGAATGGATCGTACGAATGGATTAGAATGAATCGTACGAATGAATTAGAATGGATACATTCGAACGAATGAATTAGAATAGATCGTAGGAATGAATTAGAATGGATCATACGAATGAATTAGAATTGATCGTGCGAATGAATTAGAATGGATTGTACGAATGAATTAGAATGGATACATTCGTGCGAATGAAGTAGAATGGATCGTACGAATGAATTAAAATGGATCGTACGAATGAATTAGAATGAATCGTACGAATGAATTAGAATGGATACATTCGAACGAATGAATTAGAATAGATCGTAGGAATGAATTAGAATTGATCGTGCGAATGAAGTAGAATGGATCGTACGAATGAATTAGAATGGATCGTACGAATGAATTAGAATGAATCGTACGAATGAATTAGAATGGATACATTCGAACGAATGAATTAGTATAGATCGTAGGAAGGAATTAGAATGGATCATACGAATGAATTAGAATTGATCGTGCGAATGAATTAGAATGGATTGTACGAATGAATTAGAATGGATACATTCGTGCGAATGAAGTAGAATGGATCGTACGAATGAATTAGAATGGATCGTACGAATGAATTAGAATGGATACATTCGAACGAATGAATTAGAATAGATCATAGGAATGAATTAGAATGGATCATACGAATGAATTAGAATTGATTGTGCGAATAATTAGAATGGATTGTACGAATGAATTAGAATGGATACATTCGTGCGAATGAAGTAGAATGGATCGTACGAATGAATTAGAATGGATCGTACGAATGAATCAGAATGGATCGTACGAATGAATTAGAATGAATCGTACGAATGAATTAGAATGGAAACATTCGAACGAATGAATTAGAATAGATCGTAGGAATGAATTAGAATGGATCATACGAATGAATTAGAATTGATCGTGCGAATGAATTAGAATGGATTGTACGAATGAATTAGAATGGATACATTCGTGCGAATGAAGTAGAATGGATCGGACGAATGAATTAGAATGGATCGTACGAATGAATTAGAATGAATCGTTCGAATGAATTAGAATGGATATATTCGAACGAATGAATTAGAATAGATCGTAGGAATGAATTAGAATGGATCATACGAATGAATTTGAATTGATCGTGCGAATGAATTAGAATGGATTGTACGAATGAATTAGAATGGATACATTCGTGCGAATGAAGTAGAATGGATCGTACGAATGAATTAGAATGGATCGTACGAATGAATTAGAATGAATCGTACGAATGAATTAGAATGGATACATTCGAACGAATGAATTAGAATAGATCATAGGAATGAATTAGAATGGATCATACGAATGAATTAGAATTAATCGTGTGAATGAATTAGAATGGATTGTACGAATGAATTAGAATGGATACATTCGTGCGAATGAAGTAGAATGGATCGTACGAATGAATCAGAATGGATCGTACGAATGAATTAGAACGAATCGTACGAATGAATTAGAATGGATACATTCGAACGAATGAATTAGAATAGATCGTAGGAATGAATTAGAATGGATCATACGAATGAATTAGAATTGATCGTGCGAATGAATTAGAATGGATTGTACGAATGAATTAGAATGGATACATTCGTGCGAATGAAGTAGAATGGATCGTACGAATGAATTAGAATTGATCGTACGAATGAATTAGAATGAATCGTATGAATGAATTAGAATGGATACATTCGAACGAATAAATTAGAATAGATCGTACGAATGAATTAGAATGGATCATACGAATGAATTAGAATTGATCGTGCCAATGAATTAGAATGGATTGTACGAATGAATTAGAATGGATACATTCGAACGAATGAATTAGAATAGATCATAGGAATGAATTAGAATGGATCATACGAATGAATTAGAATGGATACATTCGTGCGAATGAAGTAGAATGGATCGTAGAATGGATCCATTCTAATTCATTCGTACGATCCATTCTAATTCATTCGTACGATCCATTCTAATTCATTCGCACGATCCATTCTAATTCATTCGTACGATCCATTCTACTTCATTCGCACGAATGTATCCATTCTAATTTATTCGTACAATCCATTCTAATTCATTCGCACGATCAATTCTAATTCATTCGTATGATCCATTCTAATTCATTCCTACGATCTATTCTAATTCATTCGTTCGAATGTATCCATTCTAATTCATTCGTACGATTTATTCTAATTCATTCGTACGATCCATTCTAATTCATTCGTACGATCCATTCTACTTCATTCGCACGTATGTATCCATTCTAATTCATTCGTACAATCCATTCTAATTCATTCGCACGATCATTTCTAATTCATTCGTATGATCCATTCTAATTCATTCCTACGATCTATTCTAATTCATTCGTTCGAATGTATCCAATGAATTAGAATGGATCATACGAATGAATTAGAATTGATCGTGCGAATGAATTAGAATGGATTGTACGAACGAATTAGAATGAATCATACGAATGAATTAGAATGAATCGTACGAATGAATTAGAATGGAAACATTCGAACGAATGAATTAGAATAGATCGTAGGAATGAATTAGAATGGATTGTACTAATGAATTAGAATGGATCGTGCGAATGAATTAGAATGGATTGTACGAATGAATTAGAATGGATACATTCGTGCGAATAAAGTAGAATGGATCGTACGAATGAATTAGAATGGATCGTACGAATGAATTAGAATGAATCGTACGAATGAATTAGAATGGATACATTCGAACGAATGAATTAGAATAGATCGTAGGAATGAATTAGAATGGATCATACGAATGAATTAGAATTTATCGTGCGAATGAATTAGAATGGATTGTACGAATGAATTAGAATGGATACATTCGTGCGAATGAAGTAGAATGGATTGTACGAATGAATTAGAATGGATACATTCGTGCGAATGAAGTATAATGGATCATACGAATGAATTAGAATGGATCGTACGAATGAATTAGAATGAATCATACGAATGAATTAGAATGAATCGTACGAATGAATTAGAATGGATACATTCGTGCGAATGAAGTAGAATGGATCGTAGGAATGAATTAGAATGGATCGTACGAATGAATTAGAATGGATACATTCGTGCGAATGAAGTAGAATGGATCGTACGAATGAATTAGAATGGATCGTACGAATGAATTAGAATGGATACATTCAAACAAATGAATTAGAATAGATCGTACGAATGAATTAGAATGGATCATACGAATGAATTAGAATTGATCGTGCGAATGAATTAGAATGGATTGCACGAATGAATTAGAATGGATACGTTCGTGCGAATGAAGTAGAATGGATCGTACGAATGAATTAGAATGGATCGTACGAATGAATTAGAATGAATCGTATGAATGAATTAGAATGGATACATTCGAACGAATGAATTAGAATAGATCGTAGGAATGAATTAGAATGGATTATACGAATGAATTAGAATTGATCGTGCGAATGAATTAGAATGGATTGGATCCATTCTAATTCATTCGTACGATCCATTCTACTACATTCGCACGATCAATTCTAATTCATTCATATGATCCATTCTAATTCATTCCTACGATCTATTCTAATTCATTCGTTCGAATGTATCCATTCTAATTCATTCGTACGATTCATTCTAATTCATTCGTACGATCCATTCTAATTCATTCGTAAGATCCATTCTACTTCATTCGCACGATCAATTCTAATTCATTCCTACGATCTTTTCTAATTCATTCGTTCGAATGTGTCCATTCTAATTCATTCGTACGATTCATTCTAATTCATTCGTACGATCCATTCTGATTCATTCATACGATCCATTCTAATTCATTCGTACGATCCATTCTACTTCATTCGCACGAATGTATCCATTCTAATTCATTCGTACAATCCATTCTAATTCATTCGCACGATCAATTCTAATTCATTCGTATGATCCATTCTAATTCATTCCTACGATCTATTCTAATTTATTCGTTCGAATGTATCCATTCTAATTCATTCGTACGATTCATTCTAATTCATTCGTACGATCCATTCTAATTCATTTGTACGATCCATTCTAATTCATTCGTACGATCCATTCTACTTCATTCGCACGAATGTATCCATTCTAATTCATTCGTACAATCCATTCTAATTCATTCGCACGATCAATTCTAATTCATTCGTATGATCCATTCTAATTCATTCCTACGATCTATTCTAATTCATTCGTTCGAATGTATCCATTCTAATTCATTCGTATGATTCATTCTAATTCATTCGTACGATCCATTCTACATCATTCGCACGAATGTATCCATTCTAATTCATTCGTGCAATCCATTCTAATTCATTCGCATACGAATGAATTAGAATGGATACATTCGAACGAATGAATTAGAATAGATCGTAGGAATGAATTAGAATGGATCATACGAATGAATTAGAATTGATCGTGCGAATGAATTAGAATGGATTGCACGAATGAATTAGAATGGATACATTCGTGCGAATGAAGTAGAATGGATCGTACGAATGGATTAGAATAGATCGTACGAATGAATTAGAATGAATAGTACGAATGAATTAGAATGGATACATTCGTGCGAATGAAGTAGAATGGATCGTATGAATGAATTAGAATGGATCGTACGAATGAATTAGAATGGATACATTCGAACGAATAAATTAAAATAGATCGTAGGAATGAATTAGAATGGATCATACGAATGAATTAGAATTGATCGTGCGAATGAATTAGAATGGATTATACGAATGAATTAGAATGGATACATTCGTGCGAATGAAGTAGAATGGATCGTACGAATGAATTAGAATGGATCGTACGAATGAATTAGAATGAATCGTACGAATGAATTAGAATGGATACATTCGAACGAATGAATTAGAATAGATCGCAGGAATGAATTAGAATGGATCATACGAATGAATTAGAATTGATCGTGCGAATGAATTAGAATGGATTGTACGAATGAATTAGAATGGATACATTCGTGCGAATGAAGTAGAATGGATCGTACGAATGAATTAGAATGGATCGTACGAATGAATTAGAATGAATCGTACGAATGAATTAGAATGGATACATTCGAACGAATAAATTAGAATAGATCGTAGGAATGAATTAGAATGGATCATACGAATGAATTAGAATTGATCGTGCGAATGAATAAGAATGGATTGTACGAATGAATTAGAATGGATACATTCTTGCGAATGAAGTAGAATGGATCGTACGAATGAATTAGAATGGATCGTACGAATGAATTAGAATGAATCGTACGAATGAATTAGAATGGATACATTCGATCGAATGAATTAGAATAGATCGTAGGAATGAATTAGAATGGATCATACGAATGAATTAGAATTGATCGTGCGAATGAATTAGAATGGATTGTACGAATGAATTAGAATGGATTGTACGATCCATTCTAATTCATTCGTATGATTCATTCTAATTCATTCGTACGATCCATTCTAATTCATTCGTACGATCCATTCTACTTCATTCCCACGAATGTATCCATTCTAATTCATTCGTACAATCCATTCTAATTCATTCGCACGATCAATTCTAATTCATTCGTATGATCCATTCTAATTCATTCCTATGATTTATTCTAATTTATTCGTTCGAATGTATCCATTCTAATTCATTAGTACGATTCATTCTAACTCATTCGTACGATCCATTCTAATTCATTCGTACGATCCATTCTACTTCATTCGCACGAATGTATCCATTCTAATTCATTCGTACAATCCATTCTAATTCATTCGCACGATCAATTCTAATTCATTCGTATGATCCATTCTAATTCATTCCTACGATCTATTCTAATTCATTCGTTCGAATGTATCCATTCTAATTCATTCATACGATTCATTCTAAT
The DNA here is from genome assembly GCA_947650365.1 of Chamaelirium japonicum. Taxonomy (NCBI): domain Eukaryota; kingdom Viridiplantae; phylum Streptophyta; class Magnoliopsida; order Liliales; family Melanthiaceae; genus Chamaelirium; species Chamaelirium japonicum. The sequence continues at coordinate 24,389 of CANTAL010000127.1, read as the reverse complement.
TCATTCGTACGATCCATTCTAATTCATTCGTACGATCCATTCTACTTCATTCGCACGAATGTATCCATTCTAATTCATTCGTACAATCCATTCTAATTCATTCGCATGATCAATTCTAATTCATTCGTATGATCCATTCTAATTCATTCCTACGATCTATTCTAATTCATTCGTTCGAATGTATCCATTCTAATTCATTCGTACGATTCATTCTAATTCATTCGTACGATCCATTCTAATTCATTCGTACGATCCATTCTACTTCATTCGCACGAATGTATCCATTCTAATTCATTCGTATAATCCGCTCTAATTCGTTCGCACGATCAATTCTAATTCATTCGTATGATCCATTCTAATTCATTCCTACGATCTATTCTAATTTATTCGTTCGAATGTATCCATTCTAATTCATTCGTACGATTCATTCTAATTCATTCGTACGATCCATTCTAATTCATTCGTACGATCCATTCTACTTCATTCGTACGATCCATTCTACTTCATTCGCACGAATGTATCCATTCTAATTCATTCGTACAATCCATTCTAATTCATGCGCACGAATGTATCCATTATAATTCATTCGTACAATCCATTCTAATTCATTCGCACAATCAATTCTAATTCATTCGTATGATTCATTCTAATTCATTCGTACGATCCATTCTACTTCATTCGCACGAATGTATCCATTCTAATTCATTCGTACAATCCATTCTAATTCATTCGCATGATCAATTCTAATTCATTCGTATGATCCATTCTAATTCATTCCTACGATCTATTCTAATTCATTCGTTCGAATGTATCCATTCTAATTCATTCGTACGATCCATTCTAATTCATTCGTATGATCCATTCTACTTCATTCGCACGAATGTATCCATTCTAATTCATTCATACGATTCATTCTAATTCATTCGTACGATCCATTCTAATTCATTCGTATGATCCATTCTACTTCATTCGCACGAATGTATCCATTCTAATTCATTCGTGCAATCCATTCTAATTCATTCGCACGATCAATTCTAATTCATTCGTATGATCCATTCTAATTCATTCCTACGATCTATTCTAATTCATTCGTTCGAATATATCTATTCTAATTCATTCGTATGCGAATAAATTAGAATGGATTGCACGAATGAATTAGAATGGATACATTCGTGCGAATGAAGTAGAATGGATCGTACGAATGAATTAGAATGAATCGTACGAATGAATTAGAATGGATACATTCGAACGAATGAATCAGAATAGATCGTAGGAATAAATTAGAATGGATCATACGAATGAATTAGAATTGATCGTGCGAATGAATTAGAATGGATTGTACGAATGAATTAGAATGGATACATTCGTGCGAATGAAGTAGAATGGATCTTACGAATGAATTAGAATGGATCGTACGATTCATTCTAATTCATTCGTACGATCCATTCTGATTCATTCGTACGATCCATTCTAATTCATTCGTACGATCCATTCTACTTCATTCGCACGAATGTATCCATTCTAATTCATTCGTACAATCCATTCTAATTTATTCGCACGATCAATTCTAATTCATTCGTATGATCCATTCTAATTCATTCCTACGATCTATTCTAATTAATTCGTTCGAATGTATCCATTCTAATTCATTCGTACGATCCATTCTAATTTATTCGTACGATCCATTCTACTTCATTCGCACGAATGTATCCATTCTAATTCATTCGCACGGTCATTTCTAATTCATTCGTACGATCCATTCAAATTTATTCGCTCGAATGTATCCATTCTAATTCATTCGTGCAATCCATTCTAATTCATTCGCACGATCAATTCTAATTCATTCGAGCGAATGAAGTAGAATGGATCATACGAATGAATTGGAATGGATCGTACGAATGAATTAGAATGGATCGTACGAATGAATTAGAATGGATACATTCGAACGAATGAATTAGAATAGATCGTAGGAATGAATTAGAATGGATCATACGAATGAATTAGAATTGATCGTGCGAATGAATTAGAATGGATTGTACAAATGAATTAGAATGGATACATTCGTGCGAATGAAGTAGAATGGATCGTACGAATGAATTAGAATGGATCGTACGAATAAATTAGAATGAATCGTACGAATGAATTAGAATGGAAACATTCGAACGAATGAATTAGAATAGATCGTAGGAATGAATTAGAATAGATCATACGAATGAATTAGAATTGATCGTGCGAATGAATTAGAATGGATTGTATGAATGAATTAGAATGTAATGGATCGTATGAATGAATTAGAATGGATCGTATAAATGAATTAGAATGGATCGTGCTAATGAAGTATAATGGATTGTACGAATGAATTAGAATGGATACATTCATGCGAATGAAGTAGAATGGATCGTACGAATGAATTAGAATGGATCGTACGAATGAATTAGAATGGATGGTACGAATGAATTAGAATGGAATGTATCCATTCTAATTCATTCGTGCAATCCATTCTAATTCATTCGCACGATCAATTCTAATTCATTCGTATGATCCATTCTAATTCATTCCTACGATCTATTCTAATTCATTTGTTCGAATATATCCATTCCAATTCATTCCTACGATTCATTCTAATTCATTCGTACGATCCATTCTAATTCATTCGTACGATCCATTCTACTTCATTCGCATGAATGTATCCATTCTAATTCATTCGTACAATCCATTTTATTTCATTCGTACGATCCATTCTAATTCATTCGTACGATCCATTATAATTCATTCCTACGATCTATTCTAATTCATTCGTTCGAATGTATCCATTCTAATTCATTCGCATGATCAATTCTAATTCATTCGTACGATCCATTCTAATTCATTCATACGATCTATTTTAATTCATTCGTTCGAATGTATCCATTCTAATTCATTCGTACGATTCGTTCTAATTCATTCGTACAATCCATTCAGATTCATTCGTATGATCCATTCTACTTCATTCGCACGAATGTATCCATTCTAATTCATTCGTACGATTCATTCTAATTCATTCGTACGATCCATTCTAATTCATTCGTACGATCCATTCTACTTCATTCGCACGAATGTATCCATTCTAATTCATTCGTGCAATCCATTCTAATTTATTCGCATACGAATGAATTAGAATAGATATATTCGAACGAATGAATTAGAATAGATCGTAGGAATGAATTAGAATGGATCATACGAATGAATTAGAATTGATCGTGCGAATGAATTAGAATGGATTGCACGAATGAATTAGAATGGATACATTCGTGCGAATGAAGTAGAATGGATCATACGAATGAATTAGAATGGATCGTACGAATGAATTAGAATGAATCGTATGAATGAATTAGAATGGATACATTCGTGCGAATGAAGTAGAATGGATCATACGAATGAATTAGAATGGATCGTACGAATGAATTAGAATGGATACATTCGAACGAATGAATTAGAATAGATCGTAGGAATGAATTAGAATGGATCATACGAATGAATTAGAATTGATCATGCGAATGAATTAGAATGGATTGTACGAATGAATTAGAATGGATACATTCGTGCTAATGAAGTAGAATGGATCGTACGAATGAATTAGAATGGATCGTACGAATGAATTAGAATGAATCGTATGAATGAATTAGAATGGATACATTCGAACGAATGAATTAGAATAGATCGTAGGAATGAATTAGAATGGATCATACGAATGAATTAGAATTGATCGTGCGAATGAATTAGAATGGATTGCACGAATGAATTAGAATGAATCGTACGAATGAATTAGAATGGATACATTCGAACGAATGAATTAGAATAGATTGCACGAATGAATTAGAATAGAATGGATACATTCGTGCGAATGAATTAGAATGGATCGTACGAATGAGTAAGAATGGATCGTACGAATGAAATAGAATGGATCGTACGAATAAATTAGAATGGATCGTGCTAATGAATTAGAATGGATATATTCGAGCGAATGAATTAGAATAGATCGTACGAATGAATAAGAATGGATCATGTGAATGAATTTGAATGGATCGTACGAATGAATAAGAATGGATCGTACGATTGAATTAGAATGCATACATTCGAGCGAATGAATAAGAATGGATCGTACGAATGAATTAGAATGGATCATGCGAATGAATTTGAATGGATCGTACGAATTGTGGGGGAAAATCTTCGTGCCGACCCGAAGACTCTCGCAGCACCAGTCAATTGAAGTTGAAGTTGACGTCGAAGATCGTTGTTCGATCTGTTGATTGAAGTTGAAGCCTTGTGACTAACCGTGGATAGGTGGAACCAGCATTTTTGAGGCCGAATGGCATTACATTGTAGCAGTAGAGACCTCGGTTAGTCACGAAGCAAGTCTTCTCTTGATCGTCTGGATGAAGTGGAATTTGATTATATCCAGAATACCCATCCATGAAGGACAATAGCTCGTGGCCAGCAGTGGCATCGACGAGTCTATCGATCCTTGGCATGGGAAATGGGTCTTTGGGGCAAGCCTTGTTGAGGTTTGTGAAGTCGATACAGACTCGGACTTTCCCATTCTTCTTTAGAACAGCAACAATGTTAGAGATCCAAGTAGGATACTCTAACATGTGGTCGTGGGTTCGAATCCCACAGACGGCGCCAAACTGTGGGGGAAAATCTTCGTGCCGACCCGAAGACTCTCGCAGCACCAGTCAATTGAAGTTGAAGTTGACGTCGAAGATCGTTGTTCGATCTGTTGATTGAAGTTGAAGCCTTTGATATGTAAATAGAGAGAGATATGCAATCAGAGAGTAGACACGAGAGGTGATCTCGGAGTTCAGCCTAAGCCTACGTCTCCGTGCTATAGGGAGCAACCCGAATTCACTAACACTTATGTCGAAGTGATCTCGACAGGCCGAGTATCACTAGAAACACTCTGATCTCTTCGAAGGAGAGAAGAAGATCAAAGAGAGATGGTAGATAGGAAGTTGGAAATCCCAGAGCTCTAGTTTTAGAACTGAGAATTCGATCTCTTAAGAATCGATCCTTTTACATTCGAAGACTCTGCTATTTATAGGATTTTCTGGTGGTAAACGGCGGTCTCTGCTGCCGTATCTGGGGATCCTCCAGGTAAGGCTGGTGGGCTCCGCTGCCGTCTTAGGGGGTCCACCAGGCAGGGCCAGTGGGTCCCGCTGTGGTATTCGGGGGCCCACCAGGCAGGGCTGGTGGGTCCCGCTGTAGTCTTCGGGGGCCCACCAGGTAGGGCCGGTGGGTCCCACTGTGGTACTCGGGGGCCCACCAGGCAGGGCCGGTGGGGCCCGCTGTTTGCAGACTTCTTGCCAAAATTTGCACCCACACGAATGAATAAGAATGGATCGTACGAATGAATTAGAATGGATACATTCGAGCGAATAAATTAGAATAGATCGTAGGAATGAATTAGAATGGATCATACGAATGAATTAGAATGGATCGTGCGAATGAATTAGAATAGATTGTACGAATGAATTAGAATGGATACATTCATGTGAATGAATTAGAATGGATCGGACGAATGAATTAGAATGGATCGTACGAATGAATTAGAATGGATCGTACGAATGAATTAGAATGGATATATTTATGCGAATGAATTAGAATGGATCGAACGAATGAATTAGAATGGATACATTTATGCGAATGAATTAGAATGGATCGTACGAACGAATTAGAATGGTTACATTCGTGCGAATGAATTAGAATGGATCGTACGAATGGATTAGAATGGATCGTACGAATGAATTAGAATGGATCGTACAAATGAATTAGAAAGGTTACATTTATGAGAATGAATTAGAATGGATCGTACGAATGGATTAGAATGGATCGTACGAATGGATTAGAATGAATCGTACGAATGAATTAGAATGGATACATTCGAACGAATGAATTAGAATAGATCGTAGGAATGAATTAGAATGGATCATACGAATGAATTAGAATTGATCGTGCGAATGAATTAGAATGGATTGTACGAATGAATTAGAATGGATACATTCGTGCGAATGAAGTAGAATGGATCGTACGAATGAATTAGAATGGATCGTACGAATGAATTAGAATGAATCGTACGAATGAATTAGAATGGATACATTCGAACGAATGAATTAGAATAGATCGTAGGAATGAATTAGAATTGATCGTGCGAATGAAGTAGAATGGATCGTACGAATGAATTAGAATGGATTGTACGAATGAATTAGAATGAATCGTACGAATGAATTAGAATGGATACATTCGAACGAATGAATTAGAATAGATCGTAGGAAGGAATTAGAATGGATCATACGAATGAATTAGAATTGATCGTGTGAATGAATTAGAATGGATTGTACGAATGAATTAGAATGGATACATTCGTGCGAATGAAGTAGAATGGATCGTACGAATGAATTAGAATGGATCGTACGAATGAATTAGAATGGATACATTCGAACGAATGAATTAGAATAGATCGTAGGAATGAATTAGAATGGATCATACGAATGAATTAGAATTAATCGTGCGAATAATTAGAATGGATTGTACGAATGAATTAGAATGGATACATTCGTGCGAATGAAGTAGAATGGATCGTACGAATGAATTAGAATGGATCGTACGAATGAATCAGAATGGATCGTACGAATGAATTAGAATGAATCGTACAAATGAATTAGAATGGAAATATTCGAACGAATGAATTAGAATAGATCGTAGGAATGAATTAGAATGGATCATACGAATGAATTAGAATTGATCGTGCGAATGAATTAGAATGGATTGTACGAATGAATTAGAATGGATACATTCGTGCGAATGAAGTAGAATGGATCGTACGAATGAATTAGAATGGATCGTATGAATGAATTAGAATGAATCGTTCGAATGAATTAGAATGGATATATTCGAACGAATGAATTAGAATAGATCGTAGGAATGAATTAGAATGGATTATACGAATGAATTTGAATTGATCGTGCGAATGAATTAGAATGGATTGTACAAATGAATTAGAATGGATACATTCGTGCGAATGAAGTAGAATGGATCGTACGAATGAATTAGAATGGATCGTACGAATGAATTAGAATGAATCGTACGAAAGAATTAGAATGGATACATTCGAACGAATGAATTAGAATAGATCATAGGAATGAATTAGAATGGATCATACGAATGAATTAGAATTGATCGTGTGAATGAATTAGAATGGATTGTACGAATGAATTAGAATGGATACATTCGTGCGAATGAAGTAGAATGGATCGTACGAATGAATCAGAATGGATCGTACGAATGAATCAGAATGGATCGTACGAATGAATTAGAATGGATCGTACGAATGAATTAGAATGGATGGTACGAATGAATTAGAATGGAATGTATCAATTCTAATTCATTCGTGCAATCCATTCTAATTCATTCGCATTATCAATTCTAATTCATTCGTATGATTCATTCTAATTCATTCCTACGATCTATTCTAATTCATTCGTTCGATCCATTCTACTTCATTCGCACGAATGTATCCATTCTAATTCATTTGTACAATCCATTCTAATTCATTCGCACGATCAATTCTAATTCATTCGTATGATCCATTCTAATTCATTCCTACGATCTATTCTAATTCATTCGTTCGAATGTATCCATTCTAATTCATTCGTACGATTCATTCTAATTCATTCGAACGATCCATTCTAATTCATTCGTACGATCCATTCTTTTTCATTCTCACGAATGTATCCATTCTAATTCATTCCTACAATCCATTCTAATTCATTCGTACGATCAATTCTAATTCATTCGTATGATCCATTCTAATTCATTCCTACGATCTATTCTAATTCATTCGTTTGAATGTATCCATTCTAATTCATTCGTACGATTCATTCTAATTCATCCGTACGATCCATTCTAATTCATTCGTACGATCCATTCTACTTCATTCGTACGATCCATTCTACTTCATTCGCACGAATGTATCCATTCTAATTCATTCGTACAATCCATTCTAATTCATTCACACGATCAATTCTAATTCATTCGTATGATCCATTCTAATTCATTCCTACGATCTATTCTAATTCATTCGTTCGAATGTATTCATTCTAATTCATTCGTACGATCCATTCTAATTCATTCGTACGATCCATTAGAATGAATCGTACGAATCAATTAGAATGGATACATTCGAACGAATGAATTAGAATAGATCGTAGGAATGAATTATAATGGATCATCAGAATGAATTAGAATTGATCGTGCGAATGAATTAGAATGGATTGTACGAATGAATTAGAATGGATACATTCGTGCGAATGAAGTAGAATGGATCGTACGAATGAATTAGAATGGATCGTACGAATGAATTAGAATGGATCGTACGAATGAATTAGAATGGATACATTCGTGCGAATGAAGTAGAACGGATCGTACAAATGAATTAGAATGGATCGTACGAATGAATTAGAATGAATCGTATGAATGAATTAGAATGGATACATTCGAACGAATGAATTAGAATAGATCGTAGGAATGAATTAGAATGGATCATACGAATAAATTAGAATTGATCGTACGAATGAATTAGAATGGATTGTACGAATGAATTAGAATTGATCGTATGAATGAAATAGAATGAATCGTACGAATGAATTAGAATGGATACATTCGAACGAATGAATTAGAATAGATCGTAGGAATGAATTAGAATGGATCATACGAATGAATTAGAATTGATCGTGCGAATGAATTAGAATGGATTGTACGAATGAATTAGAATGGATACATTCGTGCGAATGAAGTAGAATGGATTGTACGAATGAATTAGAATGGATCGTACGAATGAATTAGAATGAATCGTACGAATGAATTAGAATGGATACATTCGAACGAATAAATTAGAATAGATCGTAGGAATGAATTAGAATGGATCATACGAATGAATTAAAATTAATCGTGCGAATGAATTAGAATGGATTGTACGAATGAATTAGAATGGATACATTCATGCGAATGAAGTAGAATGGATCGTACGAATGAATTAGAATGGATCGTACGAATGAATTAGAATGAATCGTACGAATGAATTAGAATGGATACATTCAAACGAATGAATTAGAATAGATTGTAGGAATGAATTAGAATGGATCATACGAATGAATTAGAATTGATCGTGCGAATGAATTAGAATGGATTGTACGAATGAATTAGAATGGATACATTCATGCGAATGAAGTAGAATGGATCATACGAATGAATTAGAATGGATCGTACGAATGAATTAGAATGAATCGTACGAATGAATTAGAATGGATACATTCGAACGAATAAATTAGAATAGATCGTAGGAATGAATTAGAATGGATCATACAAATGAATTAGAATTGATCGTGCGAATGAATTAGAATGGATTGTACGAATGAATTAGAATGGATACATTCATGCGAATGAAGTAGAATGGATCGTACGAATGAATTAGAATGGATACATTCGAACGAATGAATTAAAATAGATCGTTGGAATGAATTAGAATGGGAATGGATCATGCAAATGAATTAGAATCGATCATACGAATGAATTAGAATGGATCGTATGAATGAATTAGAATGGATTGTACGAATGAATTAGAATGGATACATTCGTGCGAATGAAGTAGAATGGATCGTACAAATGAATTAGAATGGATCGTACGAATGAATTAGAATGAATCGTACGAATGAATTGGAATGGATACATTCGAACGAATGAATTAGAATAGATCGTAGGAATGAATTAGAATGGATCATACAAATGAATTAGAATTGATCGTGCGAATGAATTAGAATGGATTATACGAATGAATTAGAATGGATACATTCGTGCGAATGAAGTAGAATGGATCGAATTGATCGTGCGAATGAATTAAAATGGATTGTACGAATGATTTAGAATGGATACATTCGTGTGAATGAAGTAGAATGGATCGTACGAATAAATTAGAATGGATCGTACGAATGAATCAGAATGAATCGTACGAATGAATTGGAATGGATACATTCGAACGAATGAATTAGAATAGATCGTATGAATGAATTAGAATGGATCATACGAATGAATTAGAATTGATCGTGCGAATGAATTAGAATGGATTGTACGAATGAATTAGAATGGATACATTCGAACGAATAAATTAGAATAGATCGTAGGAATGAATTAGAATGGATCATATGAATGAATTAGAATTGATCGTGCGAATGAATTAGAATGGATTGTACAAATGAATTAGAATGGATACATTCGTGCGAATGAAGTAGAATGGATCGTACGAATGAATTAGAATGGATCGTACGAATGAATTAGAATGAATCGTACGAATGAATTAGAATGGATACATTCGAACGAATGAATTAGAATAGATCGTAGGAATGAATTAGAATGGATTGTACGAATGAATTAGAAAGGATACATTCGTGCGGATGAAGTAGAATGGATCGTACGAATGAATTAGAATGGATCGTACGGATGAATCAGAATGGATCGTACGAATGAATTAGAATGAATCGTACGAATGAATTAGAATGGAAACATTCGAACGAATGAATTAGAATAGATCGTAGGAATGAATTAGAATGGATCATACGAATGAATTAGAATTGATCGTGCGAATGAATTAGAATGGATTGTACGAATGAATTAGAATGAATACATTCGTGCGAATGAATTAGAATGGATCATACGAATGAATTAGAATTGATCGTGCGAATGAATTAGAATGGATCGTACGAATGAATTAGAATGGATCGTACGAATGAATCAGAATGGACCGTACGAATGAATTAGAATGGATCGTACGAATGAATTAGAATGGAAACATTCGAACGAATGAATTAGAATAGATCGTAGGAATGAATTAGAATGGATCATACGAATTAATTAGAATTGATCGTGCGAATGAATTAGAATGGATTGTACGAATGAATTAGAATGGATACATTCGTGCGAATGAAGTAGAATGGATCGTACGAATGAATTAGAATGGATCGTACGAATGAATTAGAATGAATCGTACGAATGAATTAGAAAGGATTGTACGAATGAATTAGAATGGATCGTACGAATGAATTAGAATGGATTAGAATGGATTGTACGATCAATTCTAATTCATTCGTATGATCCATTCTAATTCATTCGCACGAATGTATCCATTCTAATTCATTCGTACAATCCATTCTAATTCATTCGCACGATCAATTCTAATTCATTCGTATGATCCATTCTAATTCATTCCTACGATCTATTCTAATTCATTCGTTCGAATGTTTCCAGTCTAATTCATTCGTACGATTCATTCTAATTCATTCGTACGATCTATTCTGATTCATTCGTACATTCGTGCGAATGAAGTAGAATGGATCGTAAGAATGAATTAGAATGGATCGTACGAATGAATTAGAATGAATCGTACGAATGAATTAGAATGGATATCTTCGAACGAATGAATTAGAATAGATCGTAGGAATGAATTAGAATGGATCATACGAATGAATTAGAATTGATCGTGCGAATGAATTAGAATGGATTGTACGAATGAATTAGAATGGTACGATCCATTCTAATTCATTAGCACGATCCATTCTACTTCATTCGTACGATCCATTCTATTTCATTTGTATGATCCATTCTTACTCATTCGTACCATCCATTCTAATTCATTCGCACGAATGTATCCATTCTAATTCAGTCATACGATCCATTTTAATTCATTCGCACGATCCATTCTAATTCATTTATACGATCCATTCTAATTCATTCGTACGATCCATTCTAATTCATTCGCACAATCTTTTCTAAGTCATTCGTACGATCCATTCTAATTCATTAGCACGATCCATTCTAATTCATTCGTACGATCCATTCTATTTCATTCATACGATCCATTCTTACTCATTCGTACGATCCATTCTAATTCATTCGCATGAATGTATCCATTCTAATTCATTCGTACGATCCATTCTAATTCATTACCACGATCCATTCTAATTCATTCGTACGATCCATTCTATTTCATTCGTACGATCCATTCTTACTTATTCGTACGATCCATTCTAATTCATTCGCATGAATGTATCCATTCTAATTCATTCGTACGATCCGTTCTAATTCATTCGTACGATTCATTCTAATTCATTCGTACGATCCATTCTAATTCATTCGTACGATCCGTTCTACTTCATTCGCACGAATGTATCCATTCTAATTCATTCGTGCAATCCATTCTAATTCATTCGCACGATCAATTCTACTTCATTCGCACGAATGTATCCATTCTAATTCATTCGTACAATCCATTCTAATTCATTCGTACGATCAATTCTAATTCATTCGTATGATCCATTCTAATTCATTCCTACGATCTATTCTAATTCATTCGTTCGAATGTTTCCATTCTAATTCATTCGTACGATTCATTCTAATTCATTCGTACGATCCATTCTAATTCATTCGCACGATCCATTCTAATTCATTCGTACAATCAATTCTAATTCATTCGTACGATCAATTCTAATTCATTTGTATGATCCATTCTAATTCATTCCTACGATCTATTCAAATTTATTCGTTCGAATGTATCCATTCTAATTCATTCGTACGATTCATTCTAATTCATTCGTACGATCCATTCTAATTCATTCGTGCGAATGATCCATTCTACTTCATTCGCACGAATGTATCCATTCTAATTCATTCGTACAATCCATTCTAATTCATTCCTACGATCAATTCTAATTCATTCGTATGATCCATTCTAATTCATTCCTACGATCTATTCTAATTCATTCGTTCGAATGTATCCATTCTAATTCATTCGTACGATCCATTCTAATTCATTCGTACGATCCATTCTACTTCATTCGCACGAATGTATCCATTCTAATTCATTCGTACAATCCATTCTAATTCATTCGCACGATCAATTCTAATTCATTCGTATGATCCATTCTAATTCATTCCTACGATCTATTCTAATTCATTCGTTCAAATGTATCCATTCTAATTCATTCATACGATTCATTCTAATTCATTCGTACGATCCATTCTAATTCATTCGTACGATCCATTCTACTTCATTCGCACAAATGTATCCATTCTAATTCATTCGTGCAATCCATTCTAATTCATTCGCACGATCAATTCTAATTCATTCGTATGATCCATTCTAATTCATTCCTATGATCTATTCTAATTCATTCGTTCGAATGTATCCATTCTAATTCATTCGTACGATTCATTCTAATTCATTCGTACGATCCATTCTAATTCATTCGTACGATCCATTCTACTTCATTCGCACGAATGTATCCATTCTAATTCGTTCGTACAATCCATTCTAATTCATTCGCACGATCAATTCTAATTCATTCGTATGATCCATTCTAATTCATTCCTACGATCTATTCTAATTCATTCGTTCTAATGTTTCCATTCTAATTCATTCGTACGATTCATTCTAATTCATTCGTACGATCCATTCTGATTCATTCGTACGTTCCATTCTACTTCATTCGCACGAATGTATCCATTCTAATTCATTCGTACGATCCATTCTAATTCATTCGTACGATCAATTCTAATTCATTGGTATGATCCATTCTACTTCATTCGCATGAATATATCCATTCTAATTCATTCGTACAATCCATTCTAATTCATTCGCACGATCAATTCTAATTCATTCGTATGATCCATTCTAATTCATTCGTACGATCCATTCTAATTCATTCGTACGATCCATTCTAATTCATTGGTATGATCCATTCTACTTCATTCGCACGAATGTATCCATTCTAATTCATTCGTACAATCCATTCTAATTCATTCGCACGATCAATTCTAATTCATTCGTATGATCCATTCTAATTCATTCCTACGATCTATTCTAATTCATTCGTTCGAATGTATCCATTCTAATTCATTCGTACGATTCATTCTAATTCATTCGTACGATCCATTCTAATTCATTCGTACGATCCATTCTACTTCATTCGCACGAATGTATCCATTCTAATTCATTCGTACAATCCATTCTAATTCATTCATACGATCCATTCTAATTCATTCGTATGATCGATTCTAATTCATTTGCACGATCCATTCCCATTCTAATTCATTCCAACGATCTATTTTAATTCATTCGTTCGAATGTATCCATTCTAATTCATTCGTACGATCCATTCTACTTCATTCGCATGAATGTATCCATTCTAATTCATTCGTACAATCCATTCTAATTCATTCGCACGATCAATTCTAATTCATTCGTATGATCCATTCTAATTCATTCCTACGATCTATTCTAATTTATTCGTTCGAATGTATCCATTCTAATTTATTCGTACGATTCATTCTAATTCATTCGTACGATCCATTCTAATTCATTCGTACGATCCATTCTACTTCATTCGCACGAATGTATCCATTCTAAATCATTCGTACAATCCATTCTAATTCATTCGCACGATCAATTCTAATTCATTCGTATGATCCATTCTAATTCATTCCTACAATCTATTCTAATTCATTCGTTCGAATGTATCCATTCTAATTCATTCGTACGATTCATTCTAATTCATTCGTACGATCCATTCTAATTCATTCGTACGATCCATTCTACTTCATTCGCATGAATGTATCCATTCTAATTCATTCGTACAATCCATTCTAATTCATTCACACGATTAATTCTAATTCATTCGTATGATCCATTCTAATTCATTCCTACGATCTATTCTAATTTATTCGTTCGAATGTATCCATTCTAATTCATTCGTACGATTCATTCTAATTCATTCGTACGATCCATTCTAATTCATTCGTACAATCCATTCTACTTCATTCGCACGAATGTATCCATTCTAATTCATTCGTACAATCCATTCTAATTCATTCGCACGATCAATTCTAATTCATTCGTATGATCCATTCTAATTCATTCCTACGATCTATTCTAATTCATTCGTTCGAATGTATCCATTCTAATTCATTCGTACGATTCATTCTAATTCATTCGTACGATCAATTCTAATTCATTCGTACAATCCATTCTAATTCATTCGTACGATCAATTCTAATTCATTCGTATGATCCATTCTAATTCATTCCTACGATCTATTCTAATTCATTCGTTCGAATGTATCCATTCTAATTCATTCATACGATTCATTCTAATTCATTCGTACGATCCATTCTAATTCATTTGTACGGTCCATTCTACTTCATTCGCACGAATGTATCCATTCTAATTCATTCGTACGATCCATTCTAATTTATTCGTACGATCAATTCTAATTCATTGGTATGATCCATTCTAATTCATTCGCACGAATGTATCCATTCTAATTCATTCGTACAATCCATTCTAATTCATTCGCACGATCAATTCTAATTCATTCGTATGATCCATTCTAATTCATTCCTACGATATATTCTAATTCATTCGTTCGAATGTATCCATTCTAATTCATTCGTACGATTCATTCTAATTCATTCGTACGATCCATTCCAATTCATTCGTACGATCCATTCTACTTCATTCGCACGAATGTATCCATTCTAATTCATTCGTACAATCCATTCTAATTCATTCATACGATCCATTCTAATTCATTCGTATGATCGATTCTAATTCATTTGCACGATCCATTCCCATTCTAATTCATTCCAACGATCTATTTTAATTCATTCGTTCGAATGTATCCATTCTAATTCATTCGTACGATCCATTCTACTTCATTCGCATGAATGTATCCATTCTAATTCATTCGTACAATCCATTCTAATTCATTCGCACGATCAATTCTAATTCATTCGTATGATCCATTCTAATTCATTCCTACGATCTATTCTAATTTATTCGTTCGAATGTATCCATTCTAATTTATTCGTACGATTTATTCTAATTCATTCGTACGATCCATTCTAATTCATTCGTACGATCCATTCTACTTCATTCGCACGATGTATCCATTCTAAATCATTCGTACAATCCATTCTAATTCATTCGCAAGATCAATTCTAATTCATTCGTATGATCCATTCTAATTCATTCCTACAATCTATTCTAATTCATTCGTTTGAATGTATCCATTCTAATTCATTCGTACGATTCATTCTAATTCATTCGTACGATCCATTCTAATTCATTCGTACGATCCATTCTACTTCATTCGCATGAATGTATCCATTCTAATTCATTCGTACAATCCATTCTAGTTCATTCACACGATTAATTCTAATTCATTCGTATGATCCATTCTAATTCATTCCTACGATCTATTCTAATTTATTCGTTCGAATGTATCCATTCTAATTCATTCGTACGATTCATTCTAATTCATTCGTACGATCCATTCTAATTCATTCGTACAATCCATTCTACTTCATTCGCACGAATGTATCCATTCTAATTCATTCGTACAATCCATTCTAATTCATTCGCACGATCAATTCTAATTCATTCGTATGATCCATTCTAATTCATTCCTACGATCTATTCTAATTCATTCGTTCGAATGTATCCATTCTAATTCATTCGTACGATTCATTCTAATTCATTCGTACGATCAATTCTAATTCATTCGTACAATCCATTCTAATTCATTCGTACGATCAATTCTAATTCATTCGTATGATCCATTCTAATTCATTCCTACGATCTATTCTAATTCATTCGTTCGAATGTATCCATTCTAATTCATTCATACGATTCATTCTAATTCATTCGTACGATCCATTCTAATTCATTTGTACGGTCCATTCTACTTCATTCGCACGAATGTATCCATTCTAATTCATTCGTACGATCCATTCTAATTCATTCGTACGATCCATTCTAATTCATTCGTACGATCCATTCTACTTCATTCGCACGAGTATATCCATTCTAATTCATTCGTACAATCCATTCTAATTCATTCGCACGGTCAATTCTAATTCATTCGTATGATCCATTCTAATTCATTCCTACGATCTATTCTAATTCATTCGTTCGAATGTATCCATTCTAATTCATTCGTACGATTCATTCTAATTCATTCGTACGATCCATTCTAATTCATTCGTACGATCCATTCTACTTCATTCGCACGAATGTATCCATTCTAATTCATTCGTACAATCTATTATAATTCATTCGTATGATCAATTCTAATTCATTCGTATGATCCGTTCTAATTCATTCCTATGATCTATTCTAATTTATTCGTTCGAATGTATCCATTCTAATTCATTCGTACGATTCATTATAATTCATTCGTACGATCCATTCTAATTTAATCGTACGATCCATTCTACTTCATTCGCACGAATGTATCCATTCTAATTCATTCGTACAATCCATTCTAATTCATTCGCACGATCAATTCTAATTCATTCGTATGATCCATTCTAATTCATTCCTATGATCTATTCTAATTCATTCGTTCGAATGTTTCCATTCTAATTCATTCGTACGATTCATTCTAATTCATTCGTACGTTCCATTCTAATTCATTCGTACAATCCATTCTAATTCATTCGCACGATCAATTCTAATTCATTCGTATTATCCATTCTACTTCATTCGCACGAATGTATCCATTCTAATTCATTCATGCAATCCATTCTAATTCATTCGCACGATCAATTCTAATTCATTCGTATGATCCATTCTAATTCATTCCTACGATCTATTCTAATTCATTCGTTCGAATGTATCCATTCTAATTCATTCGTACGATTCATTCTAATTCATTCTTACGATCCATTCAAATTCATTCGTACGATCCATTCTACTTCATTCGCACGAATGTATCCATTCTAATTCATTCGTACAATCTATTCTAATTCATTCGCACGATCAATTCTAATTCATTCGTATGATCCATTCTAATTCAATCCTACGATCTATTCTAATTCATTCGTTCGAATGTTTCCATTCTAATTTATTCGTACGATTCATTCTAATTCATTCATACGTTCCATTCTGATTCATTCGTACGATCCATTCTAATTCATTCGTACGATCTATTCTACTTCATTCGCACGAATGTATCCATTCTAATTCATTCGTACAATCCATTCTAATTCATTCGCACGATCAATTCTAATTCATTCGTATGATCCATTCTAATTCATTCCTACGATCTATTCTAATTCATTCGTTCGAATGTATCCATTCTAATTCATTCGTACGATCCATTCTAATTCATTCGTACGATCCATTCTACTTCATTCGCACGCTAATTCATTCGTACGATTCATTCTAATTCATTCGTACGATCCATTCTAATTCATTCGTACGATCCATTCTACTTCATTCGCACGAATGTATCCATTCTAATTCATTCGTACAATCCATTCTAATTCCTTCGCACGATCAATTCTAATTCATTCGTATGATCCATTCTAATTCATTCCTACGATCTATTCTAATTCATTCGTTCGAATGTTTCCATTCTAATTCATTCGTACAATTTATTCTAATTCATTCATACGATCCATTCTAATTCATTCGTACGATCAATTCTACTTCATTCACACGAATGTATCCATTGTAATTCATTCGTACAATCCATTCTAATTCATTCGCACGATCAATTCTAATTTATTTGTATGATCCATTCTAATTCATTCCTACGATCTATTCTAATTCATTCGTTCGAATGTTTCCATTCTAATTCATTCGTACGATTCATTCTAATTCATTCGTACGATCCATTCTAATTCATTCGTACGATCCATTCTACTTCATTCGCACGAATGTATCCATTCTAATTCATTCGTACAATCCATTCTAATTCATTCGCACGATCAATTCTAATTCATTCGTATGATCCATTCTAATTCATTCCTACGATCTATTCTAATTCATTCGTTCGAATGTATCCATTCTAATTCATTCGTACGATTCATTCTAATTCATTCGTACGATCCATTCTAATTCATTCGTACGATCCATTCTAATTCATTCGTATGATCCATTCTAATTCATTCGCACGAATGTATCCATTCTAATTCATTCGTACAATCCATTCTAATTCATTCGCACGATCAATTCTAATTCATTCGTATGATCTATTCTAATTCATTCCTACGATTTATTCTAATTTATTCGTTCGAATGTATCCATTCTAATTCATTCGTAAGATTCATTCTAATTCATCCGTACGATCCATTCTAATTCATTCGTACGATCCATTCTACTTCATTCCCACGAATGTATCCATTCTAATTCATTCGTACAATCCATTTTAATTCATTCGTACGATCAATTCTAATTCATTCGTATGATCCATTCTAATTCATTCCTACGATCTATTCTAATTCATTCGTTCGAATGTTTCCATTTTAATTCATTCGTACGATTCATTCTAATTCATTCGTACGATCTATTCTAATTCATTCGTACAATCCATTCTAATTCATTCGCACGATCAATTATAATTCATTCGTATGATCCATTCTATTTCATTCGCACGAATGTATCCATTCTAATTCATTCATGCAATCTATTCTAATTCATTCGCACGATCAATTCTAATTCATTCGTATGATCCATTCTAATTAATTCCTACGATCTATTCTAATTCATTCGTTCGAATGTATCCATTCAAATTCATTCGTACGATTCATTCTAATTCATTCGTACGATCCATTCAAATTCATTCGTACGATCCATTCTACTTCATTCGCACAAATGTATCCATTCTAATTCATTCGTACAATCCATTCTAATTCATTCGCACGATCATTTCTAATTCATTCTTATGATCCATTCTAATTCATTCCAACGATCTATTCTAATTCATTCGTTCGAATGTTTCCATTCTAATTCATTCGTACGATTCATTCTAATTCGTTCGTACGATCCATTCTAATTCATTCGTACGATCCATTCTAATTCATTCGTACGATCCATTCTACTTCATTCGCACGAATGTATCCATTCTAATTCATTCGTACAATCCATTCTAATTCATTCACACGATCAATTCTAATTCATTCGTATGATCCATTCTAATTCATTCCTACGATCTATTCTAATTCATTCGTTCGAATGTATCCATTCTAATTCATTCGTACGATCCATTCTAATTCATTCGTACGATCCATTCTACTTCATTCGCACGCTAATTCATTCGTACGATTCATTCTAATTCATTCGTACGATCCATTCTAATTCATTCGTACGATCCATTCTACTTCATTCGCACGAATGTATCCATTCTAATTCATTCGTATAATCCATTCTAATTCCTTTGCACGATCAATTCTAATTCATTCGTATGATCCATTCTAATTCATTCCTACGATCTATTCTAATTCATTCGTTCGAATGTTTCCATTCTAATTCATTCGTACGATTCATTCTAATTCATTCGTACGATCCATTCTAATTCATTCGTACGATCCATTCTACTTCATTCGCACAAATGTATCCATTCTAATTCATTCGTACAATCCATTCTAATTCATTCGCACGATCAATTCTAATTCATTCGTATGATCCATTCTAATTCATTCCTACGATCTATTCTAATTTATTCGTTCGAATGTATCCATTCTAATTCATTCGTACGATTCATTCTAATTCATTCGTACGATCCATTCTAATTCATTCGTACGATCCATTCTACTTCATTCGCACGAATGTATCCATTCTAATTCATTCGTACAGTCCATTATAATTCATTCGCACGATCAATTCTAATTCATTCGTATGATCCATTCTAATTCATTCCTACGATCTATTCTAATTCATTCGTTCGAATGTTTCCATTCTAATTCATTCGTACGATTCATTCTAATTCATTCGTACGATCCATTCTAATTCATTCGTACGATCCATTCTACTTCATTCGCACAAATGTATCCATTCTAATTCATTCGTACAATCCATTCTAATTCATTCGCACGATCAATTCTAATTCATTCGTATGATCCATTCAAATTCATTCCTACGATCTATTCTAATTCATTCGTTCGAATGTTTCCATTCTAATTCATTCGTACGATTCATTCTAATTCATTCGTACGATCCATTCTGATTCATTCGTACGATCCATTCTAATTCATTCGTACGATCCATTCTACTTCATTCGCACGAATGTATCCATTCTAATTCATTCGTACAATACATTCTAATTCATTCGCACGATCAATTCTAATTCATTCGTATGATCCATTCTAATTCATTCCTACGATCTATTCTAATTCATTTGTTCGAATGTATCCATTCTAATTCATTCGTACGATCCATTCTAATTCATTCGTACGATCCATTCTACTTCATTCGCACGAATGTATCCATTCTAATTCATTCGTACAATCCATTCTAATTCATTCGTACGATCCATTCTAATTCATTCGTAATGGATCGTACGAATGAATTAGAATGGATCGTACGAATGAATTAGAATGAATCGTACGAATGAATTAGAATGGATCGTACGAATGAATTAGAATGGATCCATTCTTATTCATTCGTACAATCCATTCTAATTCATTCTACTTCATTCTACATCATTCGCACGAATGTATCCATTCAAATTCATTCGTACAATCTATTCTAATTCATTCGCACGATCAATTCTAATTCATTCGTATGATCCATTCTAATTCATTCCTACGATCTATTCTAATTCATTCGTTCGAATGTATCCATTCTAATTCATTCGTACGATTCATTCTAATTCATTCGTACGATCCATTCTAATTCATTCGTACGATCCATTCTACTTCATTCGCACGAATGTATCCATTCTAATTCATTCGTACAATCCATTCTAATTCATTCGCACGATCAATTCTAATTCATTCGTATGATCCATTCTAATTCATTCCTACGATCTATTCTAATTTATTCGTTCGAATGTATCCATTCTAATTCATTCGTACGATTCATTCTAATTCATTCGTATGATCCATTCTAATTCATTCGTACGATCCATTCTACTTCATTCGCACAAATGTATCCATTCTAATTCATTCGTACAGTCCATTCTAATTCATTCGCACGATCAATTCTAATTCATTCGTATGATCCATTCTAATTCATTCCTACGATCTATTCTAATTTATTCATTCGAATGTATCCATTATAATTCATTCGTACGATCCATTCTAATTCATTCGTACGATCCATGAATTAGAATGGATCGTACGAATGAATTAGAATGAATCGTACGAAAGAATTAGAATGGATACATTCGAACGAATGAATTAGAATAGATCGTAGGAATGAATTAGAATGGAACATACGAATGAATTAGAATTGATCGTGCGAATGAATTAGAATGGATTGTACGAATGAATTAGAATGTATACATTCGTGCGAATGAAGTAGAATGGATCGTACGAATGAATTAGAATGGATCGTACGAATGAATTAGAATGAATCGTACGAATGAATTAGAATGGATCGTGCTAATGAATTAGAATGGATCGTACGAATAAATTAGAATAGATTGTCCGAATGAATACATTCGTGCGAATGAATTAGAATAGATCGTATGAATTAATTAGAATGGATCGTATGAATGAATTCGAATGGATCGTACGAATGAATTACAATGGATACATTCGTCCGAATGAATTAGAATGGATCATACGAAGGAATTAGGGTGGATCGTACGAATGCATTAGAATGGATATATTCGTGCGAATGAATTAGAATGGATTGTATGAATGAATTAGAATGGATCGTAAGAATGAATTAGAATGGATCGTACGAATGAATTAGAATGGATCGTACGAATGAATTAGAATGAATCATACGAATGAATTAGAATGGATACATTCGAACGAATGAATTAGAATAGATCGTAGGAATGAATTAGAATGGATCATACGAATGAATTAGAATTGATCGTGCGAATGAATTAAAATGGATTGCACGAATGAATTAGAATGGATACATTCGTGCGAATGAAGTAGAATGGATCGTACGAATGAATTAGAATGGATCGTACGAATGAATTAGAATGAATCGTACGAATGAATTAGAATGAATCGTACGAATGAATTAGAATGGATACATTCGAACGAAGAAATTAGAATAGATCGTAGGAATGAATTAGAATGGATCATACGAATGAATTAGAATTGATCGTGCGAATGAATTAGAATGGATTGTACGAATGAATTAGAACGAATAAATTAGAATAGATCGTAGGAATGAATTAGAATGGATCATACGAATGAATTAGAATTGATCGTGCGAATGAATTAGAATGGATTGTACAAATGAATTAGAATGGATTCATTCGTGCGAATGAAGTAGAATGGATCATACGAATGAATTAGAATGGATCGTATGAATGAATTAGAATGAATCGTACGAATGAATTAGAATGGATACATTCGAACGAATGAATTAGAATAGATCGTAGGAATGAATTAGAATGGATCATACGAATGAATTAGAATTGATCATGCGAATGAATTAGAATGGATTGTACGAATGAATTAGAATGGATACATTCGTGCGAATGATGTAGAATGAAGTAGAATGAATTAGAATGGATTGTACGAATGAATTAGAATGGATACATTCGTGCGAATGAATTAGAATGGATCGTACGATCTATTCTATTTCATTCGTATGATCCATTCTAATTCTTTCATATGATCCATTCTATTTCATTCGTACGATCCATTCTTACTCATTCGTACGATTCAATCTAATTCATTCGCACGATCCAATCTAATTCGCACAAATGTATCTATTCTTACTCATTCGCACAATCCAATCTAATTCTTACTCATTCGCACAAATGTATCTATTCTAATTCATTCGTACGATCCAATCTAATTCCTTCGCATGATCCTTTCTAATTCATTCATACGATCCATTCTAATTCATTCGTACGATCCATTCTAATTCATTCATACTTAGCACGATCCATTCTAATTTATTCGTACGATCCATTCTATTTCATTCGTACGATCCATTCTTACTCATTCGTACGATCCATTCTAATTCATTCGCACGAATGTATCCATTCTATTCTAATTCATTCATACGATCCATTCTAATTCATTCGCACGATCCATTCTAATTCATTCATACGATCCATTCTAATTCATTCGTACGATCCAGTTTAATTCATTCGCACGATCCATTCTAATTCATTCATACGATCCATTCTAATTCATTCATACAATCCATTCTAATTCATTCGCACGAATATATCCATTCTAATGCATTCGTACGATCCACCCTAATTCCTTCGTATGATCCATTCTAATTCATTCGGACGAATGTATCCATTGTAATTCATTCGTACGATCCATTCGAATTCATTCATACGATCCATTCTAATTCATTCATACGATCCATTCTA